>OY757944.1:15620240-15672740 GCA_963585895.1 Sepioteuthis lessoniana
GTGTGTGTGTGTGTGTGTGTGTGTGTGTGTGGTTTATACAAGTTTGATATATATATAGTTCATAATATTTTGATTTGATCCAGGTGGCTAGGCTGCAGAATAAACCGACTGCATATCTGCCGAAGGATAAGACTTTCCCAACGAGCGTCCTGTTATGATGCTAATCAATCTGATTGTGAGGCTCCAAGAATGCCGGGGCTTTGAAGAATGTGGAGTACATCTTCATTGTCATCGCTCCCAGGTCCACTCTGACCTGGAGTGGTAGAACCTGTCCTACCTATGTGTCAAATGGAACTTTTTGACAATTAAACTGAGTACAAACAAATGACTTATGCTAAGCTGAATAGTTTGAAATCGAACTATTTTATGATTTAAACAAATGACTGATGTTTAATTGAATTCTTTGTGTTACATAGCAATACTATGAACCATTTAACTGTGTGCAAACAAATGATTAATAGTAAATAGAATTATTTGTATAGGATAGAAATAAGTGAAACCATTAAACTGTGTGCAAAAACAATAAGATCTGGTTCGTTTAAAAATGTTATCAACAAAATGTGTTTACAAATCATCTATTTGATATATATGAATAAAAAGATTTAGCATCAAATAACATACAATGGTTGATATACCATAACACCAAACCAAATAAAATCTTAAATATTTAAGAAAAAAAAATATATAAAGGATTTGGCCTTAAATAACCTACAATAGTTGATATGCATAAAACCAAACCAAACAAATCTTATACATTTAATATATATATATATATATACATATATATATATATGTATATATATATAAAGGATTTGGCCTTAAATAACCTACAATGGTTGATATGCCATAAAACAAAACCAAACAAAATCTTATACATTTAAAAATATATATATGTATATATATAAAGGATATGGCCTTCAATAACCTACAGTGGTTGATATGGCATAAACCCAACCGATCCAAATCTCATATATTCAATATATATGTATAAAAGAGATTTGTTATTAAATAACCTAGGAAGAGGTTTTTTGCAAGTGTAAAGATATGTTTAAAAGTACTTAGATTTTTTATAATATTGCAAAAAATTACGTAAACGTACTGTTGGATTAAACTGAGATGCTGATGACATCTAAAGATTTTAAAACAGAACGCTACCAACGGAAATAGAATCTTATCTTGATGTTATCAAGATTGCAATGTTATAAGAAAGAACATAAAAAATGTATGACACAACAATCTCTACACTTGCAAACAACTTATAATGATGGCCTATGAAGTGTCCGAAAGGGTTTGGGACAGTTTCGGTAAATTCATCTCCCAACTCCAAAGTTAAACCAAAACGTTTGTCAAGACACTTGAAAGGATCCTAATAAAATTATATAGACAAATATATATATATATATATATATATATATATATATATATATGAGCATGTATATATATAAGCATGTATATATATATATATATATATATGAGCATGTATATATATAAACATGTATACATATATTTGCATATATAAGCATGCATATATATATATATATATATATATATATATATATGAGCATGTATATATATATACATATATATATAAGCCTATATGTATAAGCATGTATATATAAATATATGTGCATATATCTATATATAAGCATGTGTATATAAATATATATATGTATATATGTATAAGCACGTATATATATATATATATATATATATATATATATATATATATAAGCACGTATATATATATATATATATATATATATATATATATATATATATATATATATATATAAGCATGTAAAGCATGTATATATTTAACCATGCATATATATATGTATATATATTTGTAAGCATGTGTATATATATATATATATATATGACCATGCATATATATATATAAACATATATATATATGTATATAAATATGTAAGCATGTATTTATATATATAAACATGTATATATCAATGCTAGCGGCATGACATGATGATGATTTATATATATATATATATATATATATATATATATATATATGTTGCAACATGAACAAAGGGTGGCTGCCACTGGAAAGTGATCCTGGTTTTTTTACTTTATTTCTCGAAGACTTTGGAGTCCACGGAAAACAAGTTGAGGAAATTTATGATCTTCAGATACAGATAGATGGTCTTGTGTATGGTTTTATGATTTTATTAGAATAAAATAAATAAATTCAAAAATTACAAATCTCTTCCTGGACCTACCTATCTTAAAATGTGTTTTTATTCTTTCTTTGGACATACAACAAATATTTCTTTATATAGAGAAATGTATATATAAGTGCACACACACACACACACACATATATATAAGCATTTTTATCTATATAACCATATATATATATATATATATATATATATATATATATATATATATATATATATATATATATATAAGCATGTATATATATATAAATGTATATATAAATAAGCATATATAAATATATATTTATATATAAGCATTTGTATATATATATATATATATAAAATATATATATATATATGTATATATATATATATGTGTGTGTGTGTGTGTGTGTGTGTGTGTATAACAATTTAATGCTTTTTTCTTTCATAGTGTATTTATTTTTTATTTTTTACATTTTTAATCATTCTCTTTTTTTTTTTAATGAATGAATCTCATTTTATTTTTTCCGTTTCTTAATCTATCTATATTTCATCTTTCTTTCTTTCTTTCTTTCTTTCTTTCTTTCTTTTTTCTCAGCCTGCTCATACCTATCGCTTTCATTCTGCTTATATTTATCTTTCTCAGTCTATTCATATCTATCTATCTATCTATCTATCTATCTATCTATATATATATATATATATATATATATATACATATCAGTCTGCCCCTATCTATCTATCTATCTATCTATCTATCTATCTATCTATCTATCTATCTATCTATCTATCAATCTATCCCAGTCTATTCATATCTATCTATCTATATATATATATATACATACATATCAGTCTGCCCATATCTATCTATCTATCTATCTATCTATCTATCTATCTATCTATCTATCTATCTATCTATCCCAGTCTATTCATATCTATCTATCTATCTATATATATATACATACATATCAGTCTGCCCATATCTATCTATCTATCTATCTATCTATCTATCTATCTATCTATCTATCTATCCCAGTCTATTCATATCTATCTATCTATCTATCTATCTATCTATCTATCTATCTATCTATCTATCTATCTATCCCAGTCTATTCATATCTATCTATCTATCTATCTATCTATCTATTTATCTATCTATCTATCCCAGTCTATTCATATCTATCTATCTATCTATCTATCTATCTATCTATCTATCAGTCTGCCCATATCTATCTATCTATCTATCTATCTATCTATCTATCTATAAAAATTCTTTGATTTTAGCTAATCTACCGAACTCTTCAAGACAGCCTCAACACAACAAAAAACAAAAAATTATATCATATTGAAAAAGGACTATATTATTAACGATATGAACATTCACTGTGCAACAATATAAATTTGCCTACTCTAAATGATCACCCACACAAAAGACTCGCTGCATATTGTGCCTCGCCTAATCTCAAGCTCGACTAAACTTTACTGAGTGCCGTCCCGACTGCGGCCATTACTTGTGTCGTCTGCTCCATCCAATTTTTTCTTCTTTTTAAACAATTTCTTTCTCAGAATTTTGAATCAAGCGAAAACAGTTTTTTTTTTCATTCAGAAACATTTGAAAACACGAGAAATCATTATCTATTTTTTTTTTTTTACTCCCTGATTTATTTTTCTTATTTAGATTTCTCAATCGGAAAATGAGCTGAAATCATATTCTGACCCGTCGACGTTGTTTTCATGTAAGAGCCGTCGTCAGAATCCAAGGAATTTTGGCCAAGCGTCGGGAATATCCGGCGCCTTTTCTACCATTTTGGTTTGATCATAGTAAGATTAAAAAAAATGACGTTTCTTTCTTGAGTGAAGATAGAAGTGATCTCTGACGAGTGTACATATTATTATTGAATTTGGCGAGGGTCCATAGCCAGGGATCTTCAGTGAGATATTCTCGTATTTTTTTTCCTGTTGTTTTCCTTTCTTAAAACGATGTCTGAAGTCAGTGTCATGTTTTAATATTATTTGATCGAAAATTCTGCTGGGAGAGTAGAGACAAAAAAAGATAGAATAAATGTTGTATATTTCTGGTTGATCATAGAACTATCCAAAAGGGAATTACTACATATGATCAATGAAAGCAAATTAGAATACACCAATTTTACTTCTCCTAAATGGGTGGCCATACAAAGGCTAAAAACCCAGAGACTGAAATACAATTTTTTGGTTGTGATTCTGAGGGTATTTTATGAATTGCGATGTTTTCCATCGAAAAATGTTCATATATACGGGATCGATTGGGTATTGTGTATTGCCAAATACAACCGCATTTTAACTAGAGCCAAAATTATGAGCAATAAAAAAATGAGTGTAATTGATATATATATATATATATATATATATATATATATATATATATATATATATATATATATTCATTTTTTATTTATTTATTTTGATCCTTTCAAGTTTCTTGACAAGTGCTTTAGTTTTACGTTGGAGTTGGGAGATTAATTTATCGAAATTTTCCCCAGCGCTTTCGGGCCCCTCATAGACCATCATCTGGGGTTGTTTGTATAAGTAAAGATCGTTTTTCTTTAAAGTTTTTAGAATGTTTTAAAAATTTTAAATAACAAAAATGTCGTAAAAGTAGATTTGGATTAGATTGAGATTCTAATGACATCAAATCCAATTATATATTTATGCAATATTTACAATTAAATAAAATTTTAAAAAATTAGATAAAAAAACAATCTTTGGATTTGCAAACAATCCCTGATGATGACCTAGGAGGTTTCCGAAAGCGGTCGGGACAATTTCGGTAAATTCATTAACCAACTCCAACCTAAAACAAAAACACATATCAGGAAACTTGAAAGGAACCTAATAAAATTATATAGACTAAATGTGACTTTATTTTAATCAAGCATTCTTAAATGAAAGGCTGCTGCCCAACCACACACACGGACACAGACTCAGAGACACAGACACAAGCACACACAGACACACAGACAAACATATATATATATATATATATATATATATATATGCATTTTTAGTTTTGGTTACAAAATTTCAAGGCTGTAGAGTTTGGTAAATATTAAACAGGTAATAATATCCGATTTGATTGTATAATGTTCCAGTAGAAATTTTAAAATCCTGTTATCTTTGGTTTAGAAGCAAAGTAACTTTTCATAAAATAGGAAATTCCGACGGTTGCATTAGTATATATATATATATATATATATATATATATATATATATATATATATATATATATTGCATGCTCAGGCAACAACTCATTATCTAAACGTGTTTGGTTGAATACGGCGGATTGTTTCTTTTTTGAAAATCTCTCTCTCTCTCTCTCTCTCTCTCTCTCTCTCTCTCTCTCACACACACACACACACACACACACATATATATATATATATATATATATATATATATATATATATATACGTGGTGCATTCAATAAGTTTTCAGACTTTTTTGTACAGTTATTTAAAATTGTCGTGGACTCTTGAAAATTCAGTATGTTATTGCTATACATCTTATGAGATAACTGACAAATTTTTATGATTTCACGTTTAAATGAACAGCTACAGCAGCAATATGAATACACCCTACTAAAGCCTGATTGTCACAGCTGGTGAATTTCAAAAATGCAATCTGGACGTGAGGACATTTTGGAAGAACGATGTGCAATAAAAATCTGTTTTAAACTTGGAAAAAAAGCCACAGAAACGTATGGAATGCTTCAGATTCCCTGTGACTTTTGGTTATTCCCTTAGCTCAGAGGCTGTCGTTATGAGACAATTGAGGAGATGAAAGAGGCTGTGACGAAGGTCATTGACACGCTCACACAAGAGGACTTCTCATGGGGCCTTCCAGAAATTGTTGGAAAGGTAAAACAAGTGCATTGCAGCTGGAGGAAATTACTTCGAAGGGGACTATAGTTTCATGTGTGTACTATAAATAAAAGTGCCCATACGAAAAAACTCTGGAATCTTATTTAATGATCCTCGTATATATATATATATATATATATATATATACTGCTGCAAAGAAACCAATAACAATGCGACCAAGAAAGTCTCTGTCCGATGATGATGCTGGGGTCAGGCATGCCTTTAATGTAGCCTATGCAGAACTACAAGTAACTAAGTGGGCACTAGCAGTATCTTAAACGACTAACAGGGTTTGTTGTTTTTCTGTCACATCGTGGGAATGCCCGATCAATATGTTGGCATTTCGTATCCACAATTTCCCTGTAACGTATGTATAAAATTATCCACTTTCTTTCATAAAGTTGGAGAATGCCCAGTGGGTGAGGATTAGAATATGTTAACTATACTCTCTGCCGAGTAGCAAGACCCAACCAAAAAAAAAAAAAAAAAAAAAAAAAAAAAGAAAAGAAAGAAAAATCCTGTGCGCCAAACCACAACAGAATTCTTTAGAAACAAGCATATTAAAATATATGTGAATATAAACGTACAATGAAGGCGATTCTCTAACTTCTAGGAATGAAATAGATGGCTTGACATGCCATTAAAATCAATCAATCACAGCTGGACAGGAGACTCAGTAGAAATATTGATACGGGAGTGTCTACTATTCCCTGATCTACACCGTCCACGAAGAATGGATCTTTGAAAACAGTTGAAGTTGCAGGATAACATACAAATAGCATTCTATTAAGATATGGTAATTTTCTCCTAGGCAACCATCCCTTAATTTTTAAATAATGATTTTTAATATTAATGTTGGAGTTTAACTTTATAAATGTCTATGAGTTAATATTTTTGTAATTAAAATGCGATATTTTAGAATCAAGATTTTAATATTCAGTAAAATAACGTTCAGAAGGTCTTAATTCAAAATCTGGTGCCATAGAAGTACAGTGATAATTCCAGTGTGTGTACATTCAATGAATTAACATTATGTCTCATTAAGCTGTCATTATTCCATTTGTATATTGTGTGCGTAATTTTTCTCTGAAATTAGGCCAATTCAACTACAGATAAAATCCGAAGATAATTTCGAATTTCAGATTCGTTGCTTTTTGGGTGGAAAAACAATTCCATATTCTGTACAAGCTGAACTCATGAGATTTCCATTGATCCAGGCCGTTGTTTAGTAAATTGACCGTGTTTAACGACATCTTAAAACGACAAGGGTTATTTTATACCAAAAGGTAATTGCGTTCATTGTAGTTGTTCCTAAGAGTTGTTTTTTTTTTCCACAGTTATACGGTTTCAAGTATTCCAATGTAATACAAACAATTTGAACACAGTTGTATGGTTTCAAGTTTTCCTCTCAGAGTTTAACTTTAAAAATGTCTATGAGTTAATACTTTTATAATTAAAGTACGGTATTTTAGAATCAAGATTTTAATATTCCGTAAAATAAATTTAAAAGAATCTTTATTTAAAATTTGGTGGGATAGAAGGACAGTGATAATTCCGGTGTGTGTACATTAAAAAATCTAACATTATGTCTCATTAAACTATCATCACTTTATTCGTGTTTGTTTGTATGTAATTTTTCTCGGAAATCAGAATTATATTAGACATGTATGAAACATGCAAATCACACACATTACTGCTTATATTCATATGAATTCACAATATATTGTGCCATCATGAAATGGCTTGCCCAGTCAGCTGGGGCAGTAGAATACACCGACGGCACCTCTGCAGAGGGGTAAAACTCCCCCAACGAGTGTCCAAGATATGAAACGGAACAATCTAATTGTGAGGTTCCAGTAATGGTGGAGCTTTGGGGAAGCTGAGTACCCATTCATTTCCATCACTCCTAGATCCACTCTGACCCGGAGTGGTAACACCTGATAGGGTCCTATCTACGTGTCAAATAGTAATGTCAATATCTTTATATTCAATCAACTACCGATATGTCTACTTTCTAAGGAAAGTAGACACTGGCAACTAAGAATGGATTTTGGAAAACCGTTGAAATTGCCGGATAACATACAAATAAGTTGGCGTCTATAGTAGATGGTGACCAGAAGGCTCTCTTTTCAATAGCTACTACACCAAAGTGTAAGGGGGACTCTGGATTGTTCCACTTTACCCTTGATACGTACCTTATATTGCTGAGTGTTAAGCAAGGAGGTATCAAGTACCATTTTTAAAGTACTCGACACGACCTGAGATTGAACCCAGGTCTCCAGGACCATTGGCGAACACTCTACCCACTAGAGCCGAAGTCTCATGCAACCATCCTTTAATTTTTAAATAATGATTTTTAATATTAATCCTATTTACCCAACCCCTCCGCTCGTGCAGGATAGGACACAAGGTCAATTTTTAAGCAGAGTTTAGCAGGTTTGAATTCAGAGTTTTCCTTCTCCTAGACTAGTTGCCTCACCAAGGCTGAAGAACCTCGTCTGTCCTACTATTTACCCATAGCTGGAGGGAGAATAATTCGATTCATACCTTTCCCAAGGGTATTAGTGTTATATGAAATGCAATCAGCCTCGTCCAGGGTTTGAACTCGTGTCCATTTCCTACGACGATAACCATTACACCACGGGCACCTCTTTTATTTAATATAAATGTTGGAGTTTAACTTTTAAAATATGTAAGAGTAAATAATTTTAAAATTAAAGTACCGTATCTGAGAATCAAGGTTTTAATTTTCAATAAAATAAGTTCAAGTAACCTTTATTTAAAATGTTGTGTGTTCCATATAAGTAGAGTAATCGAGCCAATGTTTGTATATTCAATAAACCTATAAAATTTATCAGTTGACCTTCCGATGTTATAATGCTGACCTCTCTACATAAGGTAAAGTTGGCGACCATAGTCGAGGGCAACCCGAAGGCGCCATTTTTTCAATAGCTACTACACCGAGGTATAAGGGAGGGCGCTACCCCTTTCTCTGGATGGTTCCCCTTTACCCTTGATACGTACCTTGATTGAACCCGGGTCTCTCGGGCCCTTGGAGAAATATTGGAGTTTAACTTTATAAATTTTTATGAGAAAATACTTTTAAAATTAAAGTGCCGTATCTTAGAATCAAGGTTTAAATTTTCAATAAAATACCTTTGTATAATTATTTTTTAATGTTGTGTTTGCCGTATAAGAACAGTAATGATTCCAATGTGTTTATATTCAATAAACCTACAAAATTCGTCAGTTGAATTTCCGATGTTATAATACTGATCTCTCTACATAAGGTAAAGTTGGCGACCATAGTCGAGGGCA
The DNA here is from genome assembly GCA_963585895.1 of Sepioteuthis lessoniana. Lineage (NCBI taxonomy): Eukaryota > Metazoa > Mollusca > Cephalopoda > Myopsida > Loliginidae > Sepioteuthis > Sepioteuthis lessoniana. Next base: position 15,629,617 of record OY757944.1, read on the forward strand.
ACCTGAAGGCACCCTTTTTCAATAGCTACTACACCGAGGTGTAGGGGAAGGCGCTACCCCTTTCTCTGGATGGTTCCCCTTTACCCTTGATACGTACCTTACATTGCTGAGTGTTAAGGAGGTATCAAGTACCATTTTTAAAGTCTTTGGTATGACTCGACTTGGGATTGAACACGGGTCTCCCGGGCCGTTGGCGAAATATTGGAGTTTAACTTAATAAATTTTCATGAGAAAATACTTTAAAAATTAAAGTGCCGTATCTGAGAATCAAAGTTTTAATTTTCAATAAAATAACCTTCAAAAAACCTTTATTTAAAATGTTGTGTGTGCCATATAAGTACAGTAATCATTACAATGTTTGTATATTTAATAAACCTATAAAATTTGTTGGTTGGTTGGTTGGGTTTTATGGCGTATCAATCTTTGTAGGTTATTTAACGCCAAATTCTGTCTACATGTATATACCTTTTACCAATGAATACTTGATAGATAAAATTTTCTATAAACAGGATTTCACTTGTTTGCACATGATTAATCAGTTTTAATTCGTTATATTTTTTCGTACAACCCTGTTTCTCGCAAGAAGGACAGAACGTCATCTATTTTGATGTTTTCGAACAATTCTGTTAAACTCGTCACTTTGAAAAATCGCTTTCTGATGACAGCGGAAGCTCTGCATTCTATAAGAATGTGTTTAAACGTGCAAGTTGTCTAACACGTCAAACATTGTGGTTGTGGTTCCTATTTCAGTATGAAAGCGAGAGTAAACCTTGTATGACCAACGCGCAATCGGGATATAACGACTTGTTCTCTTCTCGATGCTCTAAAAGCTGGTCTCCATTCTCCCAAGGTGGGCTGAATTTGGAAGAGTTTATTATTGATGTTCATGTCCCATCGTTGTGGCCATTTTCTGTAAAGGAATTTACTGATTATCGAAATTTGTCAGTTGACCTTCCGATGTTATAATGCTGACATCTCTACTTAAGTTGAACAAAATTTGAACGAAGATTTTTAGGATTTTAACATGAGATTATTCATCCTTTTATTTTCAAATAATAATTTTTAATTTCAGTATTGGTGTTTAACTTTTAAAATGTGTATCAGTAAATATTTTTAAAATTACAGTGCGGTATCTTAGAATCAAGGTTTAAATTTTCAATAAAATACCTTTGTATAATTATTTTTTAATGTTGTGTGTGTCGTATAAGGACAGTTATGATTCCAATGTGTCTATATTCAATAAACCTACAAAATTTGTCAGTTGAATTTCCGATGTTATAATACTGACCTCTTTACATAAGATGATCAGAATTTAAATAAAGATTTTAAAGGATTTTAACATGTGATTATCCAAAATTTCTTTTCAAATAATTATGTTTAATATTAATATTGGTGTTTAACTTTTAAAATGTGTATGAGCAAATACTTTTAAAACTAAAGTGCCGTGTCTGTGAATCAAGATTTTTATTTTCAATAAAATAACCTTCAAGAAACTTTTATCTAAAACGTTGTGTGTGCCATATAAGTACAGTAATCATTCAAATATGTGTATATTCAATAAACCTACAAAATTTGTCAACTGACCTTCAGATGTTATAATGCTGACCTTTTTACATAAGATGATCAGAATTTAAAAAAGATTTTTAAGGATCTTAACATGAGATTATCCATCCCTTATTTTCAAATAATAAGTTTTAATATAAATATTGGAGTTTAACTTTTAAAATGTGTATGTGTTAATACTTTTAAAATTAAAGTGAGGTATCTTAGAATCAAGGTTTTTATTTTCAATAAAACAACTTTAAGAAATCTTTATTTAAAATGTTGTGTGTGCCAAGTACAGTAATCTTGCCAATATGTATATAAACTAACATTATGTCTCATTAAACTGTCATTATTCCATTTGTATATTGTGTGCGTAATTCTTCTCTGAAATTAGACCAATGCAACTATAGATAAAATCCGAAGATAATTTCCAATTTCAGAATCGTTGCTTTTTGGGTGGAAAAACAATTCCATCTTCTGCACCAGCAGAACCCATGGAATTTCCATAGGCCTTTGTTTAGTTCATTGACCGTGTTTAATGGCATGTCAAACCGACAAGGGTTATTTTATACCTAGAGTTTTAGTAATTGCATTCATTGTAGTTGTTCTTTAGAGGTTTCTTCACACAGTTATATGGTTTCAAATATTCCAATGTAATTCAAACAATTCAAACAATTTGAACACAGCTGTATGGTATGAAGAATTCCATCAAATACAAATAATTTTCACACAGTTGTGTAGTATAAAGTATTTCTATCAAATACAAATAATTTGAACACAGTTGTATCGTGTCAAATTTGTAATACTACATTTTGGTCCAGTTACGCGTACCAAACAATAAGCTTAATACGTTTGCATGTTACCAAATATAGTACCATCGATTGGCCGTGGGTTTTCAGGTTCGAATTCTGTTTATGTCTGCGCCATGGGCTTTTAGGGCCGAATCCTGCGTCTGGCTGTGTCACAGATTTTCAGAGTCGAATCCTGGTAACGGTGGTAAATACATTTTCGGATTGTTTGTATATCAATCTTTTCTGTGCCCACGCTGGGTTCGAAAGATCCACGGACAAGGAATGACACAATCCATCTGTCTTCTCTCAGTCGGGGTGATCCGTTGGAATAAAGTTGTCTGGGTGTTGACTACTCAAAGATAAGAAGAACCTTCCGTCAACAATGAACAATCATTTATTGTTTGACTGTAGAGAGAGAGAAAATCTGAAAGGGTCAATGAATAGATACAAAAAGACCGAACTTTCTGAACGTAAACTTCTAACTGACAACTGACTAAGTAATTGACTACTTTTTCAAAATTTGCTAATTTTTGTATATTTAAATTCAGGACATCGGTGGGGGTGATATCATCTTGCTAAATTATTGCGTCATCTCTCACGTAGCCCAAATTCAGTGTTTTCATTTCTCCAATCAAACCTGTCACAGACAAGATATGAATCCATTTTTTTTTTTTTTACATTTTAGCCTTCGTGTATTGATCGTTATGAACTCGCTTGAACTTTCCAATTTGACTTACATTTACGCTTTAACATTTTAGCAAACTTAACAACTAACTGAAAAACTCGCGCCCTAACCAAAGCTGGTAATAAAATAATAAACCATCACGACAACTGTACCACAAATATTTCTATCTAATTATTAACAAATAAATGATTTCAAGTAATTATTTCAATTTAATAATAGTCATTTACGGAAGGGTGCTACTCCTTTCCTTGGATTTGCTCCCTTTACTCTTGATCCATTTAAGGAAGAGTGATACTCCTTTCCCTGGATTACTTCATTTACCTTTGATCCGTTCCTTATAATGGGGAATATTTAGTAAGTAGGCATAAAGTACCACTTTTTGAGTCTTTGGTATGACTCAACTTGGAATTGAACCCTGGTATCTCGGACAACTGGCGAATACTCTAGCCACTCACAAAGGCATTTGTCCTAAAGTGAATGGACGATGTCCCAGTCCAGTACATTGACCATTATGCCTCTGACTTTAACTGTCAAAAACATTTTTATTTCAAGCAATTCCGTTTAGTCAAACAGTTTTGTTTCCAGCAATTCAGTTTAGTATAAGTATAGTTTTTTTGTTTACACCCAGCTGAATGTAAAAAATGTTCTATTTCCAACAATTTAATTCAGCGTATGTACAGTTTTAATGTCAAAAATAGTTCTCTTTCAAATAATTTAGTTTAGCATACAAAAACAGTTCTATTTCAAACAATTCAGTTTAGCATACAAAAACAGTTCTTTTTCAAACAGTTCAGTTTAGCGTAAGTACGCAGTTAAAAAAGCCAAAAGAGTTCTATTTCAACCATTTCAGTTTAGCATAAGTACACAGATTAGTTCTATTTGACCCATGGATTGGACCCTATCAGGTGCTACCTCTCCGGGCCACAGTGGACCTGGGAGCGATGGCAACTAAAAAGTACTCCACATTCTCGAAAGCTCCAGCATTACAGGAACCTCAAGATCAGATTGTTTAGTGTCATAAACAGGACACTAGGAGATTTACCCTTCTGCAGACATACAGTCGGTGTATTCTGCAGCCCCAGCCGACTGCGCAACTTATATGGTTAGTAAATAAATCTAACTTCAACTGACTTTTCCTAATATAAATAATTTATATGGCACTTATTTAATAGGCATAACTTTTAGATACGAGGATCATTAAATAAGATTCCAGACATTTTTCGTATGGACACTTTTATTGATAGTACACACATGAAACTCTAGTCCCCTTCGAAGTAATCTCCTCCAGCTGCAATGCACTTGTTGTACCGTTCCAACAACTTCTGGAAGCCCTGAAGGAGTCCTCTTGTGTGAGCGTGTCAATGACCTTCGTCACAGCCTCTTTCATCTCCTCAATTGTCTCATAACGACAGCCTCTCAGCTTAGGGAATTACCAAAAGTCACAGGGTGCAAGGTCTGGACAATAGGGAGGCTGAGGAATTGTCTTGATACTCATCTTAATCAAATAGTCTGTGACAAGGATGGAGTTATGGATTGGTGCATTGTCCTGGTGGAAATGCCACTGACCCGATCTGCAGAGTGCTGGGCTGTTCCGTCGGAATCTCTACCTGAACTCCTTTAAAACCTCAACATAGTAACCCTAACCCTAACCCTTTTGCCAATCATCATCCCTCACAGACTTCCTGCCTTCCTTGAATCTCTTATGCCACTCAAAAACTCATGCTCGATTTATGCAAGATGGTCGAAACCAAAACCAAAAGTCACAGGGAATCTGAAGCATTCCATACGTTTCTGTGGCATTTTTTCCATGTTTAAAGCACAGTTTTATTGCATATCGTTCTTCTAAGGTGTCAGATTGGATTTTTGAAATCCACCAGCTTTGACAATCAGGCTTTAGTAGGGTGTATTCCGATTGCAGCTTTAGCTTTTCATTTGCACGTGAAATCATAAAAATTGGTCGGTCATCTCATAAGATGTATAGCAATAACATACTGAATTTTGAAGAGTCTACGACAATTTTAAATGCCTGTACCAAAAAAGTCTGGAAACTTATTGAATACTCCACGTATCTATTCGTTCCACAGATGATACTTTAAAAGTTACTACCATTTCGGATCAGATTGAAACTGGGAGTAATGGCAATGGAGGGATACTTCCCACACCTCTGACCTCTGGAACAGGCGCCTCATCATTTGATGCAGTATAGAGTCTTCCTCGGGACAACCACCTTTTTAATGAGGCGGGTATTCCTGTAAAGGAGATGTTTTGATAACAGGGCGGCCTTATTCGATACAATTAATTCATGAAGATATTTATTTCTTTTCTAGTCATATTAATTCTTATCAAAGTAATTTAGGCATTTTATCACATGTAGGCATTTTATTAAGTCTATTCATTTCTTTTATATATATATATATCTGAACAAGTACGTATTACGACAAACCGTATAATCACCTTCTACCGATATTTGGTTTCCCCGTAACGTCTGGCAGAGTTTAACTGAAACGTGTTTATTATTCCTAGCGGTTTTTGTGGCGTTTTGCCGTTGTTGATCTACACCCCTTCGTTTTTAGACCTCCGCCATTTTGTTTGATTAAACTTCTGTATGACTGCGCATGTCCGGACGTGTAAAGACTCTTTGCCCTCTCCTCCTATTCTCTGTGTGCGTGTTTTTTTTAATCTTTTTTTTTGTGTTTGTGTGTGTGTGACACGAATACAGACATGGACATATGTTGACATTTGTGTCGGATGAGTATTTATTTGTTTTACTTATGTCGCTGTCGTCTTTTCCTTCATTCGCATATTCCTTGTTTTGTTTCAAACAAAATCAGTGCCAGTAAGTTTCTTAAACATTTATAAACACCTGACGATATCTAAATGTATAAAAATACACATGACCAATGTATATATATATATATATATATATATATAAGTATGCATGTGTGTGTGTGGTAAGACAGCTGTCTTTCATTTAATCATGTTCGATTAAATTATAAAGACGCAATTTGTTGATAGAATTTTTCTAAGATCCTTTCAAGTTTCCTGATAAGTGTCTTGGTTTTAGGTTGAAATTGGTTAATAAATTTACTAAAATTATCCCAAGTGTTTTCGGCCTTTTCACAGGTCATTATCAGGGCTTGTTTGCATGTGTAAAGAGAATTTTTATCGAATTTTTAAAAAGGGTATTTTAAGTTTTTATAACATTACAAAATAACGTAAACGCAGAATTGGATAAAACTGAGATGCTGATGACATCGAACGAACTTAAAACAGAACGCAATCGACGGAAATGAAATATTATCAAGAAAAATAGAATATTAACCCCCCACCCAAAAAAAACCTAAAGTTTCTGTTTTAAATCCCATGTATACTGAAACACCCAGTATTAATGGGTTGCATCTATTTCGAGTAAGTTTTAAATGATTTTGTCTTCAAATAAGTAGTGACCCAAAATATTTTTCCCCTCTTGTCAAAAGCATTGTGATGGAGGATTAATAGTTGTTAAAGTATATTATTTTCAAATCTGAAACAAAAAAGAACACAACGTTGTTATTAGTAGAGTTATTTGAAGTCACATGGGTCCCATGTATATTAAGACACCCGGTATATATACATTTATTGAGTGGGCAGAAATAATCGGTCAGACACATGGGTCCCATGTATATTGAGATATCTTGTACATGTACATATACTGAGTGAGCAGATATAATAGGGCAGTCACATAGGTCCCATGTATATTGAGACATACAATACATTTCATATACTGAGTGAACAGAAATAACAGGGCAGACACATGTGTCCCTTGCATATTAAGACACCTTGTATATATACATATACTGAGTGATCAGAAATAATAGGGCAGTCACATAGGTCCCATGTATATTGAGACGTACAATACATTTCATAAACTGAGTGAACAGAAATAACAGGGCAGACACATGTGTCCCTTGCATATTAAGACACCTTGTATATATACATATACTGAGTGATCAGAAATAATAGGGCAGTCACATAGGTCCCATGTATATTGAGACACCATATATTTATTTATCAAGTGGATTTTGCTCTAAATATGATATAAGACATAAAACTATATTCATATGTATGATTTTAAGTAACTAATGATAATCCTTAGTAAACCATAATCTCTTCAAGCAACTAAGTTTAATGCAAATAATTTACCGTTAAATGACATGAAATAATTTTGATAGGAATAATTTTTAAATTTGCAAAACCCTTTATAGATAGGACCTAAAAAGAGTAGTAACGGCAATACATGAAAACTTCAATCTTCATAGGTCTCCAGTATCATTGTTATATATATATATATATATATAAAACTTCAGATTCTCGAAGCACTATATATTAGAAACCTGCAACCAGCACTTAATAGAATTAATTTTCAAACCAGTGCTAACGTACTTAAATGTCTTTAGCTACTGGCACTATTTACAGAATTACATTTAAAAGCAAGCGCCATAAATTCCAACAGCAAAGACGTCCTTACACAGTAGTAATTTACTAAAACAAAAGTTACATCACTTTTGTAACAGATTCTCCCCTGATGATGGCCCAAAGTCGGGCAGAAAGTACTAGGGATACATACAACTATGGACAATACCTAAATCAATTCCCCCCGAATACGATAAAAATAATACGGGAATTCGAACGGATCCAAAAGAGAATATGTAGGCATAAAATGTCTATTATCTTTAATGAAATTTGCATTAACGAAGAAATGCTGCCTAAATATATATATATATATATATATATATATATATATATATATATATATATATATATCAAGGCTATTCAAATGAATTCAGCTCTCGGTAGCCGCTAAGCGGATATATGTAAACAAAACAAATGTGATAGATAAGTGTTTAAATTTACTTCGCTTGCGCTAAGTCCATCGTGGCTGAGTGGTAGAATCTTGTATTGGCGTTTGAGTCAACTAGGTTTCTATCCCAGCTTCGGGAATCTCGCGTGTCTAGCCACTTTGAAGAGTTGTGATACAACGAAACAGTCTGTCTATGGATGACGATATACGTATATTAAGGAAATGATTAATTATATTAAACCTTTTTCGTTAATTAAACTTTATTATTTAGTTTGGTAACACTTTGAACTACCCGGTGTCCATGGTTCAGGTGTCCTAGTCAGACGGTCCACTCTTACGCCCACCCGCGTAGAAAGGATATGACAATCATCATCTTGTTAGAATAAACCCCCAGACAGGAGATAGAGTGAATAGAGTAGTTGGATGAGGTCAATGCACGGTGCCCGTGGTGTAATGGGTATCGTCGTAGGAAATGGACACAGCGACACGAGATCAAATGCGGGACGAGACTGATTGCATTTCACATTGCACTAATACCCTTGGGAAAGGTATGAATCCAATTATTCTCCCTCCAGCTAAGGGTAAATAGTAGGGTAGACTAGGTTCTTCAGCCTTGGTTAGGCAACTAGTCTAGGAGAAGGAAAATACTGAATTCAAACCTGTTAAGAGGAGTTGCCCGTAGTGTAATGGTTATCGTCATAGGAAATGGACACGGCGACACGAGTTCAAATCCTGGACGAGACTGACTGCATTTCACATAGCACTAATACCCTTGGGAAAGCTATGAATCGACTTATTCTTCCTCCGGCTATGAGTAAATAGTAAGGCAGACTAGGTTCTTCAGCCTTGGTGAGGCAACTAGTCTAGGAGAAGGAAAACTCTGAAGTCAAACCTGTTAAACTCCGCTTAAAAATTGACCTTGTGTCATATCCTGCCCGAGTGGAGGAGTTGGTAAATATGATGAGGTCAATGCACGGAAGAGATAGTCCTCAGAAATTAAGGATTTCGAAAAAGACAGGGAACTGAGATTCGACCGCTGGAGTGCACAATTGCTTTTTTCGGAACTGATCAAATCAGATCAGATTAGTTTGGGTTTCGACTGGCAGAGTTTAGGGTTAGGGTTAGACACTACAAAATGCGCTGCGCGTGGTGATGGTCAGCAAAGTAGGATTAGCATAGGACCTTATAATTGTGTCTCTATCCTCATGTCGTCAAGAGCTAAAGGCAGAAAGAAAGAAATCCGTTCGTATCAGAAACGACAGAGTCCTGCTGTATTAGTTTTATTATTGAGATCATTATCCTATTTACCAACCCCTCCGCTCGGGCAGGATATGACACAAGGTCAATTTTTAAGCGGAGTTTAACAGGTTTCAATTCAGAGTTTTCCTTCTCTCCTAGACTAGTTGCCTAACCTAGGCTGAAGAACCTAGTCTGTCCTTCTATTCACCCATAGCTGGAGGGAGAATAATTGGATTCATACCTTTCCCAAGGGTATTAGTGCTATGTGAAATGCAATCAGTTTCGTCCAGGATTTGAACTCGTCGCCGTGTTCATTTCCTACGACGATAACAATTACACCACTGGCACCTCCTATATTATTGAGATCATTATGACTATAAAACATCATAACCAAGACACCCTTTTGGGTGTGGCGATCTTACCCTTCTGTAGGGGATACAATCAGTGTATGCTGAACCCCACAGATAGAGTTATTTTAGAAGGATTGTGTATTGGTTATTGTAGTAAATGGCCACGACGACGCAAGTTTAAAACCTGGATGGGACTGACCGAATTTTACACTGCACTAATAGCCAAAAGAAAGGCATTAGTCCAGTTATTCTCCCTTCAACAATGATTAAATAGTAGGACAGCTATTGTAAACAGCCGAGGAAATGGAAAACCCTGAATTCAAACCCATTAAAATCTGCCTAAGAAATTGACTTCTCCCGTTTAACATCCATCTTGTCCAGAGGATTTGGGAAATACTAAAAAACTGTAATAGTTGTAACTAGACGTGCCGTGAATCAACGGGGTTTCCTTTAAGACAATGAACAATAATACTGATACATATTTTGAGAAATGAGGGAAGGATTCTTGGTAGCATTTCATTGTCGTTATATCGCGTTCTGCGCGAATGCAAATTGCTCATTCTTATCCTTTTCAATACTCAAACATGACAATTGCCCGGTCGGCTGGAGCTGTAGAATACACCGACGGGGTAAGACGTCACCAATGAGTGTCCTGGATCTGACACTAAACAATCTGATGGTGAGGTTCCAGTGATGCTGGAGCTTTGGGGAATGCGGAGCAACCCTTCATTGCCATTGTTCCCAGATCCACTTGTCCAGTCAGCTGGAGTAGTAGAATACACTGACTACACCTCTGCAGAGGAGTAAGACCCCCCCAATGAGTGTCCTGTATCTGACACTAAAAAAATCTGATGGTGAGGTTCCAGTGATGCTGGAGCTTTGGGGAATGCAGTACACCCCTTCATTGCCATTGCTCCCAGGTCCACTCTGGCCCGGCTTGGTAGCACCTTATAGGACCCTATCTATGGGTTAAATAGAACTAACGGCATACTTATGCTAAACTGAATTGTTTGACTAAACAGAATAGCTTAAAATAGAATTGTTTTCGACAATTAAACGGTACTTACATTTAAACCGTTTGCTTATGCTAAACTGAATTATTTGAAATTGAACTGGTTTTTGACATTGAAACTCTACGTACATGAAACTGATTTGTTTAATATAGAACTGTTTTGACATTTAACTGTGTTTAAAGAAAATCTGTACATATGCTAAACAGAATTAGCTAAATTAGAATTACTTGACTAAACTGTATAGCTTGAAATAGAAATGTTTTTTCACAATTAAACTCGACTAACATTTAAACTGCGTGCTTATGCTAAACTGAATTGATTATTTAAGTAAAAATAGATTTAGCGTTAAATAACCCACAAAGGTTGATATGCCATAAAAACCCAACCAACCAACCAATCAAACATGGCAAGCAATAGCACAATATATTTCAATAGTAAAAGACATGTAAATTTTATATATTATAAAATCTCACGACTGTGAGTTTCATGATTACAATCCTCGCCTGAGATGTTATTCCTCAGGACTGAAATTTTTAATTATATATAAATATATGCCGCAATTGGACCTGTCGATGCAAACATATACATATACACTTATATACATAAAAAAATTATATACAGACACACTTACGTACATACATACATACACAAACATTTACATACACTCTTATATACATAAACAGACATATACATACACACTTATATATTTACACAGACATATACATCATCATCACCATCATCATGTCGCGCTGGTAGCACGGATATCCCTGACCCTCTCTCGCCACTCCTCCCTATCGTTCATCGCTCTAGGCAGGTCCTCAGGACAACATCCCGTATCCTCACACAGCTGCCGAATGTATGTTCGTGCTGGTCGTCCTGCTTTTGCACGGCCATGTGTGGGGGTCCATAAGAGTACATCTCTTATGAGTTCGTCCCTGCTTCTCCAGCAGTCTCCTGCATGTCTTGTTCGTCTAACTTGAATAGTTTTCGTGATAAGAGGCAGGTGGCCGTACAGTTGGTGTCTTGTGGGGTGTTGTCGCCAGGACTTGTTTAAGATTGCACGCAGCATTCTTGTGTAATTGCCGTCTAGCTTCTTCTCCAGCCGTTTTGTTAGCGTCCATGTAGTGCACCCGTATAGCAGTGTCGATGTGACTGCTGCCTGAAAGAAACTGCGTTTCATTTTATCGGTTAGGTCTGATTTCCATATAATCGATAGCCTATTGATAGCTGTCCATGCTTTCGTTAACCTCGTGTCGATGTCCTACATACACACTTATATAAATACACTCACATTTGCATACACACTGATAAACATACATAGGCATGTATATACACACTTGTATACATACACACACATTTATATACACAATTTATATACATACACACAAATACATACACACTTACATACATACACAGCCTTTAACATACACACTTATATACATACACAGACATATATCGAAAGCCACGCACAACAGAATGTCAAATACATTTTTATTCGTATAAACAGTTCTATTTCAAACAATTCAGCTCAGCATGCGAACGCAGTTTAAATGTCAAAACGCTTCGATTTCAAACGATTCACTTTAGCAAAAGAACGCAGTTTAGTTCTATATAACCCATAAATAGGACCCTATCAGGTGGTATTAAATCAGGCCAGAGTTGACCTGGGAGCGATGGCAACGAAGAAGTACGCCACGTTTCCCCAAAGCTCCAGCATTTCTGAAGCCCCATCATCAGATTGTTTAAGGTCATAATCAAGACACTCATTGGCAGGAACTCTTGCCCCTGTGCAGAGGTGCAGTCAGTGTATTCTACAGCCCAAGCCGACTGGGAAAAAGAATATATATATATATATATATATATGTGTGTGTGTGTGTATGTGTGTATGTGTATGTGTGTGTGTAACCTCAGTGAGCAGATGCGATACAACTAAAGTCTGTTTGTGGATGACAATATATATATATATATATATATATATAAACACACTACATACGCGCGTTTACATAAATAAAAATATACCTACTTACCTGCGTATATATGGATGTATGCATGCATTAATTTTCTCATGTATATGTGCGTTTGTGTGTGTGTGTGTGTGTGTAATATACACACACACACATATATATATATATATATATATATATATATATATATATATATATAATGTATGTGTGTCTTTATATATATACAAAACCTATGAACAATAAATATATAAACAATGTATTTGAACAATTTACACTTATATATATATATATATATATATATATATACGTGCTCCAGTGTCTGTATATGTGCAGTACGTCTTTTGATGTTTCTTCTACTTTATTTTCCCATACTGGATTTCATCGTTATCCATCCACCCACAATAACATGTCCCTAAAGCAATCGAGAGACTTCTAAGGGGTGCGGTTTGCAGACTCAGACAGACCGAGTAATTCTACTTGTAACAACATGTCTGTTTATTTTGATATCCTTTACACATTGGCAATAAATAAAGCAATAAGAATTCGTTATAATAATAATGATAATAATAATAATAGTGGTGTAGATATAGTACAAGAGAAGGTCCGATCGGGTGGGTAAGGTCATCAGCTGCTAATTGTGCAAACGACTGAATTTTGACAATAATAATAATAATAATAATAAATCCCAAATGGTAGATGCTCAACCCTCAAACCGTCCAACAGAATGAAACGCATAAAATTCTTTAGGATTTTCAGATACAATCAGTTCCTCTAATCACTGCCAGAAGATGAGGCCAAGCGATAATTTCCAAAAAAAAAAGGAGTGAACCTGTCGAATAATGGACGTTGTCGTCCAGAGGCAGACCACAGCGTAAAAATCAAAGAAAACGCTAAGAGAGACAAAAGTACTTGGACTAAAAAGAAGAGTTCTGGGGACTTGAGGTGACTTGCTGTCACTCAGACTCCAGTGAAAAAACATCAACTAACGGTGGTGGGAAGAACTCTCAACTGAGTAGATGATAATGATAATAAGTTTGAGATGCAAACGAATAACCAAACCCCGGCCAGAGGGCAAGATCCAGTGTTAATTAACAACGAGAAAGGAACGAGTAGATTTTGTCGTTCTTTTCAAAAATAAAAGAAAGAGGATAGATCAACTGCTACCTTGTTCTTGACAGCGAGCAAAAAGAGCTTTGCAACATCAAGTTGACGGTGATAATAATAGTAGTTAGAGCACTTGGAACTGTCTTCAAGAACCGAGGAAAGGGACTGGGGTGAACTAGAGATCAAGGAAAGAAGCGAAGCTATCCAGACCACAACACAGCTAAAATCGGCTAAGATCCGGAGAAGTTACTATCTCTCAGAACCTAGAGTAAGACTACTAGTCAAAATTGCTTTGCAAAACTTGCTCGAGGCTATGTGAGAGAGTTGAAACAGTCAACCACACAATAACCAAATGCAGCTAACTTGCCAAAGAGGAATACATGAACAGTGGTGGGAAATGATCCACAGGAATTGTAAAAAAATGAGGTTTGACAATACTGACAAATAATACATGCCCAAACCAGAATCTGTCCCATGAAAAAATATGTTTCTAGATAAAAACGGATCACACAATACAAGCCTTGAGACAATCATCTTCATCATGTCGTGCTGCGAGCACGGATTTCCCTGATTCTCTCTAACCATTTGTCTCTATCATTCATTGCTTCCAGCAGGTCTTTTAGACTACATCCTGTGTCTGTACAGAGGTGTTGTAGATAAGTTATAGTTGGTCGTCCAACATTTGCCCGTCTGTATGACGTAGTTCATAAGAGAACGTCGCTTATGAGTTCGTCTTTAATTTACAGCAGTATCCCGTATGTCTTTTTCGCCTTATTTGAATGGTTTTTGCGATATTGAGATATTAGTTTTTATCAGCAAGAAGAAAATACTTCGTCATTCAGTGGATTTTGCCATTTTTGTAGACAACAGAGGTAAGGGAGAAAGAAGGCAAAAAACTGGACAAATTTCTGGACCTAGCTAGAGAGTGAAAAAAGTTAGAGAACATAAAAGTGGCAGTAATCATAATATTAGTCTTAAAAATTCGGAAGACCTTGGAACAATCCCAGAATACGTGGGGTATTAGGGTTAGAGTTAGGGGGAATTGGTGATCAGAGCAAGAATCGAGACCATATAGACCACAGCATTCCTAAAATTGGATTGGATACTCTCATGAGTCCGAGAGATCTGAAGAGACTTGCTTTCATTCAGACTTCAGTAAAAAAAAAATACCTTCAGTTCGAGCTGGAGTAAAAAAAAAATTCACACCGAATAAAATAATTGGTTTGGAAATAAGCTGAGAAAATTCTAATACGAAACAAAAAAAAAAGACGACAAAAAAATCAAATATAAATATATATATATATACGAGGATCATTCAATAAGTTTCCAGACTTTTTTCATATGAGCACTTTTATTGATAGTACACACATGAAACTATAGTCCCCTTCGAAGTAATCTCCTCCGGCTACAATGCTCTTGTTGTACCGTTCCAACAACTTCTACAAGGCCCCATGGAAGTGCTCTTGTGTGAGCGTGTCAATGACCTTCGTCACAACGTCTTTCATCTCCTCAATTATCTCATAAAGACAGACTCTAAGCTTAGGGAATAAGCAAAAGTCACAGGGAGCAAGGTATGGACTATAGGGACGGTGAGGAACTGTCTTGATGCCCATCTTGGTCAAATAGTCTGTGACAACGATGGAGTTGGGGACTGGTGTATTGTCCTCGTGGAAATGCCACAGACTCGATTTGAAGAGTACTGGCCTCTTCCGACGGAATCTCTTCATGAACTCCCTTAAAACCTCAACATAGTAACCCTAACCCTAACCCTTTGGCCAATCACGTCTGGTGTATTGATTTCCTTACTCCTCCCACACCTCCCATCATCCCTCACAGACTACCTGCCTTCCTTGAATCTCTTATGCCACTCAAAAACTGATGCTCGATTAATACAAGATGCTCCTGAAGTAATCTGAAGCATTCCATTCGTTTCTGTGGCATTTTTTGCAAGTTTAAAACAGAATTTTATTGCATATCGTTCTTCTAAAGTGTCCTCACGTCCAGATTGCATTTTTAAATTTCACCACCTGTGACAATCATGCTTTAGTCGGGTGTATTCCAATTCCTGCTGTAGCTGTTCATTTGAAGCTGAAATCATAAAAATTGGTCAGTCATCTCATAAGATATATAGCAATAACATACTGAATTTTCAAGTGTCTCCGACAATTATAAAAGCCTGTACAAAAAAAGTCTGTAAACTTATTGAAGGCATTACATATCTCTCGAAAAATATACAACTTAATGTAAGAGTTCTTATTGATTTATTTCGTGTATGAGAAGTTTTCGTGATTCGATCGTATTAATTAATTGTTTAATATCATCTACTCGATTTGAAGTGAGAAATAGATTTTTGCCGGGGTTCGGTTTCTTTGTTTAATGGCATATCAAACTTTATAGGTTATTCAATGCCAAAGCCATTCTTCTTGAAGAACAGCAGTGATGCTATTTAACACATAGCTGGGAGGATAAGGGGGTTCATTCTTTTCCAAAGGTTATTTGCCCGAAAGTGAACGTAATAGCACGACTGGAATTCGAACTCGTTTCCTACGATTTCGCAGTCCATCGCTTTAACAAATTATACCACAAGGACGCCTCCTTTGTCTTTTGTACAAGGCTTGGTAGATAATAAAAATTGATTGCAGTTATGATATTGCATCACAAAGCTAAAATTCTGGGCTAGTAGTCTGGGAGACAATAAATTTGTTTGGCGCGATGTGAGGTCATTGTAGACCTGGCTAGATATGTTTAAAAAAATTCGCAACAATATATATCTGATTCACACACAAACATATGCTCACACACGTACACGCATATCCACACATACAAACAGACATGCGCACACACACACACACACATATATATATATATATAAGTAAAGTTGGCGACCATAGTCGAGGGTAACCCGAAGGCTCCCTTTTCGATAGCTACTACACCAAGGTGTAGGGGAGGGCGCTACTCCTTCCCTGGATATATATATATATATATATATATATATATATAAGATGTGTGTTTATTTTTTGACATCATATGTACCTCGTATTTTTGATATGATAAGGCAATTTATTCCAAAAAGGAATAACTCTATTATCAAAAAAAAAAAAAAAAAGAAAGAAAAGAAAAAAAAAAGAAAAAAAAAGAAAAAAGAATCCAGTTGGTTTGTAGTCCTAATTTTCGAAACTTGTCTTGACAGCAAATATCCAGTTCGAAGAGAAGCATTGAAAAAAAATACTAAAATAAAAAATTCCATAAAATATTTGGAAAGTTTCGATTTTATCAGGTGTTGTGTCGTTGTGAGGAAGGAATGAAACCACAACACTTGATTATAAAAAATGCACCTATCTTTTTATTCCTTCGAAAGGGGTCAAAGCTTTTGTGGTGTGAAAGAGACAAATGGACGGGTGGAGACGAAGACGGTCTGCTATATGGACCCCTAACTTATTCTCTTGACCATACCACGCTGTGTTATCTTCAAGGCCTCACTAAACAATTCTTCTGCTTCTCTGTCGGGAGGTACTCAACCAGAGGCTAGCTGTGGGCCCTTTGCCCAGTAGGACGTTCTTCGTGACTGCCTTCTCTTTTCTGGTCACGAGCTAGGTCTGACTCAAGACATACACAGCCAGACTCAAATGTGGCTATCTGTATATGTCTTTTCATAACGCTCACCATTTCCGTTTAATTCCCTGACTCCTTCTGCTCATTTACACTGCTGCGTCTTGTTCAGAGGAAATTCTGATTGACAGTTCGGTCAAAGGTCAATATTCAACATTGGCCCAGTCAGCTAGGGCTGCAGAATGCACTGAATGCATCTCTGCAGGGGTTTAAGACTCACCCAATGAGTGTCCTGTTTATGACACAAAACAATTTGATGGTGAGGCTTCAGTAATGCTGGAGATTTGGGGAATGCTGAGTACGCCTTCATTGCCATCGCTCACAGGTCCACTCTGACCGGGAGTGATAGTATATTGTAGGGTCCTATCAATGGGTCAAATAGAACTAAACTGTGTAATTGCGCTAAACTGAATTGTTTTAAATTGAATTGTTTTGGCATTTAACTTTGTGTAAACAAAACTGTACCTATGCTAAACTGAATTGTTTGAAATACAACTGTTTGTAACATTTAAATTGTGTACTTATCCTAAACTCAATTATTTTGAAATTGAACAATTTTGACATTTAAACTGTGTACATAAGTACACCGTTTAGATTAAACTGAATTGTTTGAAGTTGAACTGTTTTGATATTTAACTGTGTGTAAACAAAAAACTGTATACTTACTTGACTGAAACTTACCAAATTGACATAAATTTGGCATTAAATGACCCGAAAAGTGTTGATAAGCCTTGAACGAAAACAACCAACCAACCAATCCAATTTGATCATCTCGCATGCTACTCTCTGGTAAAGGAGTTTATCCAAATTTCTTCAATCTCATCAGGGGGTGTCCTCGTGGTGTAATGGTTAAAGCGATGGACTGCGGAATCGTAGTACGCGAGTTCGTACTCGTATTACGTTCACTTTCGGACAAATACCCTTGGGAAAGGTATGAACCCCCTTATCCTCCCAGCTATGGGTTAAATAGTACCACTACTGTTCTTATAGGAGAATGGCTTTGACATCAAATAACCTAAAAAATAGTTGATATGCCATTAAACAAAAAAATCAATCTCATCAGGGAGAAAAGAAATAGCACCAAATAGAATTTTGAACTAAATTGTTTTGACATTAACTGTGTGTAAACAAAAAACAAAAAAAAACTATACTTATACTAAACTGAATTGCTTTGATCTAGTGTTACATCGCCAGATATACGGATATGTGAAATAGACATAATGTTCATAAAATGTTCATAAACATATATAGGAATCCGAAATACACGAAACTTTACGAAATTGGTTCAGGTACGTAACTTTTTATTACCTTTGAGTTAAAGGTTATTCGACATGAGGAGAGAGAGACACACACAATCTTTCTATGCTGTCTGCTTTTACATCGTCAGCTCTCAACGCGCGGTGCCCGTAGCGCACAAAGTCGTCTGGCGTCGCTCAGGTCTGAATCTCAACTTTCTTCTTCCGAGGCAGGAACTCAACTCTCTGACCTTTTTCCAAATCTCAAAATCCACAGCCCACACTTCCGGGCATGATGCCATTCACACCCCCTGGTCCTATATCTATCTGGGGTTTTATTTTGACATGTGTGAATGACGCATCCTCCCCGTATGCGCGTGAACACCTGCACTCATGTTTGCACATAACATGCCCATGCACTGAGCCGAAAGGTTCTCAGCCTAACTAAACCGAAAGGCAAGATATACAAAACGAAATCCCTCCGCCATTATATTACACTAGAACTGTTTGAGATTTAACCGTGTGTAAACAAAAACTATACTGATACAAAACTGAATTGTTTGAAATAGAACGGTTTATATATTTAAACATGGATTTGGAATTGATAACCTGTAATGGCAGTGCCTGTGATGTACTGGTTATCGTCGTAAGAAATGGACACGGCGACAAGAGTTCAAATCCTGAACGCGGCTGATTGCATTTAACATTGCACTAATACCCTTGGGAAAGGTATGAATCCAATTATTCTTCCTCCAGCTATGGGTAAATATTAGGGAAGACTGGGTTCTTCAGCCTTGGTGAGGCAACTAGTCTAGGAGAAGGAAAAGTCTGAATTCAAACCTGTTAAACTCTGCTTAAAAATTGACCTTGTGTCATATCCTGCCCGAGCGGAGGGGTTGGTAAATATATATATATATATATATATATATATATATATATATATATATAATGTATATGTATAAAGAGGATTTGGCATTAGATAACCTACAATAGTTGATGTGCCATAAAACCAAATAAAAGTAAAAAATTATATGGTTGCAAATAATCACCCCCACCACCACTACTGCTACTACTACTGCTACTACTTCTATTAAGTATAGTCATAATAATTATTCTACTATTACTACTAATAATAATAATGTTTGCCAATGGTCCGGGAGACCTTGGTTCAATTGCAGGTCGCGTCATAGCAAAGACTTTAAAAATAGTACTTGACACCTCCTTGCTTAAGACTCAGCAATATAAAGTATGTATCAAGGGTAAAGTGGAGCAATCCAGGGAAAGGAGTAGCGCCTTTCCCTACACCTCGATGTAGTAGCTATTAAAAAAGGAGCCTTCTGGCCACCCTTGACTACGGTCGCCAACTTTACTTTACTTACTACTACTAATTAAATGATAATAACAAAAGTAAAATCCCTAATATTCATTTGTTTGTACAATTACATGGTTTCACGTAATCCTATGTTATACTAAATGATTTATATACAATTATATGGTTGGTTAGGTTTTATGGCATATCAACCTTCGTAGGTTATTTAACGCCAAATCCATTTTTATGTAAATAATCAATTCTATTTCAAACAATTCAGTTTAGCATGAGTACACATTTTAATTGTCAAAAACATTTCTATTTCAAACTATTCAGTTTATTCAAACAGTTCTAATTCCGTTTAGTATAAGTACAGATTTTGTTTAGACACAGTTAAATGTCAAAACAGTTCTATGTTAAACATATCAGTTTAGTGTATATACAGGTTACAATGTCAAAAAACAGTTCTATTTCAAATAATTCAGTTTAGCATAAGCATGGAGTTTAAATGTAAGTACGGCTTAATTGTCAAAAACATTTCTATTTCAAGCTATTCAGTTTAGTCAAACAATTCAGTTCAGCATAAGTATGCCGTTAGTTCTATTTAACCCATAGATAGGGCCATATCAGGTGCTACGACTCCGGGCCAGAGTGGACCTGGGAACAATGGCAATAAAGGGGTACTCCGTGTTCCCAAAGCCCCAGCATTACTGGAACCTCACCATCAGATTGTTTAGGGTCATATGCAGGACACTCATTGGGGGGGTCTCACCCCTCTGCAGAGGTGCAGTTGGTGTATTCTACAGCCCGAGCCGACTGAACAAACAATTATATGGTTCTAAAAAGCTTTGTATAGTTTCAAATTGTAATTTACTAAGCTTTTGCTGAGATGTGGCGTAAGGCCATATGAATGGGGCACCCATTGAGACTCGAACTCACTTGTAAAGTTTTTTTTTTTGTCTCACTTACGAACCATTACACAAACAGAGGCACCAATGTTATTTAGTAGAAATTTACAAAGCTTTTAGCCTTGATGTAGAACAAAGCCATATGAATGAGGCACCCGATGAGACTCGAACTCACTCGTGTTGGTCTGCTTGTCTAGCTTGCTAACCATTACACCAGCAGAGGCGCCTTTGCATGGTTTCAAGTATTCCGATCAAACATAAGTAATTTATACCGTTGGTTTCTTCGTTTAATGGCATACCAACCTGCGTGGATTAATTATTGCCAAAGAAGAACAACAGTGTTAACATTTATTCCATAGCTGAGGGAATTGGTGGGTTTATATTTTTGCCAAATGAATCAGTCCGATAGTGGACATAATAGTGCGACTTGAGTTCGAACTCGCTTACTTTGAGGTCGCAGTCCACCACATTAGCCATTACGCCAAAGGAACTCCTCACTAAAAATGATTATTACAAAATTGTATGGTTTCAAGTAACTCCCCCTCCTCCTCATCCTGCTACTAATATGGTTTCAAGTATTTCTATTAAACAAAAATTATTTTTCAAAATTGTATTGTTTCAAGTAACTGTTCAAACAATCCTGGATATGGCTAAGAAAAAGAAACTTTAAGAGAGAAACAGAATCTCTCTTAATGGCAGCACAAAACAGCGCCATAAGAACCAATCATATCAAAGCGATGATAGATAAGACGCAACAAAATAGCAAGTGCAAACTATGCAGTGACGGAGATGAAACAATCAATCACATAATAAGCGTATGCAGCAAATTGGCACAGAAGGAGTACAAGGAGAGACATGACTGGGTGGGCAAGGTGATCCACTGGGAAATGTGCAAGAAATTTAAATTTGACCATGCCAACAAATGGTATATGCACAACACAACACCGGTCCTAGAAAATGCAAGTGTAGGTTATGTCATGATAGAGACAAAACAATTTATCTCATAATAATCAAATGGCGCAAATTAGCGGAAAATAGTATAAGACTAGATACGACTTGGTGGGGAACGTTATTCACGGGAAGTTATTCCAGAAATTAAAATTTGACCGTCCAACCAAATGTGTAATATAATGGCCGAGGGATTTCGTTTTATATATCTTGCCTTTGGGTTTAATTAGGCTGAGAACCTTTCGGCTCAGCACATAGGTTAGTTAGGTGCAAACATGAGCGCAGGTGTTCACGCGCGTGCGCTGGGAGGATGTGTCTTTCAGAGATGTCAAAATAAAAATCCCCGATAGGACTTGGGGATGTGAATGACATTATGCACAGGAAGCGTGCGCGGAGGATTTGGGGGGAGTTAAAAAAAGTCAGTTGAGTTGAATCTTGCCGTCAGAAGAAGAAGGGTGACATTCGCTTGCTCACCGAGGCCTTGCGGCGGGTGCCACACGTGTTTGGGGTGCGCAGATGGAAAAGCCAGCATAGAAAGATTGTGCCTCTCTCCTTATGTCGAAAAACCTTTTAACTCAAAGGTAATAAAAAGGTTCGTACCAGAACTAAGAAGTCGTCAAGTGTTTTTCGTGTTTCGGGATTCCTACGTTCTATGTATATATGTTATGAACATTCTAAGTACGTTTCACATTTTAGTAGCTGACTATGTTACAAATGCACAAGCCAGAATACTTCCGGGAGAATGGGGCACCCAAAATTCTCTGGGATTTTGTAATGTAAACAGATCATCTTAATACTTGCCAGAAAACCCGATAGAATTATTATAGAAAAAAAAACCAGCCGAATGTTGGACTGCCGTCCTGGCAGACCACAATATGAAAATCAAATAAAACGAAAGAGAGAAAAATACTTGGACCTTGCCAAAGAACTAGAAAAAAGCTGTTGAGCATTAGGGTGACGGTGATACCAAGAGTAGTAGGTACACTTGGAACGGTGCCCAATAACCTGGAAAATAGACTGGAGGGAATGGAGATCAGAGGAAGAATCGAGATCATTCATATTACACCATTGTTAAGATCGGCCAGAATACTGAGATGAGTCCTGGAGATTTGAGGAGATTTGCTGTCCCTCAGATTCCAGACAAAGGCCACAAGCTAACGCTGATGTGAGAAACTCTCTAGAATAATAATAATAATAATAATAATAATAATAATAAGTGCCAATTGTGATTGGTGCGTTCGGCACAATAACTAAAGGATTATTAAAAGTCCTGGAGGACTTGGAAGTTGTGGGACGGGTAGAGACTATCCAAACGACAGCATTGCTAAGAACGGCCAGAATCCTGAGATGTGTCCTGGAGACTTGAGGAGACTTGCTGTCACCCAAACTCCAGTGAAAAACCCTCAGCTAACACTGATGTGAAAAACTCTAAAGGAGTTAGATAATGATAATAACACGCATAAACTCCCATGGGACTTTGACATACAAACTGATCACCTAATCTCGGCCAGAAGATCAGACCTAATAATAATCAACAACAAAAAAAGAGAACTTGCAAAATTGTCGACTTTGCTGTCCCGGCTGACCACAGAATAAAACTGAAAGAATGTGAAAAGAAGGATAAATACCTCGACCTACGGAATTGAAAAAACTATGAAACATGCAGGTGACAATTATACCAATTGTAATTGGTGCTTTTGGAACAGTAACTAAAGGATTACTAAAGGGACTTGAGGACTTGGAAGTTGACGGACGAGTGGAGACCATCCAAACTACTATATTATTGAGAACGGCCAGGATACTAAGAGTCCTGGAGACTTGAGGAGATTTGCTGTCACTCAGACTCCAGAGAAAAACCATTGGCTAACGCTGATGTGAAAAACTCTAATGAGTAAATAATAATAATAATAATAATAATAATAATAATAATAATAATAATTTGTTCTTGCAATTATACAGTTTATGGGGATGTCCTCGTTGTGTAATGGTTAAAGAGCTGTTCTGCGTGAACGTAGTAAGTGAGTTCGACCTCCAGTCACGCTATTACGTTCACTTTCGGACAAATACTCTTGGGGAAAGGCATGAACCCCCTTACATTCCCAGCTATGGGTTAAATAGTACTTTTACTGTTCTTCTAAAGGATGGATTTAGCATTAAATAACCCAAGAAGACTGATGTGCCATTAAACAAAAAAACAGTAAAAAATTATATCGTTTCGAGAATTCCTATCAAATATTAATAATTTTAAAACCGATCTATTTGTCCCATTGGGGAGACCGAACAGATGTTGTATATTGACCTCCGACCCGGCCAAACATGCCATTCCAAAGACGGCGGAAATGCATATTCTGTTGGCGTGGGCTAGCTTAGCTGACAGTATGGGACAGGGTTAAAATCCCACGGTACAGTCACAAACTGATGCTCTTGAAGAGAGTGACCTGTGAACTGCATGACAGTTATTTCTGCTCGATGACGATCAAACATGCCTTTCCAAAGACGACCGAAGTGCATATTCCCATGGCCAGTTATGGGGAGATATTGAGTGGACGTTGAACAATTATATAACTCGGTTAAGACAGGAAGACAGTTAGTTTTTGGGGATCAGACAAGTTGGAGATAGATGCGGCAGAGAAAACCAGCACCCAGGGAAGCTGGGTCGCCAGGCCTCCGGTTAAGCAGCCCAGGAGAACGGGAAAGAAACGCTGAATATGCTGCTGTTCTGTTCGGTCTCCAACTCCCTCTCACACACAAAACTTTCAAATAAAGTGAGAGGTATATTTTTCTAAGAACTGTGTCGCTCGTCTTTATTGTGTTCAATATGTTTCTGCATGTATGTCTGTATAGTTGCATATGTATTACGCGGCTATACAACGTAGATACGAATACTTCCTGTGAGCGTAATGTCATATGTATATGTTCATATCAACGATCAGGTATACCAAGCCCTCAGAGAGCTGGAACGTGAACCTCACCATCATATGCTGTTTAGTCTCATTTCTCGGATACTTATTTTCAGAGGAGTATGAGGTACTTCTTAACCGTGTCTTTGCCCTTTTGACATAAAATGGGTCGCCTAAACATACATAATTAATATAATATTAACATGTATTATTACGTATGTACATCAGTCGTATAATTGATCTGTCACTGCACACACAGACACTCAAACGCACATACACGCACACACATATATATATATATATATAGTATTCTTGGTCCAGTTAAACCGGAGTTGGGAGTAATTCCATCAGGACAAGAAGTTGTTCGTGAATGAATATTTAAAATTTTCCTGGTAAAGAGCTCAATGTATCAATAATACAGAGCAATAAATTCTTTTAGAAAAACAACGAAACCGTTCACATAGGATTATATATTTATTTCAATCCTGTTACGCATTTTTGAAATTTTCAAAAACACGAAAGTCCTGTTACTTTTTTCGTGTTTTTGGAAATTTCAAAAATGCGTAACAGGATTGAAATAAATTTATAATCCTATGTGACCGGTTTCGTTGTTTTTCTTAAAAAAAGAGAAGAAAAAAGTATATATATATATATATATTTTCTTAAATTTTTTTAGTCTATAGTTTAAATTTAGTCTTATGTCTACATCTAGCAATTAATTCACTTCTCTTATTTAATAACTTATCAGGCCATTTATGTGTTAAAATATGTATTTTCTCTTCTAAGCACAAATTGTATCTACCGTCAAAAAATAGTTTTGACGAAGATGCAACGTAGAAATAAATAGTGAAACCAGACAAAAAACGTATCCAATATACACACTAGGAAAAAATAGGTAGCTAATTAAATGTTATCGAAATTAATATAAGCATTAATATTTCTTTTAAAAGTTAATTTTCGAACTTAACATGAAAAGAAAATTAATTAAACAAATAAATAAAAAAGTTAAATTACCGTAATTATAACTGACGGAAGAATTTTGAAAATAAAATAAATAGGTAAATAAAAAAACGGAAATTCAATAAAATAAGGAGGTAACTCCTTTAATCTCTTCTCCCTCCCCCTCCACCCCACGTGTCTATTCTGTTTTATTTATGCATTGGATCTGAAGAAGTCCTGTTTATATTTTTCTTCGTGTTTTTGGTTCACACCAGAAACTGAAAAACAGGATGGAAATAAATTTATAATCCTAAATTAACCGGTCTTTGGTCTTTTCTTTAAAGAAATATTGCTCTGTAAAAAATTACAGTGAGCTCGCCACCAGGAAAATTTAAATGTTCAGTTCCTGAATAATTTTCTTGTCCCGAAGGAATTACTCCCAACTCTGGTTTAACTGGACCGAATAATACCTATATATATATATATATATATATATATATATACTATTTCATTCTTATTCTTATACCTATTCAATAATTCTGACGGGGAGAAAAGAAAAGTCAACATGACACTATTTGTAAAAAATATTACACAAACTGGTATCTGTGAAAAGAAATTAAATAAAAAAAGAAAAGCCTCAAAACATTCATTCTGCTTGAAAATAATCGATCAATACCAATAGATTGATAACTTCTGACTCTGTTGGTTCTCATATATATATATATATATATATATATATATATATATATATATATTCAATAACCCCTTCGCATGATTATGATAAGACAGAAGGTCAATTTTAAGCGTTGTTTAAATGGTTTAAATTCATAGACTTCCTTCTCCTAAACTTGTTGGCATACCATGGTTAAAGAGCCCTGGTTGCCCAACCGTTTATCCCTAGCTGGAGGGAGAATAGTTGGACTCATATTTTCCAGAGAGTACCAGCATTATGTACAATGCTAACAGCTTCGTCCCGGATTTGAACTTGGGTCTCTATGACCATTTCCAACGACCGTAACCATTACCCACACACACACACACATATCTACACACACACATACACATTGCATATATATATATATATATGTGTGTGTGTGTGTGTGTGTGTGTGTGTATTTTGGCATTAAATAACCTGCAAGGTTTGATATGCCATAAAATACCAACGAAACAACCATTGATAAGTACACGCCTCACAATTTTTTTAAAATATAAAATGCTATTTTTCTTTTAAACAAAATATGACAACACCCGACAAAACACCAACTATACGGCCACCTGCCTCCCATCGCGAAAACTATCCAAGCTAGACGAACCAGACACGCAGGACACTGCTGAAGAAGCAGGAACGAGCTCATAAGTGATGAACTCTATGGACCCCCGCATATGGCCGAGCAAAAGCAAGACGACCAGCTAGAACATACATTCACCAGCTATGTGAGGATACGGGATGTAGCCCTGAAGACCTGCCAGAGGCGATGAACGATTGGGAAAAGTGGAGAGAGAGGGGGTCATGGATATCTGTGCTAGCGGCACGACATGATGATGATGATGATGATGATTTGATAAGAATACTTGAAAATACATAACTTAGCGAAAATTAATTCTATTAAATAGGAACAGTTAGATATCAGTGAAATACAACCAATTAAATTGGTATGAAAACTGGCAGTTTTTGCGGGTGTAAAACTCAGTAATAAAACAAAATTGATGTTCTGAATGCTTTGGTTTGGTTTTATGGCATATCACAATTTTTTTTAAAATATAAAATGCTATTTTTCTTTTAAACAAAATATGACTGTATTTTATTACTAAAACAAAATAGGATAAAAATTATAATTACAAGGTTTTATTCATAACCAAACATTTCACCTATGTAATTTTGCACTATAAATATGAGCCTATACTGCTTCTAATGCAGAGGCTCCAATCTTATAGCTTTGCGGAATAAGAAGTACCCATCGTTGCAATTACTCCGATGTAGACACTGACCCGGAGTGGCAATATCTGTTTAGAGTCCTATGGATCAATACTTAGAACCATTTAACTGTTCAAAGAAATGACTGAAGTTAAACAGATTTGTTGTGTAATATAATGGCCGAGGGATTTCGTTTTATGTATCTTGTCTTTCGGTTTAGTTAGGCTGAGAACCTTTCGCTTAGTTAGTTACGTGCAACATGAACGCAGGTGTTCACGCGCGCGCGGAGAGAACGCGTCATTCACAGATGTCAAAATAAAACCCCGGAAAGAAAAATGTGACCGGGGGATGTGAATGACGTCATGCACCGGAAGCGTGCGCGGAGGATTTTGGGGATTTGAGAAAAGTCAGAGAGTTGGGTTTTAGCGTCCGGAGAAGAAGGTTGACTTTCGCTTGATCCCCGAGGCCTTTCGGCGGGTGTCGCACGTGATGGGTTGGGGGCAGATGGAAAAGTCGTCATAGAAAGATTGTGCCTTTCTCTTCCTTGTGTCGAAAAACGTTTTAACTCAAAGGTTATAAAAAGTTTCGTACCTGAACTGAGAAGTCGTAAGTGTTTTTTGTGTTTCGAGATTCCTATGTTATCTATATATGAGTTATGAACATTCTCTGTACATTTCACGTATTTATATCTTGTTATGTAACAGTTGGTGTTACATAGCAACACTTGAAACTACGGGCATTTAAAACTATTAGTGGTGGAGAGTAATGCGTGAACCCACTTGACGGTACATATATATATATATATATATATATATATATAAAAGGAGAAAAATTAAAATACAAAGTCATCCAAACCGAAGAATTTCATATGAAATAAACATCCATCGGTGATCTAATGTTACTTGATAACATCTTTTCTTAGCTCTGATGATGGTTAATTGAAACCGGAACGTTAAAACGTCGACTTTCTTTCATATTAAATTCTTCCCTTTGAATTACTTTGTTTTTCAATTTTTTTCCACTTTTTGGATACTTTTCCATTATTTAATTCCACATATATATATATATATATATATATATATAGACATATATTTATATATATGCTGGCACATATATATATGCATATATATATACATAAATAGATACTTATATATAAATTCATATTTACTCACACACACATATATATACACACATAGGTATGCCTATATATGAAATCAATTACATGTAAAAAGATACATATATAATCATATATGTCTACATCTATATGGATTCATATTCATAAATACATGAAGTGACATATACACATGCATGCACACACACACACACACACACACGCACATATATATATATATATACACACACACATATATATATATATATATATATATTTTTTTTTTAACAGTGTATATTTAGGCTGGAAGTTATTATTCAAGCTAATTTTGTTATAGACGATGGAACACTGTTTATCATATTTAATTTTATTTTTTCAAGACTTCTTTTTCCAACAGAACGTTTTAAAACAAAACTCTGAAAACGTTCCAACCGACAACTTCAAAACAGAACTCTTCAATTTATTAAAACAGTAAAAACACAACAGTCAACTCAGAACTACCCAACCCTTGATGACGACCAAAAATATGATCGAGAGCGCTTGGGCAGAAGAAATGGGACAATTCCGTTATCCTCTTGATACTAACACTAGAAAAATAACAAGGAGTCTTGAAAAAATAAAATTAAAAATAATAAACAGAAAATGATAATCGGCTATGACAAAACTTGCTTGAATATATATATATATATATATATATATGGAGAAAATAGAAAAACTAAGAAATCCGAAGTTGAATTTATATAAAGGAAATTCAACGTTACAACGTCTCGGTTTTACTAAACCTTCATCAGGATGGTGAAGCAAGTATTGCTAGAAAAACAATAGATTTTTTTAATAAAATTCAATAACAGGAGAATGTATTTTATTTCACGAAAACATCCATCACTTTTGGATTACTTTGTTTTTCTATTGTCTTCATACTGTCGGATTCATTTTTATTATTTACTTCTATATATATATATATATATATATATTAGTAATATCCAGTCAAAGTCCGAAGACAGTGGATGTGGATTATTCTTGTATAGAATATACAAAGAATATCATCTAAATCTATGTGAGTGCTTGCTGTATGGCTATTGTTACATCACTTATTCCCTTGCAGGTATATAACAAAATTCACATTCAGAGCGTATATAGTGTAATTAGAAGGAAATTAAAAATTGGCGGGGGTGTCCTCGTGGTGTAATAGTTAAAGCGATGGACTGCGGAATCGTAGTACGCGAGTTCGTACTCCAGTCGCACTATTACGTTCACTTTCGGGTAAATAACCTTGGGAAAGGTATGAACCCCCTTATCCTCCCAGTTATGGGTTATATAGTACCGCTACTGTTCTTCGAGGAGAATGGCTTTGGCATTAAATAACCAACAAAAATTGATATGCCATTAAACAAAGAAATCAAACCTGGTTAAGTTGTTATTATGTATTTAATTCGCTGGAGAATATTATAATACTCTCCGTCTCGTAAGATGACATTTACATGTTAGACTTGTGGTTTCATCAACCCCCTTTTTTTAAAGGAAAAAAATCTGAATGAGCACAGGTAAAAAATCATACATAATAGTAGTAATCCTAGTCAAGTAAGAACATTAAGTTTATAAGTCCCATAAAAATTCACTCTGAATTGTCCAGTAGGACACATAGCGTAACAGTTATAGGCGTTGATTCTCTAAACTTCTTAGGAGACAATCATCTGGAGGTTGCCGGTTTAATCCTGACTGCAGGTGAGTAACAATACAGAAATACTTTACACTTGTACGTGGTTACGGAATTAGAACAGGCGACCCCCTTGGATTCAATAAAGGACGTAGTTCGAATTTCCGTGGAGTTTCCCGAGTTTGACAAACACCTGAAGAAGGCCGGGTGACATATTGGCCGAAACGTTGGGGAAATAACAATAAAAATGAAGACAATAGTCCGAAAACCCTAAAAATCATCAAGACAGCTATAAGCAAAACATTTATTATTATTAAACAGAGATAGCTACTCGAAACAATATGATTTAAAACTATTAGAGTACCTGAATCCATTAAATTGTGACTAAACTATTTGTAGTTGAAATGATTAATTTTAAACAACTGAAAAATATTTGTATTAAGAAGAGTTATGTGAAGTTATAATTGTTTACAAAGGATTATTATTATTTGTAACTTAAAACCACTTTGCTGTGCGCAAACGAACGATTATTATTAAATAGAAATACTCACTTATAGCCATTTAATTAACGAAGGCATGGACAGCTATCGATAAGCTATCGATCATATGGAATTCAAACCGGACCGATTAAATGAAACGCAGTTTCTTCCAGGCAGCGGTCGTGCCGATACTGCTATATGGATGCACTACTTGGACGCTAACAAAACGGCTGGAGAGGAAGCTAGACAGCAATTACACAAGAATGTTGCGAGCAATATTGAATTAGTCCTGGCGGCAACACCCGACAAAACACCAACTATACGGCCACCTGCCTCCCATCGCGAAAACTATCCAAGCTAGACGAACCAGACACGCAGGACACTGCTGGAGAAGCAGGAACGAGCTCATAAGTGATGTACTCCTATGGACACCCGCTTATGGCCGAGCAAAAGCAAGACGACCAGCTAGAACATACATTCACCAGCTATGTGAGGATACGGGATGTAGCCCTGAAGACCTGCCAGAGGCGATGAACGATAGGGAAAAGTGGAGAGAGAGAGGGTCATGGATATCCGTGCTAGCGGCATGACATGACGATGATGAGGATGATTTGATAAGAATACTTGAAAATACATAACTTAGCGAAAATTAATTCTATTAAATAGGAACAGTTAGATATCAGTGAAATACAACCAATTAAATTGGTATGAAAACTGGCAGTTTTTGCGGGTGTAAAACTCAGTAATAAAACAAAATTGATGTTCTGAATGCTTTGGTTTGGTTTTATGGCATATCAACCATTGTAGGTTATTTAATACCAAATCCTCTTCATACATATATATGAAATATATAGGATTTGTTTTGGTTGTGTTTTATGGCATATCAAACATTGTAGGTTATTTGATGCCAAATTCTCCTTGTACATATACATTGAATATATAGGATTTGGTTTGGTTTGGTTTTACGGCATATCAACCGTTGTTCGTTATTTAATACCAAATCCTCTTTATACATACATATATATTAAATATATAGGATTTGGTTTGGTTGGGTTTTATGGCATATCAAAAATTGTAGGTTATTTAATTCCAAATTCTATTTATACATATACATTGAATATATAGGATATGATTAGGTTATGTTTTATGGGATATCAACCGTTGTAGGTTATTTAATGCCAAATTCCCTTCATACATACATATATATTAAATATATCGGATTTGGTTTGGTTGGGTTTTATGGCATATTAACCGTTGTAGGTTATTTAATGCCAAATCCTTTTTACTCAGATATATTAAAATACGATTTCTAAACACATGTAGATAACATTTTTAAATGAGCCTGAATTCATTTTTTGCACAAAGTTAAATGGTTTCACATGTCTATCTAATATGAATAATTCTATTTACTATTCATCATTTGTTTGCAGTTTTCAAGTATTGCTTTGTATCACTAACAATTTAATTAAACATCAGTCATTTGCTGACACACAGATAAATGATCTAAAAGTGCTATTTCAAACAATTCTATTTAGTATAAGAGCACAGTTTAAACGTCAAACAGTTCTATTTGACCCATAGATAGACCCTATCACGTGCTACCTCTCGAGGCCAAAGTGGACCTGGGAGCGATGGCAATGAAGGGGTACTCTGCATTCTCCAAAGCTCTAGCATTACTGAAGCCTCAACATCAGATGGTTAGTTGTCATATCCAGGACACTCACTGGGGGAGTCTTACCCCTCTGCAGATTTACAGTTGGTGTATTCTACAGTCCCAGTCGACCGGGCCGACCCTGTTCTGATCACTAGTTATATTGTGGAATCACGTATAGTCTTTCAGTGTCTATGGGATCAGCTTCGGATTAGATATTATAAAAAAAGAATGAAAATAATTTTGATCGCTCTAATAATAATAATAATAATAATAATAATAATAATAATATTTTATTATAGATATCCTTTAGATGTGTACTCGAAATAAGCTGTGGTATAAAAACAAGATAAGTAAAAAAGAATACTTTCGGAACTAATTCTCTAATACTGGAGTCTCTTTTTGTTGTTCATGTTGGAGTTTAAATTGTCCAATGATATCCTTTTCATTGAAGGTTTTCTAATGATGCAAGTTCCCCAGGCAAAAAGTTTCAACGGGGGATTTTCACAAGCCAGCGTACATTAGGCTCACTTTCAGATAAGCATCAGTTCTGTCAGAGTTTGGTCTTCGGCCCTCGACAAATGGGACCAGGTTTGGTCGGTGAGGTTCAGGCTTCTGGAATGCGAACCGTCCCGGAGATGTATTCTTCTAAAGGAACAACGGACACCGCAAATCATTTCAGAATTGTGTGTTTGAGATTGATCAACAATCAAATTTTCATCAGCTCTGTCCGTTTGGACAAGCAAGGAATTTCGCCATTAATCCCTTAGTTTTTATTTTCTTTTGTTTGTTGTTTTGTTTTGTTTTGCTTTGTTTTTTCATCGTCCGTTTTTACATAGCTAAATCTTTCTTTATTTCATTGGTCTTGTTTTCATTATCAATTCAAAATTTCTTTTTTTTTCCCTTGCTTTTCTTTTTTACTATTCCTGTTTTTCAAGTATTATTATTATTATTCCTTTGAGAGTTTTCCACATCAGCGTTAGCTAATGGTTTTCAACTGGAATTTGAGTAACAACATGTCTCTTCAAGTCTCCAGGACTCTTCTCAGTATTCTGTCCGGTCTTAATCATGCTGTGGTCTGAATGGTCTCATCTTGTCTTCTTATTTCCTAGTATTCCAGTCCCTTTATTAATCCTTTCGGGATTTTTCCAAGTACGCCAATTACAACTGATATCGTCGTCACCCTCTTGCAAGGTCAAGGTAGTTATCTCTCTTTTCGATGCTTTTCTCTCTTTATTATAATTATTATTATTATTATAGTTCTTGCGAGCATCTTACATCAGCGGTAGATGATGGTCTTTCGCAAGAGTCCGAGCAAATCTCCTTCGGTCTTCCGGACACTTAGTATTTTGGCAGAACTTAAAAAATGTAATTTGGATGGTCTCGATTCGTATTTGGTATCATAGTTGTTCTTATTTTCCACAGTTTTCTTCATTATCTGGTATAGGACTATAATTTAATTTGGGCGGTATGCCACTTGTTTCCACAACAAATATGGCGGACGCACACATATTCAGTCTCGGGAAACCATTGGCCAGGAGAACCACGTAACCTGCGTAAAACTACGTCCGCGTAAATTTCGTCCTGCGTTTTTTGGAGCCGATTTCAAGACACGTATTTTCTATAAATACGCCGTCTTCAAACATTCTTTCTCTTTTTCACAATTTTCATTGCAGCGCTGACACGCTCTCTTCAGTGTGACACTTTTTATTCACCAACAGAGTTAAAAAGCAAAAAAATGGATAAGCCTCGCAGACATTCATTTCTTCAATATAATTTGACTATGAGACTTTTTCCAGTCTCGGAGAAACCGACTGTTTCGAACCACAAAAAGAAATAGACATTTTAAATATGTAATCCAACTTAATAGGACGTTTTCGTCATTAACCTTTTTGTAGTTTAGTTGTGTTAGTTACACACACACACACACACGACTATTTTTAATGTATCAATGTATGTCTTATTATAGTATATAAATTTGTTTTGTTTTTCGCCTTGTTTTGAATGTTCCTTTTGTCCGCGCCGTTTCATAACCTTTACTCATTTGTTTCATGTGTTCATTCATTTGTCTTCATGTGCCTATTGTACCTTTTCTAAAGGTACAATAGGCACATGAAGGTTTGTTATATGTTATTCTAAAGGTACAATAGGCACATGAAGGTTTGTTATATGTTATTCTAAAGGTAAAATCGGCACATAAAGGTTTGTTATATGTTATTCTAAAGGTACAATAGGCACATGAAGGTTTGTTATATGTTATTCTAAAGGTACAATAGGCACATGAAGGTTTGTTATATGTTATTCTAAAGGTACAATAGGCACATAAAGGTTTGTTATATGTTATTCTAAAGGTACAATAGGCACATGAAGGTTTGTTATATGTTATTCTAAAGGTACAATAGGCACATAAAGGTTTGTTATATGTTATTCTAAAGGTACAATAGGCACATGAAGGTTTGTTATATGTTATTCTAAAGGTACAATAGGCACATGAAGGTTTGTTATATGTTATTCTAAAGGTACAATAGGCACATGAAGGTTTGTTATATGTTATTCTAAAGGTACAATAGGCACATGAAGGTTTGTTATATGTTATTCTAAAGGTACAATCGGCACATAAAGGTTTGTTATATGTTATTCTAAAGGTACAATAGGCACATGAAGGTTTGTTATATGTTATTCTAAAGGTACAATAGGCACATGAAGGTTTGTTATATGTTATTCTAAAGGTACAATAGGCACATAAAGGTTTGTTATATGTTATTCTAAAGGTACAATCGGCACATAAAGGTTTGTTATATGTTATTCTAAAGAATAACATATAACAAACCACAACATTAAATTTTGGGGGACTAAGCATATCTACCACAAATAACATGTCCCTCTACACTGGCAAAGCTCAAGTACTTGTCTTTTTTCTTTTACTTTGATTTTATCTCTGTAGTCCTCCAAGACGGCAAAGTGTGCTATAAAACAGGTTCCTTTTTTTTTTTATTAATTATTATCTTTGTTCCTTGGGAGTTTTAACATTTTTTTCTTTTCACTGAAGTGTCAGTGATAGTAAATATCTTCAGGTCTTCCGGGCTCTTCTCAGTACCTAAAGTGATTTCAACAGTACTTTGGTTAGTATGGTCTAGATCAGTGGTTTTCAAACTTTTTTTGCCACCACCCCCTTTACCGCCGGACCAAAATTCCAGCGCCCCCCTCTTCCAACGAACGCCTGGACGACAATAATGTTAAATGTCGTAAGAATTGGTTGATTATTCAATCACAAACAGTTTGAAGAATATAAAAAACAATTTTAACAAACAAAAATGGTTAACATTTATTTTTCAATCACAAACACCTTGAATTGAACATGAAATAAATTGTAAAACTGAACGAGTAATCATTAACAACTACCCTGTTTAAAGTTAAAGTTTAACGTTGCAGCAAGAAAACGGGAAGTAAACAAAGGGAAAAGCGGTGACCGGGGAAAATTGTCCTTTATGAAGAGAGTTCTGGATACAGATGTGACACGTACGTCTCATTGCAGCGACTGGGGGACGCTTAATTAAATCGCCCCGTTTTTCCGGCCTTTCTACCAACACCAACGTCACATTTTACTGTAATTGCTTCAACGTCCCCTTCACAATTTCAACGCCCCCATCCGACTGTTTACTCGTCAGTGCCCCTCTGAAAGTTCATATCCACCCCCGGAGACGGTACCGCCCTCTTTGAAAACCACTGGTCTACATTCTTCCCCGGATCTCCAATTCAAGTGTCCGCACCAAAATCTTGGTGACCATTCCAACCGTGTTATTATTATATTTCTTATGGGTTTTTAACATGAGCGTTAGCTGATGGTTTTTTACGGTTTTTTGCTGTCTGGGTGACTCTTCTCAGTATTCAGGCCAATCTCAACAATGCTATAATCAGGATAGTCTCAATTCTTCCACAGATTTCGAACTCTTTTAGTTCCCTTTCCAAACTATTTGGGACTGCTCTAAGTGCGCCAATTACAATAAGTATCACTGTCACCCTCAAATTGCATAACTTTCTCTGGCAAGGTCTAAGTACTTGTCTCTCTTTCCACTTTCTTAGAATTTCACTCAGTGGCCCGCTGGGATGGCAATTTCTTATTTTTTTTATCATTAGGTGATCTGTTTGTATATGAAAATCCCTGAGAACTTTATGCGTTTCATTCGTCAGGACAGATTCTGGTTTGTGCATATACCATTTGGTAGTGTGGTCAAATTTCAAATTCTGGCACAATTCCCAGTGGATCACTTTTACCACCCAGTCGTGTCTTATACCTCTTTTATTATGTGATTAATAGTTTCGTCTTTGTCAATAAATAAACTGCACTTAATATACTGTTGATTATCATCAGTTTTCACTTTTGGTCTTATTTACTGCTGTTATCAGAAGAGATTCAGTTTCTCTCTTTAGGTGTCCTTTTTGTAGCCAAATCCAGGTCTTCATACGTGAGATTTACTCAGTTTGTCTTTCGAATTATCCATACAGTTTATTTTCTTCCCATTTCTGTTACCTCGGGGGGGGGGTTATTATCTTTGTCCCAATGTTCTAATTGCTGTTGCTCATTTCTGAAATTAGTCTTTTTTTTTAATGTAGTCCTCGATTCCACGAGTCGTCATTTTGATGCATCTTACAATAATAATAATAATAATAATAATAATAATAATAATAATAATACCAAATCTCGGCCAGAAGACCAGACCTAATAATAATCAACAAAAAAAAAAAAAAATTGCAAAACTGTGGACTTTGCTGTCCCGGCTGACCACGGAATATAACTGAAAGAATGTGAAAAGAAGGATAAGTACTTCAACTTTGCTAGGGAATTTAAAAAAACTGTGGAACATGCAGGTGACAATTATACCTATTGTTATTGGTGCATTTGGCACAGTAACTAAAGGATTACTAAAGAGACTAGAGGACTTGAAAGTTGGCGGACGAGTGGAGCCCATCCAAACAACATTATTGAAAACGGCCAGAATACTGAGAACAGTCCTGGAGACTTGAGGGGACTTGCTGTCACTCAAACTCCAGTGGAAGACCATCAGCTGGCGCTAATGTGAAAAACTCTAAAGATAATAATGCCATGAGAACCAATCATATTAAAGAAAGAATTGATATTACGCGAAAGAATAGCAAGTGTTGGTTATATGGCAACAAAGAAGTACAAGATAAGGTATGACTGGTTGGGGAAGGTGATCCAACGGGAATTGTGCAAGAAATTAAATTTTTTCAGTACTACCAAATGATGTATGCGCAAATAAGAATCTATCCAAGATAATGAGGCACATGAATTTCTCTGAGATTTTGAGATGGAAACGGGTCACCTAATCTAAAAGCAGAATTAGTGCTAGTTAACAAGAAAAAAGAACTTTTTATCTTGGAGAATATGGTTTTCTAGCGGAGCACAAAGGGAAAATGAAAGAAAGCGAAAATATAGACAAATACTTAGACCTTGCCAGAGAACTGAAGATACTGAGAAACATGAAGATGATACAAAGTGTAGTTGGTGTACTCAGAACAATTCCCAATATCTTGGAGAAGGAGCTAAAGAAATTAGAAATCAGTGGGAGAATCGTGACTTTTCAGCTAACAGCATTGCCGATATCGACCAGAATACTCAGAAGAGTACTGGAGACCGGAGGATATTTGCTGTCACTCTGAAATTTCTGCTGCAGAGCCTGATTTCGAGAAATTTTCCCATTCTTCTGTGATACTCTTTTCTTAGTGTTTCTTTCTATAGTTTTGTCTCCACTAGCTTTGGGGTGTCCTCGTGTTGTAATGATTAGAGCGATGGACTGCGGAATTGTAGTACGCGAGTTCGTATTCCAGTCGTGCTATTACGTTCACTTTCGGGCAAATACCCTTGAGAAAGGTATGAACCCCTTATTCTCCCAGCTATGGGTTAAATAGTACCACTATTGTTCTTCTAGGAGAATTGCATTGGCATTAAGTAACCTACAAAGGTTGATATGCAAAGAAACCAACATACTTTTATTCTGACTTCATGTTCTTTTTACTTGTAATAGAATCTCCTATACGTTCTGGGATGTCCTCGTGGTGTAATGGTTAACGCGATGGACAGCAGAATCGTAGTAAGCGATTTTGAACTCCAGTTGCGCTATTATATTCACTTTCGGTCAAATATCCTTGGCAAAGGTTATAAACCCTCTTATTCTCCCAGCTATGGGTCAAATAGTACCACAACTGTTCTTCTAGAAGGATGGCTTTGGCATTAAATAACCTGCAAAAGTTGATATACAAAGAAACCAAGCCAATTCTTTTTCATTTTTTTTTTTTTTGCAAATAGCTTCATGTCGTTATGGGGGTAAAATTTTGTAAATTTATTGTCCCCAGTCCAATTTCTAAATATATAATTGAATAGTATCATTACAGTTAAAAATAATAATGGTGAAAGCGCATTTCCTAGGAAGAGTCTACCTTGGATTTTTACCCCGGTAAAGTTTTCCCTCCTGCTGTTTTATTTCAGTTTTATGTTTTTCATAATGTTGAATGTTAACCCGAAATATCCTTTTGACATGCCGAATAGGTTATGTGTGTAATATAACAGGATGTACCCCTGTTTCCTAAAGTAAACAGGACGATGCTCCAAAAATTGGTGACCGTAGTTGAGGGCGACCGGAGGTCTCTCTTTTCAATAGCTACTACATCGAGGTATAGGAGAGGGCTATATTCCTTTACCTGGATTACTCCACTTTTTTTCCAGATACGTACCGTATGGTGCTGAGTGTTAAGCAAAGAAATATCAAGTACTATTTTTTCACTCTTTAGCATGACTCGACCTGGGATCGAACACTGGTTTCTCAGACCATTGGCAAACACTCTACGCACTCAGCAATGGGTATTTCACTCCTTGTGAGCTTTTAACATCAGCGTTACCTGGTGGTCTTTGACTACAAGTCACGTCAGATCTCCAGGACTTTTCTGAGTATTCTAGCCGATATTAACAAAGATGTGGTTTGAATGATTTCGATTTTTCTTCTGATTTTTAATTCCCACCATTTTTTTCTAAGTCTTTGAGGACCCTTCAAGCGCATCTCTGCAGAGGGGTAAGACTCCTCCAACGAGTGTCCTGTATATGACAAGAAACAATTAGATGGTGAGATTCCCGTAATACTGGGACTTTGGGTAATATGGAGTACCCCTTTATTGCCATCGCCTCCAGGTCCACTCTGCCCTGAAGTGGTTACATCTGATAGTGTCTTATCTATGAATGAAATAGAACTAAAAAGTGTACTTATGCTAAACTGAATTGCTTGAAATAGAACTGTTTCGGGTGACAAAAATGGATTTGGTATGAAATAACCTACAAAGGTTGATATGCTATAAAACCAAACCAAAAGCAAGGCGAAATTTCGGAGAATTTTATGCGGGTGATTCTCTAACATCGATTCTGCGAATAGATATACTAGTTGCCAGTGTAATCTGGTTTTAATCTCTTGAAGAATTCTCGGTGAATTACCTCTCCCACCCAGTCGTGTTTCGTCTTTTATCTCTTTTGTGCTCGTTTGCAGCGTTCGCTTATTTTATGATTAACCATTTTGTTTTCTTCTAATCATCATCATCATCATCATGTCACGCTATCAGCACGGATATTATTGACCCTCTCTCGCCACACCTCCCTATCGTCCATTGCTTTCGGCAGATCCTCAGGGCTACATCCCGTATCGGCACAGAGCTGCAGCGTGTAGGTTTGAGCTGGGCGTCCTGCTTTTGCTCGTCCATGTGAAGGGGTCCACTGGAGTACATCACTTTTGAGCTCGTCCCTACTTCTCCAGCAGTGTCACGCATGTCAGGTTCGTCTAATTTTGATAGTTTTCGTGATGGGTAATAGGTGGTCGTACAGCTGCTGCTTTGTGGGGTGCTGTCTCTAGGACTTATTCAATACTGCTTGCAACATTCTTGTGTAATTGCCGTCAAACTTTTTTCTCCATCCTTTTAGTTAGCGTCCATGTGGTGCATCCATATAGTAGTATCGACACGATCGATGCTTGGAAGAAACTGTGCTTCATTTTATCGGTCAGGTCTGACTTCCAAAAGTCTATCGATAGCTTTCCATGCCTTTGCTAGTCGCGTGTCGATATCTGTCTCGGTTGATGAGATACTGCTCCCTAGGTAGCAGAACTTGTCAACTAGTTTCAGAGGGCTACCGTTTAGTGTTGAGATGTTGTCTGTTTGATTAAAGCACATATATTCCGTCTTGTGTGCATTGACCGATGCCTGCAGCGGCTCGTTCCAGACTATGTAGCAGGTTTTCGGCTTGGGCGGGTGCATTTGCCAGAAGCGCTATATCATTGGCGTAGTCGGCGTCGGTAATTGTTTTTGCAGGGTACCTTCTGCTTCTTTCTTTTGTTAGCTTGAAACCGTTTTTTTTTTTATTTTCGCTTCGATATTATTGATTCTTATGGCGTTGTTTTGTGATGCTATTAAAGGAGAAACATTTTCCTTTTTTAACTAGGTCGTCTTGTATGTAATTCCCCCTGTTTGTCGCTCGAATTACCCACACAGTTGTTTTTGTCCTTGTCACTGTTTTCCACTTCTCGTTGCTTTTCTTTTTGACCTAATGTTGACATTGTGATTTCTAGCAGTATTAATTAGCCTTTCTTCGCTCTTATTAATGTATTCTTCGAGACTTTTATTTATCTACGCAGCAATCAGTGCTTGCAAGTCCCCTTTTCTTTCTTTTCTTGACATATACAATTTGTCTATATCTATTGGTTAGGTTTGGTTTCATAGCATATCAACTATTGTCGGTCAGTTAATGCCAAATCATTTTATACATATATATTAAATATATATGATTTGTAAACACATTTTGTTGATAACGTTTTTAAACGAGCTTAAGCTCATTTTTTTTTTTTTTGCATAGAGCCAAACGGCCCCAAATACTGGTATTCATCCCTAACATTTAAATAAAACATCAATCATTACCCACAGTTAAATATCAGACAGTTCTATTTGACTCATGGATAGGACCCTATCAGGTACTGCCATTACGGGTAGAAGGGACCTAGGTGCAATGGCAATAAAGGGGTACTTCACGTTCCCTAAAGCTTCAGCATTACTGTTCCCTCATCGTAAGGCGGTTGGTGTCAAAACCAGGACACTCGTTCGGGTGGGGAGGTCTTACTCCTCGGCAGAGAAGCAGTCGGCCATGCTACTAAATAATTAGAGGCAAACATACTGGTTGATTAATTGATTTTAAATCTTGGCTTATCTTATGCCAACAGGTTTCCAATCACGTTCATTCTAGTTCATATTTATATTTTTTCTGTTTTATGGCATATCAACTATTGAGGGTTATTTAATGCCAAATCATCTTTGAACATATATATTAAATATATAGGATTTGATTTGGTTCCTTTGTTTACTGGCATATCAACCATTGTATGTCATTTAATGCCGAATCCCCCGTATGCATATATATTAGATATGTAGGATTTGATTTGGTTTGGTCTCATGGCATATCAAATATTGTAGGTTATTTAATGCCAGATCCTCTTTATACATATATATTAGATATATAGGATTTGATTGAGTTGGGTTTTATGGCATATCAATCATTGTAGGCTATTTAATGCTAAATTCTCTTTATACATATATATTAGATATATTTGATTTGGTTTGATTGGGTTTTATAGCATATCAACCATTGTCGGTTATTTAATGACAAATTCTCTTTATACATATATATTAGATATATTTGATTTGGTTTGATTAGGTTTTATAGCATATCAACCATCTTAGATTATTTAATGCCAAGTCTAATCTATACATGTATTAAATATATCTGACTTGGAAAAACATTTTGTTGGTAACATTTTAAACGTGTCTGAGCTTCATTTTTTTGCACACAGTTAAATGGTTTCAGTTATTACTATGTATCACAAACAATTTAATTAAACATCAACCATTGCCGAAAAAGACATCGACATACGACTGATGAAAGCATGGACGGCTATCGATAGGCTCTCGATCATATGGAAATAAGACCTAACCGATAAAATGAAACGCAGTTTCTTCCAGGGAGCGGTTGTATCGATACTGCTATATGGATGCACTACATGAACGCTAACTAAATGGCTGGAGAAGAAACTAGATGGAAATTACGCAAGAATGTTGAGAGCAATCTTGAAGAAGTCCTGGCGGCAACACCCCACGAGACACCAACTAAACGGACATTTGACTCCCATCACGA
The DNA here is from genome assembly GCA_963585895.1 of Sepioteuthis lessoniana. Taxonomy (NCBI): domain Eukaryota; kingdom Metazoa; phylum Mollusca; class Cephalopoda; order Myopsida; family Loliginidae; genus Sepioteuthis; species Sepioteuthis lessoniana. Next base: position 15,672,046 of record OY757944.1, read on the forward strand.
AAACTATCAAAGTTAGACGAACCAGACACGCAGGACACTGCTGGAGAAGCAAGGACGAGGTCATAAGTGATGTACTCCTATGGACCCCCACATATGGCCGTGCAAAAGCAGGACGACCAGCTAGAACTTACATACAGCAACTATGTGAGGACACAAGATGTAACCCTGAAGACCTGCAGGAGGCGATGAATGATAGGGAGAAGTGGCGAGAGAGGGTCAGGGATATCTGTGCTGGCAGCACGACATGATGATGATGATTGTTAAAATCATTGATTGTGGTGAATACGACAATATCATAGAAATATGAGGAAAATTGGATAAATCCAACTATTCACATATTTCTATCTCATCAATCATTACACACAGTTAAATGATTAAACAGTTTTATTTCTAACAATTGAATTTAGCAAAAGTCATTTGTTTGCACACAGTTTTAATAGTCAACCAGTTTTGTTTGGCCAATACATACACACAGCTAAACGTCAAAACAAATTCTATTTCAAACCATTGAGTTTAGCATAAGTATACAGTTTAGTTCTATTTGAACCATAGATAGTACCCTATCAGGTTCTATCAATCCGGGCTTGAGTAGCCTTGGGAGCGATGGCAACGAAGGGGTACTCCGCATTCCCCAAAGCTCCAGCATTAAATACAATCAAATTGTTTAGTGTCATATCTAGGACACTTGTTTGGGT
>OY757944.1:15675240-15697740 GCA_963585895.1 Sepioteuthis lessoniana
ATTCTAAAAAGAAAGAAAGAAAGAAAGAAAGAATCTTTTTAAAAGAAGAAAGAAAAGATGGCTGAAAGAAAGAAAGAAACGAACAAAAAAACGTTGTTATTATTACGATTTAAAAAAGAAAGAAAGAAAGAAAGAAAGAAAGAAAGAAAGAATTTTTTAAATATATGAAAGAAAAAAATATGCAATATAGAAAGGAAAAAGAAAGAAAAAGGAAAGTTAAACTGATAAAAAAAAAGAAAGAAAATAAAATAGAAAAAAAGAAGGATACGTTAAAATTATGTTATGAAGAAAGAAAGAAAGAAAGAAAGAATTTTTTAAATATATGAAAGAAAAAACTATGCGATAAAGAAAGAAAAAAGAAAGAAAAAGGAAAGTTAAACTGATAGAAAAATAGAAAGAAAATAAAATAGAAAAAAAGAAGGAAACGTTAGAATTATGTTGTGAAGAAAAAAAGAAAGAAAGAAAGAAAGAAAGAAAACTAACGAAAGACAATGCAGAGTAAAGAGTCGTTCCTCGCTATTTTCCACCCACACTCACCCCTCTTTTTGGAGTCCTGTGTCCAACAGCATCTGGACACCATCCAAGAGGGTCAGTAACAAAAAGCAAAAGTCCTCACGTCCGGCATAGTTTATAGAAAAACAAATAGTTTCTTGCTGTTTGTCGTTTTGTAACATTGGTTCCGATTGACAATTTCCGGTAAGTGAAAGTCAACCAACCCGACCCCTAGAGAGAGAGAGAGAGAGAGAGAGAGAGAGAGAGAGAGAGAGAGAGAGAGAGAGAGAGAGAGAGAGTATACTCGTTGGTCGACTGGATGATAAAACCAATTTCTTTATGTCGGGCATTTGTTTCATTGTCCTAAAGAAAAGTAATAGGAAACAAATATATTAGCTAATTCTTATATATATATATATATATATATATTGGCACGTTTGATTAAATAATAAAGAGACATGTCTTTATAATTTTATTAGGATCCTTTCAAGTTTCCTACTAAGCGCTTTGATTTTAGGTTGGAGTTGGTAGATTAATTTAACGTAATTGTCCGGGGCACTTTTAAAAAAACATTCTTTACATTTGCAAAACCTCTGATGATAGCCTATAAAAGGTCCAAATGCGATCGGGACAATTACGTTAAATTAATCTACCAACTCCAACCTAAAACCAAAGCACTTGTCCGGAAACTTGAAAGGATCCTAATAAAATTATACAAACAACGTTCAGATTTATTATTTAATCAAACATGCTTAAATGAAGGGCTGCTGCCCCCCAATATATATATATATATATATATATATAAAAGAATCAGCCTGTCGATAGCATAGAGGGTAAGACCCATTTAACAACCAAAATAACATGTCTTGGAAATGTCACTGAACTACATCAGATGGTGAGGCTCCATTTCTGGAGATCTGGACGGAGCGATGTATCCTTTAAATGACATTAACTGGTGGTCTTTCATCAAAGTCTTCGGATGAGGAAGTCTCTTCAGGTTTTTTGGAATCTTTAAAGTATGAGAGTCGATTTCAACTGTGCTGCTGTCTAGGTGATGGCAATTTTATTCTATCGTCTCCAGTTCATCTTGCCCGGTCAGCTTGGGCTGTAGAATACACCGATTGCACCTCTGCAGAGGGGTAAGACACACCCCACCCAACGAGTGTCCTAGATATGACTTTAAGCAATCTGATGATGAGGTTCCAGTAATGCTGAAGCTTTGAACAATGCAGGGCTCCTCTTCATTTCCATCGCTCCCCGGTTCACTCTGGCCCGGAGTGGTAGCAGGGTCAAATTGAAATAAACAGCGTACTCATGCTAAACTGAATTACTTGAAATAGAACTGTTTTGACATTCAAACAGCATACTTATACTAAACTGAATTCTTTGAAATAGAACTGTTTGACTAAACTGAATATCTTGAAATAAAAATGTTCTTGACAAATAAACTGTGAACTCATGCTAAACTGAATTGTTCGAAATAGAACTGTTTGACTAAACTGAATATCTTGAAATAAAAATGTTCTTGACAAATAAACTGTGAACTCATGCTAAACTGAATTGTTCGAAATAGAACTGTTTGACTAAACTGAATATCTTGAAATAAAAATGTTCTTGACAAATAAACTGTGAACTCATGCTAAACTGAATTGTTTGAAATAGAACGGATTATTTGTATAAAAATGGATTTGGCAATAAATAATCAACAAAGGTTGATAAGCCATCCAATCCAGTTTACCGTGTCTCTTTTCCAGGTCTTTATTGACTATTCCAAGTGCCACATCAACGACAAATATCCCCGTTACCTTCTCCCCAGATACTTATTACTGATGCATTTTACCGTATGATATTGGCTGTCTAGATGACCTGCCGACGCGGCAGAGATTACTATGATCGTTTCACCGGAAAAGGGTTATGGTCTCTCCAAAAAGAAAGTTGTCCTAGATAAGATACTACACTTCATCTGTTGGTGAGTCTCGAAATCTGATACCAATTTATTGCCGGTATTACCTGGTCCACTTTAAGCTTTGAGTCCAAAAAATTAGTTTCGAAATTATTCATGTTCGATAGAAACGGGCAAAAATAATACTTTTAAACAACACGAAAACTAAATATATTATATATTAAATGTATTGTACAGTATATATATATATATATATATATATATATATATATATATATATATATGGATAGAAAAATACGTGTATATATATAGGTATTATTCAGTCCATTCAAAAGGGAACATTTAAATTTTCCTGGTAAAGAGCTCAATGTAACTGATATTACAGAGCAAAATTTCGTAAAAAAACCAAAAAGAAAAAACGGTCACATTAGGATTATAAATTTATTTCCATCCTGTCATGTGTTTTTGATATAAATCAAAAACACGAAAAAATTAACAGGACTTCTTCAGAGCTTCCCTCCCGTGTCTATTCTGAATTATTTTATCCATAAGCTCTGTCGTTGTAGAGAAGCTTCCAGGCTATCAATATATTTAAAAACTGATATATATATATATATATATATATATATATATATATATTTCCTCTGTGTGTGTGTGTGTGTGTGTGTGTGTGTGTGTGTGTGTGTGTATTACCAAATCGTAGTTTTGGTCTGATTGTCATATAGGCGAGAAACTGATAGTCACCAAGCCCCGATGGCTCTCAGTCTGCACTGTTCTTAGATCTACATATACTCACTGATATTGAACACTCTTTATTTACAAATATAGCAAACTACATTATATATATATGTATATATATATATATATATATATATATATATATATATATGGCTGAAACTTATCCCTAAATGTATTTTCTATCTGAAATGTAAATCTCTAAAAACTAACTGTGCTAAAATCCTTTTGCAATTTTGATTTTGTCTGATTGTGTTTCATGGCATACCAACCCTTGTTGGTTATTAAATATCAAACCTTGTCATTATGGGAATAAAGATTCAATACTGTGTATTTTTCAAACTCAAGCATACCCACATCTACGCTATTAGCCACCTTCAACACACTAACAATATAACAGTCACTATTTTATATCAGTCATTCATTTGCCAACATACTTTGTTGGTAATTTCATTTTAAATGAGTTAGAACTAATTTGTTTGCACACTTTGTTTGCACACTTTGTTTGCTATTGTTTCTACGATTGTGTTTGTTTCCGTGTGAACAAAGAAATCATTTTAAAAGGATCTTAAATGAAGACAGCGCTGAAATACCGGCCAGTAGGAAAGTATAAGATCTAAAAGAAATTGATATCTCCCCTCTTCATGTCAGTTTCGTTTATCAGAGATATATAGGGGTTGAAGAAAACAATGGAAACACCTAGAATCTTTACATCATAATTTTTAAAACTCCAATGAAATCAGCAAACGTTTGTTATTTTTATGTTTTTTGATTTATTAATAATTTTTCTCGTTTTATTTCACTAAAATCGTTATTTTTTACCGATATCATCAGAAGACATGAATCGAAATTCATTAAAACAATCAAACTTTAAAAGAGGTCACATTGTTTATACTCGCATGACAGGAGCTAGTGTAACAAAAATTCCTGAAGTATTTGGTGCAGCAAGGAGTACTGTCTCGAAATAATGACAGCATTTGAAAAAGAAGGAAAATCCTCCTCACTGAAACAAAATTCTGGAAGGAAGGGAAAGCTGTCTGATCGGGACCGTCGGACTCTTGTTCGGAAGGATTACAAGGGTTTGTTTTATTTTGTTGTTTAACGGCATAGCAATCTTTTTGGGTTATTTAATGCCAAATCCATCCTTCTACAAGAACAGTAGTGGAACTATATAACCCATAGCTGGGAGGATAAGAGGTTCATACCTTTCCCAAGGGTATTGGTCCAAAAGTGAACGTAATGGGGTGACTGGAGTTCGAACTCGCTTATTACGATTCCGCTGTTCATGTAATGTAATGACAGAGGGATTTCGTTTAATATATCTTGCCTTTGGTTTTAGTTAGGCTGATGACCTTTCGGCTCAGCACATGGGTTAGTTAGGTGCAAACTTGAGCACGGGTGTTGACGCGCGCGCGCGGGGAGGACGTGTCGTTCATAGATGTCAAAATAAATATCCCTGAGAGACGTTGACCAGTGGATGTGAATGACGTCATGCACCGGAAGCGCGCACGGAGGATTTTGAAAAAAGTCAGTAAGTTGAACGGGAAGGGTCGACTTTCGGGGCTCGCTGAGGCCAGACGAATTTGCACGCTACGGACGCCGCACGAGATGGGGGAGCGCAGATGGAAAAGCCAGCATAGAAAGATTGTGCCTCTCTCCTTATGTCGAAAAACCTTTAAACTCAAAGGTAATAAAAAGTTTCGTACCTGAACTAAGAAGTCGTAAGTGTTTTTCGTGTTTTGGGATTCTTATGTTCTATGTATATATGTTATGAACATTCTATGTACGTTTCACATATTCATGTATGGGTATGATACATTCAGCGTTTTAACCATTACACTACAAGGACCCCCCCCCCCACCTGGAGCACAAGAGTTTCGAAAATTACAGCAGAGCGAAATGATTTTCTTGAGAAACCAGTTTCCTCAAAAATTGTGAGCTGCACAAAGCCGGATTTCACGGAAGGGCGGCAATCAGAAAACCATGCTAAAATAAATTTGTTTGAAATTTTCAGGTTTTTCCATTATTTTGTCCAACAACTGTTGATGAAACTATAGTGTTTTATCTGATGATTGCACAACCTACCTGGATCTTCCGCTGGATCGTCTGGCATTCGTGCCGGATGGAATGTCCAGCCGAATAGCCCCCGGTTCAGGCCGGGTTAACTTCGGGTTGGCGAAGAATCAATGACAAGCATATTACTAGACCTTCAGGTCTAGTTGAAGCTATGGACATCAAGCTCACCTGGCTTTGTGCTGTGAGACTTAGCAAAGGCTAGCATAGTTCACGTTGCACTTTGTGTGCCTATGTCCCTCAAAGTTCAGCTGGGCACGAGTCTTGGCTCATGACCGACCTCACTTCCCTTAAATTCCTACTATCAAAAGACCTTGTGTCAAATCCTGCCTGATGGATGGCAGAGATAAAATATTCCATCTGATGATTGTCTTTTTAATAAATGAGACCTTTATTCATGAATCAAGTGAGGTATATATATATATATATATATATATATATATATATATATATATATTAGATTTTATATATTTAATGCCATGTGTTAGTCTGTGACCTTAGGTTTCATGAAGTTTTACGAACAACAATCATCAGGCATGAAACCAAAGGTCGCAGACTAACTTCCATGGCATTGAATATGTAAAATCTAATATATATTTATTTTTTATTATTTTATAATAGCTCTATCACAGATATTGAGCACTCTCCAAATTATATCGCACTTGATTCACCACAAACCCACAAAGTGTCCTCGTGGTGTAATGGTTAAAGCGATGCACTGCGGAATCGTAGTACGCGAGTTCGTACTCCAGTCGCGCTATTACGTTCACTTTCGGGCAAATACCCTTGGGAAAGGTATGAACCCCCTTATTCTCCCTCCAGCTATGGGTAAATAGTAGGACGGACTAGGTTCTTCAGCCTTGGTGAGGCAACTAGTCTAGGAGAAGGAAAACTCTGAATTCAAACCTCTTAAACTCCGCTTAAAAATTGACCTTGTGTCATATCCTGCCCGAGCGGAGGGGTTGGTAAATAGTACCCACAAAGTGAATTCGTGACAACCAACACTGTTACAATATATATATATACATATATATATATATATGAATTCTTTCTTCCCTAAAGAAAAAGAAACCAAACGTCTTCCGATGAAAAGTGACGAGCATTTTTTTTTTATTTCTCGTGGAACATTATGCACACAAACGGATATTATTAGGTATTATCTATCACCAAACTCATAACACTGAAACGTTTTTAGTAGTTTTATGCTAACTCAACCCTCGCTTAAGTAAGTCTGCTTTTACTTTCGTTTACAAGAATAAGATTTCAAGAAAATCTTGTTTAATAATAATAATAATGATAATAATGATAATGATAATAATAATGATAATGATAATAGTCCCGGCTGACTACAGATTAGAATTGAAAGAAAGTGAAAAGAAGGAAAGTACTTGGACCTTGCAAGGGAATTAAAAAAACTATGGAATATGAAAGTGACAATTATACTAGTTGTAATTGGTGCTCTTGATACAATCACCGAAGGATTGATAAAGGGACTGGAGAACTTGGAAATAAGAGGACGAGTGGAGACCATCTATAATACCGCATTATTGAGAACGGTCAGAATACTGAGAAGAGTCCTGGAGACTTGAGGAGACTTGCAGTCACTCAAACTTCAGTGAAAGACCATCAGCTAACGTTGATTTGAAAAAAGTCTCAAGGAGTAAATAATAATGATAGCAGAATAGCTAGTGTGCGTTATGTGATGATTGAGATAAAACGATTAATTATGCAATAACCGAACACAACTAACTAACATAAAAAAGGTTCAAGACGAGACGCAGCTGACAAAGTAAGCAGATTAGTTCTATTTAACCTATGTATAGGGCCCTATCAAGTGCTACCACTCCGGACCAGAGTGGACCACGGAGCGATGGCAGTGAAGTGGTACTCCGCATTCCCCAAAGCTCCAGCATCACAGGAACCTCACCATAAGGTTGTTTAGTGTCTTTTTCAGGACACTCTTCGATGGGGGTCTTACCCTCTGCAAAGGTATTGGTATATTCTACAGCCCCCTCTCCGAAGCCGACTGGGCAACACACAGAGTTAAATGTAAAAACAGTTCTATTTTCAGAGACTTCAGTTTAGGCTAAGTAAGTCTACTCAAGCTTCCAAGACTCTTCTCAGTATTCTGGCCGATCTCAATAAAGCTGTAGTTAGGATGGTCTCCCTTTGCCCTCTTATTTCCAAGTGCTCTAATCTCTGTATATATCATGTACCATTATAATTGGTATCACCGTCACTTTCATGTTCCACAGTTTTTTCAATTCTCTGCCAAGTTCGAGGTACTTATCTCTCTTTTCGTATTCTTTCAATTTTACTCTGTGGTCAGCCGGGACAGCAAAGTCCACAATTTCGCATGTTTTTTTTTTCATGTTGATTATTATTATTATTATTATTATTAATGAGTAGAATGTTCGCCAATGGCCCAGGAGACCGGAGTTCAATCCCGGGTCGAGTCATACCAAAGACTTATAAAAATGGTACTTGATTCCGCTTTGCTTAATACTCAGCATTATAAGGTAAGGATCAAGGGTAAAGTGGAGCAATCTAGGGAATGGAGTAGTACCCTCCCCTACACCTTGGTGTAGTAGCCCTTGAAAAGGGAGCCTTCGGGTCACCCTCGACTGAAGTCGCCAACTTTACTTTTAATTATTATTATTTACTCCTTTAGAGTTTTTCACATCAGTGTTAGCTGATGGTTTTTCACTGGAGTTTGAGTAACAGCAAGTCTCCTCAAGTCTCCAGGACTCGTCTCAGTATTCTGGTCCGCTCAGCAATGCTGTCGTTTGGATAGTCTCCACCCGTCCGCCAATTTCCAAGTTCTCCAGGCCCTTTAATAATCCTTTAGTTACTGTGCCTAACGCACCAATCACAATTGGCACAATCGTTACTTTCATGTTCATCAGCTTTTTTATTTCTCGAGCAAAGTTGAGGTACTTATCCTTCTTTTCACTTTCCTTCAGATTTATTCTGTGGTCTGCCGGGACAGCAAAGTCGACAATTTTGCAGATTCTCATTTAATTATTATTATTACTATTATTATTATTATCATCACTCCTTCAGAGTTTTTCACGTCAGCGTTAGCTGATAGTCTTTCACTGGAGTCTGAGTGACAGCAAGTCTCCTCAAGTCTCCAGGAATCTTCTCAGTGTTCTAGCCGTTCTCAACAATGTTATAGTTTGGATGGTCTCCACTCGTCCTCTAACTTCCAAGTACTTCACTCCCTTTAATAGTCGTTTAGTTACTGTACGGAACGCACCAATCACGATTGGTATAATCGTCACCTTCATGTTCCATTGTTGTTGTTTTAAATTCCCTATCCTTCTTTTCACTTTCTTTGGGTTTTATTCTGTGGTCAGCCGGGACAGCAAAGTCGACAATTTTGTAAGTTCTCTTTTTTTTGTTGATCACTATAAGGTCTGGTCGAGATTAGGTGATCCTGGGGAAAGGTTCCATTCCTAGTTCTTAAGGGAGTATAGAATACCACTTTTTACTATTACTCCCAGTTCCACTGTGACCCGGTGTGATAGTGCCTGTTAGGGTCCTATCTATTAGTAAAATAGATCTGTTTAAAAATTATTAGGATTAAATCGGTATTATTCATACGCTGCAACTATAATACCTACTCGTAGATTCTTTGAACATTGAATAATTTCGTGTCCATATAAAAATCCATTGGAAATTATTTTTACTATAAAAATGTATTGGAAATGATTTTTACAATAATAATGTATTGGAAATCCTTTTTACTAAAAAAATGCATTGGAAATGATTTTTACTATAAAAATGTGTTGGAAATTATTATTACTATGAAAATGCATTGGAAATGATTTTTACTACAAAAATGTGTTGGAAATGATTTTTAATAAAAAAATGCATTGGAAATGATTTTTACTATAAAAATGTATTGGAAATGATTTTTACAATAAAAATGTATAGGAAATGATTTTTACAATAAAAATGCATTGGAAATCATTTTTACTAAAAAAATGCATTGAAAATGATTTTTACTATAAAAATGCATTGGAAATCATTTTTACTATAAAAATGCATTGGAAATGATTTTTACTATAAAAATGTGTTGGAAATTATTATTACTATGAAAATGCATTGGAAATGATTTTTACTATAAAAATGTGTTGGAAATGATTTTTAATAAAAAAATGCATTGGAAATGATTTTTACTATAAAAATGTATTGGAAATGATTTTTACAATAAAAATGTATAGGAAATGATTTTTACAATAAAAATGCATTGGAAATCATTTTTACTAAAAAAATGCATTGAAAATGATTTTTACTATAAAAATGCATTGGAAATCATTTTTACTATAAAAATGCATTGGAAATGATTTTTACTATAAAAATGTGTTGGAAATTATTATTACTATGAAAATGCATTGGAAATGACTTTTACTATAAAAATGTGTTGGAAATGATTTTTAATAAAAAAATGCATTGGAAATGATTTTTACAATAAAAATGTATTGGAAATGATTTTTACAATAAAAATGTATAGGAAATGATTTTTACAATAAAAATGCATTGGAAATCATTTTTACTAAAAAAATGCATTGAAAATGATTTTTACTATAAAAATGCATTGGAAATCATTTTTACTATAAAAATGCATTGGAAATGATTTTTACTATAAAAATGTGTTGGAAATTATTATTACTATGAAAATGCATTGGAAATGACTTTTACTATAAAAATGTGTTGGAAATGATTTTTAATAAAAAAATGCATTGGAAATGATTTTTACTATAAAAATGTATTGGAAATGATTTTTACAATAAAAATGTATAGGAAATGATTTTTACAATAAAAATGCATTGGAAATCATTTTTACTAAAAAAATGCATTGAAAATGATTTTTACTATAAAAATGCATTGGAAATCATTTTTACTATAAAAATGCATTGGAAATGATTTTTACTATAAAAATGTGTTGGAAATTATTATTACTATGAAAATGCATTGGAAATGATTTTTACTATAAAAATGTGTTGGAAATGATTTTTAATAAAAAAATGCATTGGAAATGATTTTTACTATAAAAATGTATTGGAAATGATTTTTACAATAAAAATGTATAGGAAATGATTTTTACAATAAAAATGCATTGGAAATCATTTTTACTAAAAAAATGCATTGAAAATGATTTTTACTATAAAAATGCATTGGAAATCATTTTTACTATAAAAATGCATTGGAAATGATTTTTACAATAAAAATGTATTGGAAATAATTTTTACAATAAAAATGCATTGGAAATAATTTTTACTAAAAAAATGCATTGGAAATGATTTTTACGACAAAAATGTATTGGAAATGAATTTCGTTATATTAATGCACTGGAAATGATTTTTACTATAAAAATGTATTGGAAATGATTTTTACTATAAAAATGCATTAGAAATGATTTTCTCTATAAAAATGCATTGGAAATGATTTTTACGATAAAAATGGATTGGAAATGATTTTCACAATAAAAATGCACAGGAAATGATTTTTCGTGTCCAACAATTTCCCTGAGTAGAAAATGCTTTCCTAAATGAAAAACGACCAAGAATTCTTCGCAAAAAAGATTCTGATAAAATGATCTTTTCTATAAAAATGAATAAGTGATTATTTTTACTTTAAAAATGCATTAGAAATGATATTTACAATAAAAATTTATTGGAAATAATATCAACTTCAAAAATGTATTCGTGTGGATTTTATTATAAGTATTCATTGGTAATGATATTTACAATAAAATGCATTGGAAATAATTTTTCTATAAAATGCAGTAGAAATGATTTTTATTAAATATCTTATCAGAAATGATATTTAATATAAAAATACATAAGAAATTATTTTAGTATAAAAACATTAGAACTGATATTTACCATAAAAATGCAATTGAAATGGTCTTTACGATAAAAATGCATTGAAAATTATTTTTATTATAAAAATTCATTAGAGATTATTTTTATTATAAAAATTAATAGGAAATGATATTTACTATAAAAATGCATAAGTAATGATTTTTACTATAAAAATTCATAAAACTTTATTTTTACTATAAAAAGGGATTGGAAATGATTTTTGTTATAAAAATGCATTGGAAATGATTTTTATGATAAAAATGTATTGCAAATGATTTTTACTATAAAAATGCATTGAAAATGATTTTTACTATAAAAATGCATTGGAAATGATTTTCATTATAAAAATGTATTGGAAATGATTTTCGTTATAAAAATTTATTGGAAATGATTTTCACTATAAAAATGCATTGGAAATGATTTTAATTATAAAAATGTATTGGAAATGATTTTTACTATAAAAATGCATTGGAAATGATTTTAATTATAAAAATGTATTGGAAATGTTTTTTACTATAAAAATGCATTGGAAATGATTTTAATAATAAAAATGTGTTGGAAATGATTTTTACTATAAAAATGCATTGGAAAGGATTTTTCGTGTCCAACAATTTCCCTGAGTAGAAAATTCTCTCCTAAATGAAAAACAACCAAGAATTCTTCGCAAAAAAAGATTCTAATAAAAGTTTACTCGGATGACACCTCGTGATCAGAAAGACCAAAATTTCGTCTAAAAATTGTGACATAAAAATTTTAACATAAAAATCATTTTAAGTAATATTTACAATTAAATGCATTGAAAATTGAAGTGCCAATTATTTTTACACAAGAACTTATTGGAAATGATTTTTTCTATAAAAAAAAAAGCATGAGATAATTTTCCTATAAATTACACAAAAAATATTTTTACTATAAAAATGCATGAGAAATGATTTTCCGATAAAAATTCATAGAAAATTATTTTTACTATAAAAATGCGTAAGAAATGGTTTATACTATGAAAATACATCAGAGGTGATTTTTGCCATAAAAAGGCTATGGAAATAATTTTTACTTTAAAAATGCATGGGATTTATTTTTTGAATAAAAAGGCAATAGAAATGATTTTTACAATACATATGCATTGGAAATAATTTTTGCTATAAAATTGCATCAGAAATTTTTTTTACTATAAAAGTGCAATAGAATGGATTTTTACTGGAAAAATGTATAACGGATGATTTTTATTACAAACATTAATCGGAAATGATTTTCATTATAAAAACGTACGATGTTTACTATAAATATGCATTAGAAATGATTTTTACAGTAAAAATGCTTTAGAAAGGAGTTTTACAATAAGAATGCATTGGAAATTATTTTTCCTATGAAAAAGCAGTAAAAATTATTTTTACTATAAAAATGCGTTGGAAATTATTTTTATTATAAAAATGCATTGGAAATTATTTTTACTATAAAAAAAGCGTTAGAAATGATTTTTTTAAAAAGTAAAAATGCTTTAGAAATGAGTTTTACATTAGAACGCACAGGAAATTATTTTTCAAATGGAAAGGCAGTAAAAATAATTTTTACTATAAAAATGCATTGAAAATTATTTTTAACATAAAAATGCATGGGAAATGTTTTTTATTATAAAAATGAATTGTAAATTTTTTTACAAGAAAAATCACTGGAAATGATTTTTACAATAAAAATGCATTGCAAATGATTTTTACTATAAAACGTAGGGGATATTATTTTTAACATAAAAATTCATTGGAAATTATTTTTACTATAAAAACGTACAGGATATTATTTTTAACATAAAAATTCATTGGAAATGATTTTACTATAAAAACGTACAGGATATTAATTTTAACATAAAAATTCATTGGAAATGATTTTTACTATAAAAAAATCATTGGAAATTCTTTTTGCTATAAAAATGCATTTGAAATGAATTTTTATTATAAAAATGCAAAAGCTAGTTATCCTTTCAGAAAATACAATCCTTTTGAAACAAAGTTTTAGTCCGATATTAAACCATTCAAGATTAATTCTCACCAGATTTATTTTGTTTTTGATGGCATATCAATCTTCGAGGGTTATTTAATACCAAGCCCATTTTGTAGGAGATAAGTCGTGCAGTTATGTAACACAGAGCTGAGGAGATAAGAAAGTTCATATCTTTTCCAAAGTGTATTAGTTCGAAATTAAACGTAATAACGAGAGGGCAGTTCGAACTAACAACGATGTCTCAGTCCAGTCACTATGCCATAGGGTCTCCCCCGTCACAAACTAATAAAACGTCTTGTAGATAGAAAATTACACAATGAAAACAATCGCAACAATTTTTGGCATCATAATCGCGGGGTCAGTAATTCGCCTGGGAGTAATAGCAACAGTTCAACCTCACCGTCGAATGCAGCTTAGTATCAGACTTCATCATCATCATGTCATGCCACCAGCACGGATCTTCCTGACCCTCTCTCGTAACCCTTCTTTATCGTCCATCGCTTCCAGTTGATCTTCAAGGTTACATCCTGTATCGGCACAGAGCTGTCGCATGAAGGCTCTAGTTGTTCGTCCTATCTTTACTCGTCCATATGAAGGGGTCCACAGGAGTATGTCACTTCTCCAGCAGTGTCCTGCATGTCTGCTTCGTCTAACTAGGATAGTTTTCGTGATGGGTTGTAATTGGCCGTACAGCTGCTGCTATGTGGGTTGCTACCTCCAGCACTTGTTCACTATTGCTCGCAGTATTCTTGTGTAGTTATCGTCAAGCTTTTTCTCCATACGTTTAGTATCAGATTTACTCTAGTAGTATCTGCAAGAGTCTCATTTATGGGTCCAATAAATATGGTTGAAATTTATTCGTATTGCGTAGGATCGAGTGCAAGAAAAAGAACAAAAAGGAAAGCTTAAGAAATATTGATATGAACGTAAAACAAACGCGATCCTCAAACCTCAATGTCCCAAATAATTCTAAATGGGTTGATATGCCGTTAAAAATCACTCAATCAGTCAATCAATGATATATATATATATATATATAAGAGAGAGAGAGAGAGAGAGAGAGAGAGAGAGAGAGAGAGAGAGAGAGATAAGAGGAAAAGTGTATAAAGCAAAACACAGACAACGAATTTAACAATATTTCTGATGAAGTCTTTCAAAAATAAAGACGAAATATCATTGTTAAATCAGTTGTCAGTGCTTTGGTTTATCCAATTTTCAACTTATTTTTCTCTTCTTGTCAGATTTACCAAAACCTACCTTTTCTCCAATATATATATATATATGTATATATATATATATTAGGTGCGGAAGCAAAATATGGAATAATATTTAAAACATTTTTTTTAGTCTGATTAGTCCAGTTTTTGAAAAAAAAAAAAAAATGATAAATCTTAATTTCTATGATTAACTCTATTATTCAAGCTCGTTCTTAAAATTGAAATTAGCCCAATACGAACGAGTAAGAAAAGAAACAACAAAGAATCTATGATTTGCTTAACGCTGAAATCCAGCCAAATTTTCTTTGTCTACCGTATAAAAAACGAAGAAAAATTATTACAGAAAAAGTGCTTTTTAAGGAAAAGGGGGAGCGGAGGACTAAACAAAAAACGTAAAGAAGTCTTTTAATTGCTCTTGCTCCGGTCATTAAGAAAGAACTCAAACTAATACTTTTGTATGCGGGCAAATTTTAAAGTTCACAGGTGCTTGAAAAGATGAAATAAATAATAAGATATATCATCAACTACATCTAAAATATATCTTTCGTCCACGAGAAAAGTGTGAGGACAGCAATTAAACAAGATTTAAGCTCAGACCTAAACCCCTTGATTACGCTATATTATATATATATATACAAATATTTGTTTTAGAAAACAAAACAAATACAACTTCCCATCCTAATATTAACTTGCTTAAGAATGCTACTGAAGAGGAATGGAATAAAATGTCAGAAGAATTTGTTTTGAAGACATGCAAATCGTTTCGAAGGCAGGTTGATACAATAATTGAAAAAAAAAATGAAGGCCATATTGTGTAAATTTTCTGTTTTATACCAACCTTCTTGTTCATTTTTTAAAACTAAGATTAATCTTGTTTTATAATGTAAAGTAATGTTGGCTACTCGAAAGCTCCTTTTTCAAAAGCTACTACACCGAGGTGTAGAGGGGCACTACTCTTTTCACTGGATTACTCCACTTTGCCATTGAAACGTACCTTATATTGTTGATTGTTAAGCAAGGATGTATCAAGTTCCATTTTTGAGTCTTTGGTCTGGCTCGATAGTCGTTTATTGTTATACTATATATATCATATATATTATATTAATACTATATATATATATATATATATATGATACTATATATCATCATCATCATTATCATCAACATGTCGTGCCGCTAGCACGGATACCCTGACCCCCTCTCGCCACTTTTCCCTATCGTTCATCGCCTCTGGCAGGTCTTCTGGGCTACATCCCGTATCCTCACACAGCTGCTGTATGTATGTTCGAGCTGGTCGTCCTGCTTTAGCTCGGCCATATGCGGGGTCCATAGGAGTACATTACTTATGAGGTCGTCCCTGCTCCTCAAGCAGTGTCCTGCGTGCTTGGTTCGTCTAGCTTGGATAGTTTTCGTGATAGGAGGCAGGTGGCCGTATAGTTGTTGCCTTGTGGGGTGTTGCTGTCAGGACTTGTTTTCGCTTCCGCTCTGTCTGTCTGTCTGTCTGTCTCTCTCTCTCTCTATATATATATATATATATACTGTTCATTTGACTCTTTTTCCATTCGACTATTGTCTCAGTCACATAGATTATTGTCCCTCACATGTGTCTGTTCCGCCGGTCCCTACAATCCACTGTCACCAGTAAGCAACTCCCTTTCTTTCTTTAAGGGGAAATAACTCTCATATTTTTTCGTTAGGTCTGATCTCTAACAATTATCATAAAAAAAATCTCTGAGTACTTAATATGTATATCCTTGTGCCAAACACGGGTTCCCTCAAAAATAAATCGGAAAACATGTTATTTAACGCTTAGTCTTTCCCTCGGGAACATAACTACATAAAAAGTAAAGTTGGCAAACTTAGTCGAGGGCAACTCGAGGGCTGCCTTTTCAATAACCACGACACCGAGGTGTAGGGAAGGGTTCTATTCCTTTCCCTGGATTGATCCACTTTACCCTTGATTCGTATATTATAATGCTAAATGTGAAGCCAGTAGGTATCAAGTACCAATTTTATAGTCTTTGGCATAATTCGACCTGTGATTGAACCCCGGTCTCTCTCTCTCTCTCTCTCTCTCTCTCACACACGCACATACTTACACAGACACACATATATATATATGTATATATAAACTGGGTTTGGCATTAGATAAGGCAAAAAGGTTGATATATCATTAAACATCAACGAACTCATCATTTAAACGCTTCCTTACCTTAAAGTGACAGTCTTATAGACGCAACTTCTTTGAAATGGCATCCCAATTACTTTTATGAGCTAACTAAATCCCCGACGCTCTCTCTCATGGAAACGAATCCCATCCCCCATTTAAGAACCCTATTTCATTCAACCCTGTCGATGGGACTAAGAATTTGTCGATGGTATCCCTTGCAGATAGTTAAGACCTCCAACACAAAAAAAGAGAAAGAAAGCGGTGAGAGTCTAGTTTTGGAGACCTGGGGACTGTGGAGTCACCCCTTTATTGTCATTTCTAGCCGGTCAACCCTGACCATAAACGGTCCGATGATCGCATAGATAAAAAACTGAAAGTCATCAAGCCTTCTCTCTCTCTCTTTGTCTCTCTCTCTCTCTCAATGTATATATATATATTTATAGTGACTGTATATAAATGTACATATACACACACACACACACACACACACACACACACATATATATATATATATATATATAGTGACTATATATATACATATATATATATATATATAAAATTAACTTAAATCGCGAGTCGGAAATCTCCTACTAAAGTTTCACCTAAACGGATCATCAGCAAGTCTTAAACTGACCGCTCGGTTTTAGACTTCCTGATGATCCGTTAAGGTGAAACCTTAGTAGAAGATTTCCGACTCGTGATTTAAGTTAATTTTATAATTGGCTCCACTCGTGTTGAGCACTCTTGTAATTTGTAGCATTGCAGTGTTTACGGAGGGTTTTATTTTTTTTTTTGACCGATTGACTGCATATCTCTTGATTTTTTTCAAGTGGTGTGACGGGGTTGGCCTTTTCTTTCTTTTTGCCCTATAATATTTTTCCCCCTGGCGGTGATTCGAGATATTTTATCTCTTGTTCCTGGCGGTTTTTTTTTTCTGGTAACCGTGAATGCTGGTAGATATGTATAAAAATGGATTAGGAAACATATATATATATATATATGCTGGTAGATATGTATAAAAATGGATTAGGAAACATATATATATATATATATATATATAAATTGAAAAAGGTATGATAATTATTCTATTCTAATACTTAACATAATCTTTAAAGAGAATACTTTTGTATGCAGGCAAATTTTGAAGTTCACAGGTGCTTGAAAAGATAGAATAAATGAATTAATAATAGAAATATATCATCAACTATACCTAATATATATCTTTCATCAGTTTGCCTTTTTCCACATATATTCTGTCTGATTCATTTCATTCCCTCTCTCTCTCTCTCTCTCTCTCTCACACACACACACACACACACACATATATATATATATATAATGTCTACCACAGACAGAAAAAGTTCATGTACTCAATTCTACTAAAGGTACCCTTGGCAGCTCATATGCGTCCTCAGGTCAAGTTGATCTTTGCAAGTCCCGTTGCATTTGTGGTAAACAAAATAATTATCTTTGTCGTTGACATTTTCCCCGTAAAAAACTATTCCGAACACACTTACGTCGTCACTGAAAAAAAAAAAAACACGAGTTACCTACGCTTCGCTGCGAAAGGACCTGTGTAAAATCAGCCCGCGATTGTTTATTCGCAAAAAACCTCATGAGACGAACAAGCTTGACTTTAGACGAATCAGCCCTTTCATAAAAGTTACAAACCTGTTCACAGGACCAAGATGAAGTCTTACTTCTAAAGTGCTCGCTTCAAAAGAGAGTGTTTAGTCCTCCATGCTGCAAATGTTTAACATCCATCGTAAATCCTTTTTATTAATATTGCCCAGTCGGCTGGGGCTGCACAATACACCGACTTCTTCTCTATAGAGGGGTAAGATCCCCAAAACGAGTATCCTGGATATAATACTAAACAATCTAATGGTGAGGTTCCAGTAATGCTGGAGCTTTGGGGAATGCGGAGTTCTACTCCATTGCCCTCGCTTCCCGGTCCCCTTTGACCAGGGGTGCTAGCACCACATAGGGTCCTATCTATGGGTCAAATAGAGCTAAACTGCGTAGTTATGCTAACCTGAATTGTTTGAAATAGAACTATTTTTGTATACTAAACTAAATTATTTGGAATAGAGCTGTTTTTGACTTTGAAACTGTACTTACACTGAGCTAAATTGTCTGAACTAGAACTGTTTTTACATTTAACTGTGTGTAAACAAAAACTAAACTTACAGTAAACTGAACAGCTAGAAATAGAAATGATTTTTGACAATTAAACTGTATATGTATGCTGGACTGATGTTTGAAATAGAACTGTTTATATGTATAAAAATGGATTTGGCATTAGATAACCTATAATGGTTGATGTGCCATAAAACTAAACCAAACCAAATTCTTTTTAAAAAGATCGATTTTCAGTCTTCTACTCTCACTCTTCAAGATTTACGTTAAGCATCCTGATGTTATTTTTGATTATATATATATATATACACTTTGATCTTAGTAGAATTTATAGACAGTCCAACTAAGAAATTGAAAATCATACTGTTTCTTATCTATTAAATGGATTCAAAAGTAATTGTTTTTCTTACAATTTTGAAGTTGGGTATCTGAGCTTTGATCTAAAATAAGAATCATTAGTTATATCAATTTATTCGGGGCAATTCACAGAACTGACTGGGTACGACTCTCCCAACGAGTGTCCTAAATATGACACAAAACAATCTGATGGTGAAGTTCCACTAATGCTGGAGCTTTAGGGGAATGCGGAGTACCCATTCATTGTCATCGCTCCCAAGTCTACTCTAACGCGGAGTGGTAACACTTGATAGGGTCCTATCTACGGGTCAAATAGAACTAAACTGTATAACTATGCTAAACTGAATTGTTTGAAATTAAGTTTTTACGTTTAACTGAGTGTTTAAACACTATATTTATGTTAGACTGAATTGTTTGAAATAGAAATGTTTTTGACATTTAAACTGTGTACTTATGCTGGACTGAATTGTTTGAAATAGAACTGTTTTGACATTGAAACTGCATGTAAACAAAAAAATGGACACATACTGAATAGTTTGAGACTTTTATCAAAATTATTTAATTCTATGTAAAATAATCCGGAAGTGGTCGATATACCGTAAACCAACCAACCAACCAACAAGAACGACTCTTCGCTCCTTTTTGACTTATTTTCTGTTATGACATTTTTGGAACCAATTTTGGGTTCTATGTTCCATGACAAATTGTGAGCATTTTATGCAGCTTTATGTTTCATTTTGCACTTGTATAAAAAAAAGAACTCAGATTTTCTCACCTCACCACCAGTGTAAAGTACTCTGTTATAACCATTACTCCCAGTTTGACTCAAACCCGAAGTGGTAATAGATGTTTAAGTCCCATCTATGAGTCAAACACAAGAGTTCAATCATTTACTTAGGCTTTTTGAAACCACAAAGCTGTATGCAAATTATTTGTATTTGATAGGAATACTTGATAAATAGAATTATTAATGATAAATACCAACAGTTGAATTAACTGGACACAAACAAATGATTAATTTTAAATATAATTAGTAGTGTTAAAATGCAATATTTGATATCATGTAAATGTGTGCAAAAACATTGATATCAAATAGAATATTGGTGTTTGATTGCAATAATTAAAACCAATTAAATATGTACAAACAAATGATTTATATCAAATGGAATTATTATTGTTAGACTGCAATACTTGAACCAATTTAACTGTGTGCAAGCAAAAGAACTCTATCAAGTCTCAGCGAGGTGTCAAATCGATTTATTTGAAATTTATCCGAATTTGAAGAGAATATTCAATAACATACAACTATAAATTATTTGTGTTAAGAATATTTACTTAAAACTGTAATTGTTTACGAAAGATTATAATTGATTACTTCAAAACATATTTGTTAAAACAAATGACTATATATATATATATATATATATATCATCCTGATGATCCGTTGAGTTGAAACGTAGGTAGATTTGTTCTGATTTTGTAGGCATATATATATATATATATATATACCAACAGGGTCAGAAAAAAATCTACTAACATTTTACCTAAACGAATCATAAGGACGATATATATATATATATATATATATATATATATATATATATATATATATATATTAGCAGCATTTCTTCGTTGATAGTTATTTGATTGAACATTAAAGTCATTTTTGCCTACATATTTTTTGTTAAACTTTTCGAGTTGCTGTATCGATCTAATCATATTCGGTGGAAGTCGGTTGATAATCCCTCCATAATTTTTACAAAGTAGCAATGTACATACAAAAGTTACATCACTTTTGTAATACATCCTACCCTTATGATGGCCCAAAGTTGGGTAGAAAATACTTGGGAAATAACTAATTATGGAAGGTTTATCAACTAATTCCCGTCGAGTATCATAAGATCGAATTGGCAACTCGAAAGGATTGATAAAAAAAATATGTAGACAAAAAATGTCAATTTTGTTCAATCAAATATATGCAACGCTCAGCTCCTGAATTGAGCACTCCGGTAGCCGATAGCGTATATGCAAAAAATATTTACGTAAAAAATTCATTCGCTTACGCTGAAGATGATGATGGCTATCGGGTAAAATATCCACTAGACGCGAAATTAGCCGGGTTTCGATCCCAGCTTGAAGTATCTCGCGTGTCTAGCCACGCGGCAGAGTTGTGATAAAACGAAACAGTCTTTCTGTGGTTGAATATATATATATATATATCACTTGTTTCAGTTATCTATTTTTAACCCACTATTGAACTTTTTCTTGTTTTGTTTTTTCGTTGACATTAATTTGGAACTTTTGTTTTTCGTTTATTTACCCTGATCACACGTCGGACCCCTGCACTGTCATCCAGAGCGAGCCAAACTCCACCGGCTGACTACCCCGACCCACAACGCCGCCCTAGGACCCATCCATGGGTCCAAATTGGCGCCGATTTCTCACTTATTTGTTTGCATGTGTTCACAGCTTCGTTCGCCTACCGATCACCACCCGAATCTACCGTTTCTATTACAATCAGATCAAATTGCCGAAAGCCGACGGAGTTGAGGATTATGCAAACAAACACAGCGTCACGTCTTGTGTAGGAGAATTGGTTGTTATTTGAAGTTTGATTTCAGGGTCGGGGAAATAAAAACAAAACAAAACAAAAAGAAAAAAAAATATTAAGAAAAAAAGATGAGGTATCAGTCTCAAAAAAATTGAGATGATGACTTAATTCTTGGGTGTGGGAGGCGGAAGCGGAACTTCACAGTTGTGTATTTGTAAAATCTGTCCAATGTCTCGGGATGTATTCTAAATGTCTTCACGGTGTTATTTTCATATATATATATTAAGAAGGAGTGTGAGAGAGAGAGGAAGAGAGTTGGATAAAATTCTGTATATATGATTTTATCCCACTCTTTTTCTCGCTCTCTCGCAATATATATATATATATATATATACCACTGGACAAAAATATAAGACCACCTTCAAAAATGAAGAAAAAGGGATTTTTTTACAATTTTTTTAGTTATGAAAATCAGCTATATGAAAGATAAAGTCAAGAGACATTTGAATTTGAAATAAGAAGAAATTTCAATTCATTTCTTTATATCTATATTAGCATGTATGCTAAATTTTGAAATTTATGTTTGACATAAATATATGACCGCCAATAAAAACTAAAGAAAAGTTGGACTTAATTTTATTTAAAGATTTACTATATATAGTCTACGTAATATAAAAGCTATTAAAACTGTAATACTTAAAATACTAAAAACATACATAGCTCAAGGAACTAAATTATCTGAATTTAAGAAAGGTGAGATTACAGCTCTAAAAAGTGTCGGAAAACCTCAGAGAGAAATTTCGAAGGCCTTAGGACTCATTAAAACTGTTATTTGCCGTTGAAAAGTCCAAATAAGTATGGAACCAGAAAACTAACTGGCAAGCCAGAAAAATCAAGAGAAGAATTGTTTGCGAAGTTAAAAAGAAAACTTCGTTAACGTAAAAAATGTTGAGATCTCTAGTGGATGCCCCTTGCAGTACTAGCACATTTAGAAG
>OY757944.1:15702740-15707740 GCA_963585895.1 Sepioteuthis lessoniana
GCATAAATACGCAGTTTAAATGCCAAAAAAAAAAAACTGTAAACTCAAGAAACCAAGGTTTAGTTCTATTTATTCCATTGATAGGATCCTATCAGGTGTTACCACTCCGGGTGAGGGTGAACCTGGGAGGGATGGCAAGGAAGAAGCACTCTGCATTCCCCAAAGCTCCAGCATTACTGGAACCTCACCATCAAACAGTTTAGTGTCATATCCAGGACACTCGTTTTGGGGTGGGGGTGGGGTCTTACCCCTATGCAGAGGTGCCGCTGGTGTATTCTACAGCTCCAGCCGACTGGGCGAGTCAAAGATGGATGTAATGTAACTGTTTGGGGTCATGTATCCTTATGTATCTAGAATTTTTTACTCAATTCTCTTCTTTGTGTGATGGCTATCTGAAGCTGATTTCTCTTTTCCTGTTGAAATAAGCTTATAATTGCCAAATGACGGTCAATTGAGTTTTTACAGTTACGTGGTGCCTTCAATAAGTTTCCAGAGTATTTTTTGTACAGGCATTTAAAATTGTCATAGACTCTTGAAAATTCAGAATCTTATTGCTATACATCTTATGAAATGACTGACCTATTTTATGATTTCAGGTTCAAAAGGAACAGCTACAGCAGCAATTGGAATACACCCTACTAAAGCCTGATCGTCACAGCTGGTGAATTTCAAAAATCCAATCTGGATGTGAGGACACTTTAGAAGAACGATATGCAATAAAATTCTGTTTTAAACATGCAAAAAATGCCAGAGAAACGTATGAAAAGCTTCAGACTGCTTTTTGATCATCTTGCTTGAATCGAGCCTCAGTTTTGAGTGGCATAAGAGATTCAAGGAAGGCAGGGAGTCTGTGAGGGATGATGAGAGATGTGGGAGGAGTAAGGAAGTCAGAACACCAGAGTTGATTGGCCAAATGGTTAGGCTTAGGCTTAGGGTTACTATGTTGAGGTTTTAAGGGAGTTCAGGAAGAGATTCGGTCGGAAGAGGCCAGCACTCTTCAAATCGGATCAGTGGTATTTCCCCCAGGACAATGCACCAGTCCACAACTCCATCCTTATCACAGACTATTTGACCAAGATGGTCATCAAGACAGTTCCCCCACCCCTATAGTCCAGACCTTGCTCCCTGTGACTTTTGGTTATTCCCTAAGCTCAGAGGCTGTCGTTATGAGACAATTGAGGAGATGAAAGAGGCTATGGACGATTGTCATTGACACGCTCACTGAAGAGGACTTCCATGGGACCTTCCAGAAGTTATTGGAAACGGTACAACAAATGCATTGTAGCCGGAAGAGATTACTTCGAAGGGAGACAAGAGTTTCATGTGTGTACTATCAATAAAAGTGCCCATACAAAAAAAGTCTGGAAACTTATTTAATGATCCTCGTATATGGAAATTTGGTCTCAAAGAAAATCATATATTAATCATCATATCTTGAGCACCCCCTGGAGATTTAAAAGAATCCTCTTATACTCTTTGCCCAGTCGGCTAGGGCCGTAGAATATACAGACAGCTTCTCTGCAGAGGGGTTAAACCCATCCCCAACGAGTGTCCAGGATATAATTCTAAATCTGATGATGAGGCTCCAGTAATGCTGGAGCTTTGGGGAATGCGGAGTGCTCCTTTATTGCCATCGCTCCCAGGTCCACACTGATCCGAGTGGTAGCACCTGATAAGATCCTATCTATGGGTTAAATAGAACTAAACTGTGTACTAATGCTGAACTGAATTGCTTGAAATAGAACTGTTTTTGAAATTGAACCTGTGTACTTATACTAAACTGAATTGTTTAAAAGGGAACTATTTTTTTATATTGAAACTGTACTTAAGCTAAACTGAATAATTTGAAATGGAACTTTCTTTGCATGCTAAACTGAATTGTTTGAAATATAACTGTTTTGACATTTGCCTGTGTGTAAAAAAAAGTAAAGTTGGCGACCATAATCGAGGGTAACCCGAAGGCTCCCTTTTCGATAGCTGCTACACCAAGTGTAGGGGAGGGTGCTCTGAATTGTTTGACATAAAACTGTTTGCTTGTATAAAAATGGATTTGGCATTACATAACCTACAAAGGTTGATATACCATAAAATCCAAACAAACAAACAAACAAAACATTATGCGGTCATAGTAAAACAACAACAAAAAAGACACCGATAATATCCTGCAGAAACAATATCAGACACAGTCTACGCATATGATCTAGTGCTTTACACAAATACATCTGCTCTAGTAGAGTCCCTACTACATAGCGTGGAGCAAGCAGTTAGAGGCATTGCCCTCCATGTGAACGCAAATAAAACTTTTTTTTTCATGACTTTTAAACGAGAACGATCCATCTCTGTTTTAAGTGGCAAGGCTCTAAAATTTGTAGACAAGATCACATACATTGAAAGCAAAATCTCTTTTACTGAAATTGATGTCAACATGTATCTAGCGAAAGTGTGGACTGGTCTCAATAGATAAACGATCTCATGGACGTTTACTACTGTACGGATGCACCACATGGACGCCAAGAAAACGCTTAGAGAAAAGTTTTTGGTGAGAACTACATAAAAGTTTTGAATGAAACCTGGAAGTAACACCCCACAAAACAGCAGCCGCATGACCACTAACCTCCCATCTCAAAAACAATCTTAGTAAGATGAAGAAGACATGTGGGGCTCTGCTGGAGAAGCAATGACGAATTTGTGAGCGATGTCCTTCTATAGACTCCTACACACAGACGTACCCACCAGCAAGAACTAATTTACATCAGCTCTGTGCGGACACCGATGTAATTTTGAGGGACCTGAGCGATAGATGATAGGGACGGATTGCGAGAGAAAGTCTTGGAAATCTGTGCTGGCAATGTGACTTGACGATGATGATGATGAGTATCATTGAATCAAAACAGAAATAATGTATATTTATACATATATATATATATATATATATGTGTGTGTGTGTGTGTGTGTGTGTGTGTGTGTAAAGACCAATGCAAACATTGATATATATACTATATATATATATATATACATATATATTAGGATTTCTTTATCACATTATGTTCCTCTCATTGCATATTTCATGTCTGCATGTGGAAATACTTGTTGTCTTTGTTGTTTTTTGTTGTCCATAATGTTTCCACTGGGTATTTTAAATGATAATGTTTATTTAGCCTCCCCCCAACCAAATGACCCTTTCTAGCGTAGCGGCTCTTACTGGCTTTCACTTAGACACGATGTAGATCTAACCCCTGTGTATTATCAGTGTGCAATCCGGTGCAATTCAACCCCACTTAGTTATAGAAAAGAAAAAGAATGAGGATTTTTCGCTGCACGTTGCACACTGTTTGAGAAATCAAATAAATAAATAAATAAATAAAAAGGCTTAAGAAAAAAAAAGAAAGAAGCGGTAAAAGGAAAAGAAAGAAAGAAAGAAAGAAAGAAAGAAAGAAAGGCATAAAAAAAAAGAAATAGGTGAAAACGGAAAAGAAAAAGCAACAAAGAAACAGAAGAAAGAAAAGAAAGAAAGAAAGTTGGAAACGAAAGAAAGAAAGAACGAAAAAAGAGATTGTAGAAAGAAAGAAATATTCAGAAGTGGAGAAAAAAAAAAAAAAAAGAAAAAAGAAAAGAAAAAGCAAAGAAAAGAGAAATTATAGAAGAAAAAGATTTTAGAGAAGAAAGAAAGAAAGAAGAAGAAGAAGAAGAAGAAGAAGAAGAAGGAAAAGAAATTAATATATAAATAAATAAGCAAAAGGAAAAAAGAAAGAAGAAAGAAAGAAAGAAAGAAAGGAAGAAAGAAAGAAAAAAAAGAAGAGGCAGAAAGTAAAAAAGGAAAGAAAAAAGCAAAGAAAGATGCGGAAGAAAGAAAGATGCGAAAGAAAGAAAGAAATATGAAACAAAGAAAGAAAAAAAAGAAAGAAGACAAGGACTTTTATAAATAGATCCAAAAGAAAGAAAGAAAGGAAGAAAAACGCAGAGAAAGAAACAAAGAAAGAAAGAAAGACAGAAAGAAAGAAAGAAAGAAAGAAGAAAGAAGAAGAAAGAAAAAAAGCAGAGGTATCCCAACGAAAGAAAGAAAGAACGAATAGAAAAGTTGTAGGAAGCTGCAAAAGAAAAATACTTAAATAAATAAATGAATAAATAAATAAATAAAGTAGGTGACCAGAAAAAGAATGAAGCTACTGAAGAAAGAGAAAGAAAGAAAGAAAGAAAGAAAGAAAAGAAGAAAGAAAAAATCTGTCTTGTTTCCATGAATAATAATAATAATAATAATAAGAAGAAGAAGAAGAAGAAGAAGAAGAAGAAGAAGAAAAACAACAACTCTGTGAGCGTTTAAAACGACTAATAAACAACATCTCACATGAGAAAATCTGGAGGTGGCTAAGAAAAGGAAACTTTAAGAGAGAAACAGAATCTCTCCTAATAACAGCACAAAACAACGCCATAAGAACCAATCATATCAAAGCGGGAATAGATAAGACGCAACAAAATAGCAAATGGAGGCTATGCGATGACAGACGAAACGATCAATCACATAATAAGCGAATGCAGCAATAATATATCAATCAACACCACCAACAACAACAACAACAACAAAAAAGAGAGAACTTGTAAAATTGCGGACTTTGCTGTCCCGGCTGACCAAAGAATAAAATTGTAAGAAAATGAAAAAAAGGACAAGTAGGTTGACCTTGCTACGTAATTGAAAAAACAAACTGTGGAACATGAAAGTAGCGTTTATACCAATTATAACTGATGCTCTTGTCACAGTAACCAAAGGATTGTAATTGATCCAAAGGATGGTATAAGGCACGGAGGAGTTGTAAATAAGAGGACGAGTGGAGACCATCCGAACGACATTATTGAGATTGGTCAAAATACTGAGAAAAGTCCTGGAGACTTGTGAAGACTTGCTGTCACTCAAACTCCATTGAAAGACCATCAGCTAAAACAGACGTGAAAAACTCTCAAAGATAATAATAATAATAATAATAATAATAATAATAATAATAATA
>OY757944.1:15712740-15802740 GCA_963585895.1 Sepioteuthis lessoniana
CTGATATATAACACGAAACAATCTGATCGTGTTGGTTCCGGTAATGCTGGAGATTTGGGGAATGCAGAGTACCCCTTTATTGCCATCGCTCCCGGGTCTACTCTGTCCTGGAGTGGTAGCACCGAATAGGGTCCTATTTATGGGTCAAATAGTGCTAAACTGCGTGCTTATGCTAAACTGAATAGTTTGAAACCGAACTATTTGGATGTTTGAAAATAGTTGATATGCCTTAAAACCCAACCAAACCAAATCAAACCAATCTATTCAGTAATAGTAATTTGTTTTGCATATATTTATATGGTTTCCTGTTACTAATAATAATTTCATTTCAATCATACATCTTAGATGCATCAGGGAGGTCTTCAGTGATGCGCTGTCTTCATTGCCGATTTCGGGTTATTTCTGCATCATATCAGCTCCGACAGTAACCCCGGCTTGACTCTGAAAGAGCCAAGCTGCCTCCGTGATCGCGATGTGCTACGCTCGTGCCTCTACCAAAGCAAAGAAAAAAAATAAATAAAAAGCTGGACTTCGGCCGTTCTTATAGACATCTGTCTTTTAGTAAACAGCCAATGAAAACAGGGCATTCCACACTCCTCTGCGATATAATACCATCTTTACCTCATCCGGTTTCTCCCGGCTACTTCCGGAATCAGTACCGAGGTAAGATGTTATTTTAATACTCGTCCGTGTCCATGATTTACACTTCACTAGACTTACACGAATTTCCCGCCAAATCTGTCCTATACTAATACTTCTAAACTAACATGAATTAGTCCCCCACTCAAAACTATTCAGTTAGTCTTTAACTTTACCTTATACCCCTATTCGCAAAAAAAATAAAAATAAAATAAAATAATAATCTCGTTTATTTGGCTCACGAGATTATTTGCTACAGATTAACTCGGGCTTTTTGCCAAAATCTTTAGTAAACAATGAAAGCTTATAGTAACTATTATTAATACAAATAATTTGCTCGCAGTGGTATGGTTTCAAGTAACTAATAATAATAATGTTTAGTAAACAATTATACATTCAGTTAACAATTCTTAATACAAATAATTTGTAGTTATTTATGCAAAGTATTCCTATCTAGTATTTTTAAACAGATCTTTTTTTATTTATTGATGGGACCTTAACTGGTACTACCACTCCGGGTCAGAGTGAACCTGGGAATAATGGCAATGAAAGATTAATCCACATTCCACATATCTCCAGAACTGGAGCCTCACCATCAAATGCGGGTCAGTGCCATACCGGAGTCACCCATTTAGTGGGGAGGGTGTAAAATAATAAAGGACTACAGTTTATTATTTTTGTAGTTAGATCATTCTTTTGTTTTTAGTTAAACTTAGAATTTAAAACCGAATTGCAAAATGTCCTTTGTATGTAAGATTCAAAACGAGAATAGGCATTTGTTTATAAGTTAAAACTTAGGAAAGGAAAATACCTAAAAATAAACAATTGTTTAGAATCAGCTGGTATTTGGCAGTTTCGTGTCACTTTCGGGTTCTTAGTTTAATGGCATATCAACCTTTGTAGGTTATTTAAAGCCAAAGCCATTCTCTTAGAAGAACAGTATTTAACACCTAGCTGGGAGGATAACGGAGTTCACACCTTTCCCCAGGGTATTTGCCCGAAAGTGAATGTAATACCGCGACTGGAGTACGAACTTGCTTACTACGATCCCACTGTCTATCGCTTGAACCATTATACCACGTGGATACCACCTAAATACTTAGGAATGTAAAACATACATTTGCTTACGAATTCGGAATGTTGGGGAAAATTTGGAAAGGAAAATAGCTAACGCTAAAGAATTGTTTAGAATCGGCAGGTATTTGTGATTTGGCAGTTCTTCGTCACTTTCGGAAGATTGATTTCGTAATTGATAATTCTTAGTGATATATATATATATATATATATATATATATATATATATATATATAAGGATGGATTCTAAAAGAAGGAAGGAGACTCGAGGGGAGACGATGAAAACAGCCGTCACACGGAACAATCAAGCATGCATAAAACAGAACAGAAAAATAACAAAGATCATCTTTGGTTTCTGGCCTGTACACACACACTTTCTCTCTCTCTTTCGTCTCCCATCTGTACACACACTCTCTCTCTCTCTCTCTCTCTCTCACTTTTCTCTCGTGCCTGGACACTATCTTTCTCTCTCTCTCTTTTGTCTCTGTTTCGTCTGTACAACGTCTTTCTCTTTCGTTTCTCCCTTGTACTCTATCAGTCTCTCTCTCTCTTGCTGTTTCGTCTCTCGCCTATACGCTATCTATCTCTCTCTCTCTCTCTTGATTCTTTTCGTCGCTCACCTGTATACACAAACACACACACACACACTCTATCTCCCTTTCGTCTCTCACCTGTATACTATATGTCTCTTTCTTCCGACTCTCGCTTGAACACTATCTGTCTCTCTCTGTTTCGTCTCTCCCCGGACACTATCGGTCTCTCCCTCTTTCGTCTCTCACTTCTACACTGTGTATCTCACTTTCACTTGCCTCTCGTGCCGGAACACTACCCCTCTCTCTCTCTCTCTCTCTCTCTCTCTTTCGTCTCTCACCTGTACACTGTTTTTCTCTTTCGTCTCTCCCCTGTACACTATCGGTCTCTTTCGGTCTCTTTCTGTCTCGCCTGTACTCTCTCTCCTTCTCTCGACTCTTTCATCTTTAGGTTGTGCACACACACTCTCTCTCTCGTCTCTCACCTGAACACAGTCTGTCTGTCTCTCTTTCTCTCCCGCCTCTCGCCTGTACACTCTTTGTCTCTCTTTCTTTCTTTCATTTCTTGCCTGTACACTGTCTGTCTCTCTCTTTCGTCTCTCACCTGTACACTATCTGTTCCTCTCTATTTCGTCTTTCACCTGTGAACTGTCTCTCTCTCCCGTCTCTTGCCTGTACACTATCTCTCTGTCTCTTTCACCCTTCGTCTCACGCTGGTACACACACACACACACACATACATTCTCTTTCTTTCTTTCTTTCTTTCTTTCTTTTTCGTCTCTCACCTGTACACTATTTCTCGCTTTCGACTCTCGCCTGTACACAC
Organism: Sepioteuthis lessoniana; assembly: GCA_963585895.1. Taxonomy (NCBI): domain Eukaryota; kingdom Metazoa; phylum Mollusca; class Cephalopoda; order Myopsida; family Loliginidae; genus Sepioteuthis; species Sepioteuthis lessoniana. The sequence continues at coordinate 15,715,810 of OY757944.1, forward strand.
ACACACTCTCTCTCTCTCTCTCTCTCTCTCTCTTTCGTCTCTCGCCTGTACACTATCTGTTCCTCTCTTTCGTCAATCACCTGTACACTATGTGTCTCTCTCTCTCTCTTTCATCTCTTGATTGTACACTGTCTCTCTCTCTCTCTCTTTTTCGTCTTTCGCCTGTACACACACACACACACACACTCTCTCTCTCTCTCTCTCTCTACTCTTTCGTCTCTCGCCTATACACTCTCTGTCTCTCTCTTTCGTCTCTCGCCTGTACACTGTCGCTCTGTTTCGTCTCTCACCTGTACACTATCGGTCTCTCTTGTCTTTCGCCTGTACACTATCCCTGTTTCTCTCTTTCGTCTCTCACCGGTACATTTTCTCTCTTTCTCTCCCTTTTTCATCTCGCCTGCACACTATCTGTCTCTCTCTTTCGTCTCTCGCCAGTACACTATTTGTCTCTCTCTCTCTCTCTCTTTCATCTCTTGCCTGTACACAATCTCTCTCTCTCTCTCTCTCTCTCTCTCTTTCGTCTTTCGCCTGTACACACACACACACACACACACACACTCTCTCTCTCTACTCTTTCGTCTCTCGCCTATACACTATCTGTCTCTCTCTTTCGTCTCTCGCCTGTACATTTTCTCTCTTTCTCTCCCTTTTTCATCTCGCCTGCACGCTATCAGTTTCTCTCTTTTGTCTCTCCTCAGCACACTATCTGTCTCTCTCTCTCTCGTCTCTCGCCTGTACACTATTTGTCTCACTCTCTCTCTCTCTTTCATCTCTTGCCTGTACACAATCTCTCTCTCTCTCTCTCTCTCTCTTTCATCTGTCGCCTGTACACTATCCGTTTCTCTCTTTCGTCTCTCCCCTACACACTCTCTGTCTCTCCCCTGCTTGCACAAACTTTTGCCACAGTCAGATAAATTTAAGGAGTATCGTTAAAGCCTCTTAAGTGATACCGTAACGCTACACACATTTAAGTTGTGCCGTAACGTCTTAAGAGGTCTTCCCCTTTTGCATGGAATACAACCAGTGTATTCTAGGCTGAGAGGTTTATTTTGTTTTGGCATTCCTTCAGATAGATAAGATGATCTATTATAGTTAATTATGCTTTGGGAGGCGCTGGTGGATTCCGCTTTATCTGACATCCCATCGTATCAGAATGTGGCACAAGGCCGTTTTAAGCTGCACATTAACCGAGACTGATACGTGGTAGGTGCAAAAATCCATGACCCCGTCGGCATTCCCCTTTTAGGGCGCCTCAGGCACCAAGCAATTACCTTAGCTCTGCAATCAAACAAAAAATTGAGGGCAGCCCCCACTTCTGACACAAAGGTATCACAGTATGCAAACACAACCACCCGGCATGAGTGCCGGGTGGACTTAAATACCCGAGTCCAACCTGAACGAGGCTATTTGCATTTCACATAGCATGAATACTCTTAGGAAATGGATAGCAAAGTCCACAATTTTGCAAGATCTCTTTTTTTTTGTTATTATTAATATCATAAATAATTATATTCCTGGCGAGTTTTTATCCCACTAGCATTAGCTGACGGTCCTTCACTGGAGTCTAAGTGAGAGCAAGTCTCTTAAGATCTAGAGGACTCTTCTCAGTATTCTGGCTGATCTGAACAAAGATGTAGCCTAATAATCTCATCTCGTCCTCCGATTTCCAACTCTTCCAGCCCCTTCAGGGATTGTGCCGAGCACACATATTACAATTGGTATTACCGTTACCTTCATGTTCCATTACCTTTTTTTTAGTTCTCTGGCAAGGTCCAAGTACTTTTCGCTTTTTTAAAAAACTATTACTAGTTCATTGGTTCCGTAAGTCTTTGGTACTACTCGACCTGGGATTGAACCCCGGTCACTCGGACCATTGGCGAACACTCTCACCATTATACCAATTGGTCAGGAGACCGGGGTTCAATCTTCTATATAATTAGTTCTAATTGTTTTTTACGCTGCTATCAAAAAAGATTCAGTTGCTCTCTTGAGGTTTCCATTTCTTAGACATATGCATGCAATAATTCATTCCACCGTATCCACCTTCTTCTGATGTTTGTCGAACTCGGGAGCCTACAGGGAACTTCAAACTACGTCTTTTTTTTAATCCACGGGGGTCGCCTCTTCTGATACCGTTGACCATAACCAGGAATAAGTGCTAAGGAATTAGAACACGCGACCCCCGTGGATTATATCGGCCGAAACGTTCTGAATATAAGAATAAAAATGAAGACAATAGTTCGAGACCCTGAACGATAAAAATCATCAAGCTTCTTCTCAAAAACTCAGACGACTAATATGAAGTCAAGTTATCAGAAAATAGGATGTCAATTCCCGTGTTTTGACACGATTGAATTGAACCTAACGGGGCATTTTGCTAACGGTTGTCAGTGACCACGTCTCCTTTCTCGGTAGAATTTCAGACCTCACAAATATCAAACCACTACTCTACTTTAAAAAATGCGAATGACTCTGTTGTTGCAAAGATCTTTTTTTAAGGGTTACGGACGAACGGGCAGAGTGGATCATTTATTTAGTTGCTAGCGAGATAGGTTTTTTTTTGCAGGTGTTTGCCAGGTGGATAAAAATCCTGGTCGCATGTTCATTGACAGTGACAAATATTCTTAAGCTAAGGCTGGTCACAACCTGCTTTTTTCCGTAAAATTAAGTGTGTGTGTGTGTGTGTGTGTGTGTGTGTGTGTGTGTGTGTGTTCGCGTGGGGTTATTGTACTTATGAAAAAAAGAAATCTGCTAAGAACTTATCTAGTTCACTCTTTGCGAAAGCAGAACATTTCTGAGTACTTCATTGAAAACTGGAGTGAAAATACTCGCAAGAAGTAAAATAAGCAAAAAAGTATAAGAATAAAATATAAACAATGAATATGTTGAGTTGCACTTAGCATCAAAATTTGCACAGCTCATTGGCCAAGTGGGTAGAGTGTCCGCCAATGATCCGGAAGCCCTGGGTTCAATCCCAGGTCGCATCATACCAAAGACTTAAAAAATGGTACTCGATACCTCCTTGCTTAATATTCAGCAACATAAGGTATGTATCATAGGTAAAGTGGAGCAATCCAGGGAGAGGAGTAGCGCTCCCTCTACACCTCGGTGTAGTAGCTATTGAAAAGGGAGCCTTCTGGTCACCCTCGACTAAAGGGAGACAACTTTATTTCCTTACTTAATACGTATTTATCAATTTCCCTTACTTCAAGTCTCAGTTAATGTTTTAATAGGTCAGGTGATGTAGTTTAAAGCATCAAACGCTGATTCATTAATCAAATGGCCAATTTTTTTCTTATTATACAAATTTTCCTAAATTTTTATATACTTTTTACACTTTTTACATATCCATCGTTAACTTAACATCACTAATATAACTCCTAATAGACCTGATGATGGTTCAGCAGAACCGAAACGTTATCGTGTCGACTTTGTTTCTCAATAAATCTCTCCTTCTACTTGGATTAACTTGTATCAATTTTTCTTTACAAACTGTCGCATTACAAACCATTATTTTCTCCCATATATATATATATATATATATATCGAGAAAAGTGAAAAATAAAGTAATCCAAAAGTTTTTTTTTTCAATTTCCTCTATCCTATCGGAATCTTTTCATTATTTACTTCTATATATATATATATATATATGGAAGTAAATGAGGAAAAGGATTCCAAGAGTACGGAGGAAATATATATATACATATATATATATATATATATATATATATATATATATATATATATATATATATATTTCCTCCGTAATCTTGGAATCCTTTTCCTCATTTTCTTCCATATATATATGTATATATATGTATATATCATTTACTTCCATATATATATATATGTATATAGAAGGAAGAAAATAATGGGAAGGATTCTGACAGTATGGATGAAATTGAAAAAAAACAAACTTTGGATTACATTATTTTCCTATTTTCTCTCTTTCTCTGTCTCTCGCTCTCTCTCTCTCTCTCTCTATATATATATATATATATGGAGAAAATTGAAAAGTAATGTAATGTTATTTTTCAATTTTCTCCATACCGTCGGAATCCTTTCCATTATTTACTTCCATGCACACACACACACACACACACACACACATATATATATATATATATATATGGACAGCTATCGATAGGCTATTGGTCATATGAGAGTCAGACCTGACCGATAAAATGAAACGCAGTTTTTTTCCCAAGCAGCGGTCGTGTTGATACTCCTATACAGGTGCTGCACAAAGATCCTAACTAAATGTATGAAGTAAAAGCTTGATGGCAATTACACAAGAATGCTGCGAGCTATGTTGAAAAAGTCCTGGAGTCAACACCCCACAAAGCAGCAGCTGTACGGATACCACCACCCATCACAAAAACTATCCAAATTAGACGAACCAGACATGCGGGACACTGCTGGGGAAGTAAGAATGAACTCATAAGCGATGTACTCTAGTGGACCCCTTCACATGGACGAGCAAAGGTAGGACGACCAGTTAGAACCAATATACAGCAACTCTATCCCGATAAAGACCTCTCGGGACCGATGGATGATAGAGACGGAAGCCGAGAGAAGGTTAGGGATATCCGAGCAGGCAGCGCTACATGATGATGATATATATATATATATATACGTTAAAACGAATAAAGCCACAAGTAAATTTGCTTTTGTAGACCTATTCATTTTTGAATATTTACTTTTTTCTTTCATTAGACTAACGAAAAAAATTATGAATATATATATAGAGAGAGAGAGAATAATTTAATGTAAAAGAAAGTTAATTATTTTTTTTCCGTTTCGTACATATATATATATATATATATATGTACACACAGTGTAACCCGTATATAAGAGAGTTGTTGAACTGGAGAATGAGTCTCTTATATTCGGGTTTGGTCTAAAAAATCTCTCTTATACCCAGAGTTTCTAATATCTGGGTCTCTGATATCCGGGTTACACTGTATATATATATATATATATATACGTTAAAACGAATAGGGCCGCAAGTAAATTTCCTTTTGCAGACCCATTCATTTTAAAATATTTACTTTTTTCTTTCATTAGACCAACAAAAAAAAGCTATATATATACTTTTATATATATATATATATATATATATATAGAGAGAGAGAGGGAGAGACAGAGAAACTGAGGAACAAGATAATCCAAAAAGAAGAATTTATGTAAAAGAAAGTTAATTCTTTTTCTTTCCGTTTAGTACATATATATACATATATATATATATGAGTGTGTGTGTGTGTGTGTGTGTGTGTGTGTGTGTGTGTGTGTGTGATGTGTTTAATAGGTGGCGTTCTTGATGTAATGATTATCATCATCGGAAATGGACACGTAGACCCGTGTTTATACCCAGGACAAAGCTGTTTGCACTTCACATTGCACTATTCCTCTAGGGAAAGGTATAAATTTGACTCGTCTTCCACAAGATATGGATAAGTAGTAGGGCAGAATATGCTCATTAACTATGGTATGGCAGTCAGTCTAGGAGAATGAGAACTCTAAAAATAAACCTGTTAAATTCCACTCAAAAGGTGATCTTCTGTCGCATCCTATTTTTCTGGAGAGGTTAGTATATATATATATATATATATATATATATATATATACAAGAGTGTTTGTTTGGTTGGTTGGTTGGTTTATACCATATCAACCTTTGTAGGTTATTTAACGCCAAGTCCATTTTTATGTAAATAGTCAGTTCTATTTCAAACAATTCAATTTAGCATGAGTACACTGTTAAATTGTCAAAAACATTTCTATTTCAGGCTATTGAGTTTATTTAAACAGTTCTAATTCAGCTAATTCAGTTTAGTATAAATAAAGATTTTGTTTAACACAGTTAAAAGTCAAAACAGTTCTGTATTAAACAATTCAGTTTAGTGTAAGTAGAGTTTCAAAAACAGTTCCATTTCAAACAATTTAGTTCAGCTCAAGCACGCAGTTTAAATGTAAGTACAGTTCGATTGTCAAAAACATTTCTATTTCAAGTAATTCGATTTAGTCAAACAGTTCTGATTCAAACAAGTTTTTTTCGAATAACAAATCTGAGTTCATTTTCTTTTACAGTTAAATTTTCAAGCATTTCTATCCAGTATAAATCATTTTATTTTCTTTGGCTCAATTTTTGGCACACAGTTAAATCATTACGAGTGTTGCTATGTAACAGTAAGAATTTAACATCAGTCATTTGTTTGCACACATTTAAATAGATACGTTTAATATGTAAGAGATTAACGATTTAAAAAGGCGATTGAGCTTATAAGTTTGCCGACTGTCAAGTGGTTTAAAGTATTGTAGTTTTTCATTATTTCTTCAAGATTAAGGCTGGCTACTATGTCACTATCCATACTTTCTATACTCTAGCTCAATTGTAGGGGTTTTGTTGATTGTTAAGCATTGGATTGTTTGGTTCTTATTGGCGACTTAGTTGTTGCGGGTATTTTGAATGTGCTTCCTAGCCTTTCCTTATTGACTTTGATATTCATCTGTATTTTCACCGTTTGGCTAATGGGAGCTTGTGATTTTTGTTCAGATCTTATGGGAGATAAGTTTTTTAGTCTATGTAACACTAAGTAGGTGGTCCGCCAAGCAGACGATTCCTTTGTCTGTTTTGGCGCGAAACCAGACAAAGTGTTTGGACTCGAGATCTCGATGTGACCGGAAGTGGGTAAGGGAACGCGAGAAGAGTTGGGAAAAGGAACTCACAGAGGTCAGTTGGCGAAGGGTGACGTGAGTGGGCAGTCGACACCGGACATCAGAGAGACCAGTTGGCATGAGAGAGAGTTCAGAGCAGTGAGGGAAAACCGGTCAAGATGGGTCGGCATTCCTAGTAGCTTTGTAGAAATTTCGCTAGAAATCCACGCTAGCGTTAGTCTACAAATGCACAAGGGAATGCACTGTTACATAACTCCTCTTCTTGCGCTCTGAGTTAACCCAAGCCTTATAGTTCGTTTGTTCTTTGTTCTTTCCTCCCATTCCCTTGATTGTATTTCTTGTAGCTATGAAGAAATGTGCGATACCCCAATCGGAATCACTAGCTGATCACCAGCCAAGAAGCGAAATGTTTCAAAGAAGTTGATGTAACGGGGGGCCGAGGGGGTATCGTCACGTCTAAGTTTAATGCTTTTTGGTGGACGGATTGGTGATTTATGTAACGGCTGTTTTGATGGAGATTTTCACTTTTAGGAGTAGTTCGTGTTGGAGTGATAGATCTTACTTGTGTTTTTCTTTGGACTACAACTTTGGATCTTTCCTTATTCCCAACTGGTGTTTGGTAAAATTCAACCGAGTATAGTTTTTCTAGCTTCTATTGAAACTTTGGCTAATCATTGACTTCTAATTTGATCAATGATTGTTGTATAATTGTTGTCATCATTGGTTCTATCCGCCCTCAGTGCAACAGAGGCGTAGCTGCTTTCCAGAAAGGACACATTCCTCTTGTGTTTCACCTCAATTATTTCTTTTTCTTCTTTTGTAAATAATGCAAGATCTTTCGTAAGCCGGATGATCTTGTCGGCAGTTTGCACATGTAATTTCTTTCAAGCAATCCTCCTCCATGTGGTCAGGGTCCTTTTCACCGCATTTGGCACATATCTGTTGTCCTCTACAGGCTTCCCTGTGGTGTCCATATTTTTGGCATTTGAAGCACCTCAGGGGAGCTGGGACGTACTGCTCAAGTCTCTCAAGACAATAGCCGATCTTCACCTCGTTAGGAGTACGGAGCTTATTAAATGTTTGGATATAAGTCTTGGTCTGGATTCGTTGTTCGCCTCTTCTGATGGAGATTCTTTTTATATTTGTAATTCCCTGTTTGCCCAAGGCTGATACTATATCCTGTTCTGTAGTCAATGCCAACTCCCTACTCCTGATAACTCCCTTGGAAGTGTTCAGTTTCTCATGTGGGTACGCTCTGCATTTTGTCGTATGAAACGTTTTTATTTTTGATATGTTCTCTGTCTCCGGCTGTCTACCTCGACAAGCAAGTTGCCATTCCTTGTTTTCTTTAAAATTTTCGGACTAGCCCATGTAGATATTACTTTTTCTATGAAAAAAGGCGAGGATTTGGTGGGGAAGTCTGCTGCCTTATTCTCCGAGTTGATTCTGAGAGGTTTCGTTTAGATTTTCTTTTGAAAACGCCATATATGCTGTATATTTTTCATTGGCCCCGTGCTCTACCACCCACCACGGAGTCTAACTTGTCTTTGGAATGAACCAATGGGGTAACCCATTCGCCTTAGTTGAGACGTGGATACGCAGCCAGTATACTCGAGTTGCAGGTAGGCTTCCGAGCCGTTGCCAATTTCGAGTTCTCAAGACTGGTCAAATTCCTATACTCTCAACGCAATTGACCCTCGGCCACAGCCTTCTAGTTCCTAACTGATAAGGGTTGGGAACTTGCTGCAAGTGCAGATTTAAAAGTACGGTCGGAATAAGAGGTGCTAGGGCTTGACATGACCAGCCAATTGATTGGATCGGGCCTATCAGACCGCCAGTCCGACCAAGTAAGGATCAAAATGGTGTGTTGCAAGCATTTGACCACTCTGTCACCGGATCAATGACTGTTCAACCACCAGGGTTCCGACCTTGCGCCTTACGAGTCGCCATCCACGGCTAACAGTTGGACTCATTCGGGGGGTCTTACCACTCTGCAGAGGCGCGATCGGCGTATTCTACAGCCCTAGCCGTCAGGGTGTATACATGAGTGATTGAGAAGTTTTATACATATATACATATATATATAATCCTTTAAATTTTTCGCGGAAATTTAAATATTGTTCTCTAAGTATATATATATATATATGTATTATTTCCAGAAAAGGGATCAGCCCAGTTGGTTGGGCCTATAGAATACAACCACTACACCCCCCAATGAGTGTTCTGGATATGAAATTAAAGCATCTTATAGTGAGTTTCAAGTCTTGGGGAATGTGAAGTACCCCTTTATTGCCATCACTGCCAGGTCCACTCTAACCCGTAGTGGTAGCTCTTGATAAGGTTCTATCTATGAGTCGAATAGAACTGTTCGACGTTTAAACTGTGTGTAAACAAATGACTTATGCTAAATTGAATTGCTAGAAATAGAACTGGTTGACCTATGAACTATGTGTAAACAAATGAGTGATGCTTAATTGGATTGTTTGTAATACATGACAACACTTGGAACGATTTAACTAGAGCTCGGTATCGTTTAAAAACGTTATCAACCAAATGTGTTGACAAATCATAAATATCTAATATATATGTATAAAGAGAAGTTGTCATTAAATAACCCATAATGGTTGAGGTACGTTTTCTTTTTTAAGTAGAGGAATTATATTGTGAATTGAAATAACATGACCAGAAAATCCGGCGATCAGTTACGCACGACGATACGGAAACACTGAACAGCTGCTTCGCTTTTTCGACCATATTAGGTTTCATCAGCAGTGCATACCATAATCTCCACCACTGGAGATCGAACCAGCGACCACAGAATGCAAAGCCGAAACTCTACAAATGAGCCACGAGTTCATATCGCACACAAATTACGCTAAATCCACTAGTAATTGAAATTGCGCTGCCAATTAACCTGAATGTGTCTTGCAAGTTACATCCGTACTCTTTACAGAGGACACGGTCACCTCCAGGGCCACGTCTTCCCAAGAGGATTGGAAATACGCATCTGCATAATTATTTTGACCACAAGGGCCAGGATATAGATGTAAGTTTCTCTTTTTTAAAAGAGGAATTATATTGTGAATTAAATTATATATAATGGTTGATATGCCATAAAACCAACGAGTAAAGTTAGCGATCTTAGTCGAGGGTGACCGAAGGCTCCGTTTTCAATAGCTACAACACAAAGATGTAGGAGAGGACGCTACTCCTTTCCCTGGATTGCTCCACTACCCTTGATCCTCACCTTATAGCAGAGAGTGTTAATCAAGGCGGTGTCAAGTACCATTTTTTGAGTCTTTGGTATGACTCGATCTGGGATTTAACCCCGATCTCCCGGACCATTTGCGAACACACTACTCATTAGGCCAAGATAACAGTAGCAAATAAAAAAAATTAGAATAAAAAAAAGATAAAAAATAGTGTTATCTAATTGCGGAAGGATTTTTTTTTAATTATCATTTTTCGTTAGTTATATCTTATCTTTTGGTTTAGTTAGGCTTAGAACTTTTCGGCTTAGTGCATGGGTAGGGGCACACATTGAGCGCAGGTGTTCATGCTCGTGCGGGGAGGATGTGACAATCACAGATGTCATAATAAAAACCTCGGACAGGAAATTGGACTGGGGATGTGAATGACGTCATGCCCGGAAGTGATGGGCTGGGATTCTTGGGTATTTTGAAAAAAGCAGTGAGTTAAGATTTGAGACTGGACGAAGCGAGTTGGGATTCTAATCTGAGCGAGGTGAGTCCAGTTGTTTGCTGCGGGTTGCACGCGCGTTTGTTGGGTCAGTGGGTTGAGAGCTTACGGTGGACGAATAGTCAGCATAGTAAAAATTGTGTCTCTCTCTCCTGGCGTCGAAAACCTAAAAGTCAAGAAGGTAACAAAAGTTTCGTACCTGAACCAAGAGAGTTGTCAGTGTTTCGTGTTTTTCGGATTCCTGTGCGTGTGAACATTTTATCATATTTATCAACCCCCTTCGCTCGGGCAGGATATGACACAATGCCAATTTTTTAAGCGGGGTTTAACAGGTTTGAATTCAGAGTTTTCCTTCTCCTAGACTAGTTGCCTCACCAAGGCTGAAGAACCTAGTCTGTCCTACTATTTACCCATAGCTGGGGGAAGAATAATTGGATTCATAGCTTTCCCAAGGGTATTAGTGCTATGTGAAATGCAATCAGTCTCGTCCAGGATTTGAACTCGTGTCGCCGTGTCTATTTCCTGCGATGATAGCCATTACGCCACGGGTACCTCCACATTTTATGAACATTTTATGCATGTGAACGTTTAACACATCCGTATATATATGCAATATATACATTTCACATATTTGTAGATTATGGCAAAGTTACAATAGTACACAATACAAAAATATTAAACTACTAACACAAAGTTTAAAACACACTTAAAAAAAATATTTTCATATATTCGTCGGCAGACAGATATGTAGATGTATTGATAGATATACATATTCCCATATACATAAACATCTTAGTTGAGGCACTTGTACTTCGGTATGAATTTCTAAAAGACTTAGAAATAGCTTAAATATTCCTCAATTCTTTAACAAGAATTAATAAAAAATGACTAAAATCCCAATCCTCATTAACAGAATATCATCCAAGAAGATCCCACTTATATAGATTGTCTAAATCATCAAACAATATCCAGATAGGGCCTCTGATACAAAAAAAAATCATTTATTTGTTGGTTGGTTGGTATTTATGGCATATCAACCTTTGTAGGTTTTTTAATGCCAAATCCATATTTACGAAAATAATCAGTTCTATTTCAAACAATTCAGTTTAGCATGAGTACACACTTCAATTGTCAAAAACATTTCTATTTCAAACTTTTCAGTTTATTCAAACAGTTCCAATTCAGCTAATTCAATTTAATATAAGTACATATTTTATTTACATACAGTTAAAAATCAAAAGAGTTCTATATTAAACAATTCAGTTTAGTGTAAGTAGGGTTTTAAAGTCAAAAACAGTTCCATTCAAACAATTCGGTTCTGTATAAGCAAGCAGTTTAAATGTAAGTACAGTTTATTAGTCAAAAACATTTCTATTTCAAGCTATTCAGTTTAGTCAAACAGTTCTAATTCAAACAATTATTCAGTTTGGCATAAGTATGCAGTTCTATTTAACCCATTGATATGGCCCTATCAGGTGCTACCATTCCGGGCCAGAGTGGACCTGGTAGCAATGGCAATAAAGGGGTGCTCCGCATTCTCCAAAGCTCCAGCATTACTGGAGCCTCACCATCAGATTGTTTAGTGTCATTAATAAAATTATATTGACAAAATGTGTCTTTATTATTTAATCAATCATGCTTAAATGAAAGACTACGGCCCAACTACACACACACACACACACACACACACACACACAGATATATATATATATATATATATATATATATATATATATATATATATATATATATTTATGCAACTAAAAAAGGTGAGTTTTGTCAAAGTAGGGGACAATAGGAAGCATTGTTTATAGTTGTATCTTTTCTAAGTAAATCAATAGTAATGGGCCCACCATATGCTTTGGCATTAAATAGCCTACAAAGGTTGATGTGCCATCAAACAAACAAACCAGCCAACCAAATGATTTAGATACAGTTATATAGTATAAAGTATTCCTCTCAAATACAAATAATTTCTAGATTTATTGACCCATAGGAAGGATACTGACAGGTACTATCACTTCGAGTCAGAATGGACCAGGGAGTAGGTGCTATGAAGGAGTTCCTAATTTTTCCCAGATCTACAGTAATGAAGGCTCGCCATCGGATACAGTTTAGTATCATACCTAAGACACTAGTTTTATTAGAGGCATAGATTGGACCCTGACAGATATTAGCACTCCGGTTCTGAGTGGGCGTTGGAGTAATGACCATGAAGGTGTACTCCTTATTTCGCAAAACTCCTGGACTGAAGACTCGCCATCAGATGCAGTTTAGTGTCATACCTAAGACACTAGTTTTATTAGAGGCATAGATTGGACGCTGACAGATATTAGCACTCCGATTCTAAGTTGGCGTTGGAGTAATGACCCTGAAGGTGTACTCCCTATTCCGCAAAACTCCTGGACTGAAAGCTTACTATCAGATGCAGTTTACTGTCATACCTGAGACAGTTTTATTAGAGACATAGATTGGACCCTGACAGATATTAGCACTCCGGGTCTGAGTGGTTGTTGGAGTAATGACCATGAAGGTTTACTCCCTATTCTGCTAAACTCCTGGACTGAAGGCTCACCATCAGATGCAGTTTAGTGTCATACCTAAGATATTAGTTTTATTAGAGGCATAGATTGGACCCTGACAGATATTAGCACTCCGGGTCTGAGTGGGTGTTGGAGTAATGACCATGAAGGTGTACTCCCTATTCCTCAAAACTCCTGGACTGAAAGCTCGCCATCGGATGTAGTTAAATGTCATAACGAGGACAGCTCTTACTAATGTGTAACAAACTTCAGTTTTCTACTTCGACAGAGAAATAGCCACTGGAAGGCACATTTGTTTTATCATTTGTTTCTTCAATTGGGTATTTACTTTTGGCGATAGTTTTTTTACCTTTTCTCATGAAAAATTCTTTGTCTTTATTCTAAGTACGGAGTCAACATTGCAATTATAAATTCTTATTTTCAGTCAATATAAACAGGATAAAAAATTTGAAGAATTTTCGATTTCTTTTTAAATTGCTAATTTCAAAAAGTCAGTGATTTTAAACAGAACAGATTATTTTTGACGGGGGGTTCCAGAATTTCGAAGCTGCATGCTAGAAGAGTGCATTATAAATAAACGTGAGTTATGCAGGAACAATAACAGAACCACAATTAAGATCTAGATTTTCTTCAAAAACACATAAATAAAATGAGACACAATCGTTCATTTTTTTTCATCAGATAAATAAAGTCAGATTATCTCCACAGCGTTACCACATCAATCCAAAATAGCATAATCTGGATAGCATTTAACTGTAAAGATCTGAATGTACCTGGTTCGATTCCGGATCTCGGCATATAACAACACACACCATTCCTGCGTCTTTTGTTTGTTTGTTTTTTGTTTTTTTTTTTCAAGCCGAACTCTACCCAACGTTGAAGACAGAGGTGGTCGCGAGACCCCACAAAACTTAGGGCAAACTTGATAGATAGGATCAAAAAATCGGCGAGGCCTAAGGCGTTGCCCCCGTTTGGCGCCTCTCGGAAAAGAAGACATCGTGGGCTTTTCCTAATAGCAACATTGGAGACTCGTTAAGATACGATGCTAACGCCATCTGGCCGCCGTCCGTGTAGTTTAGATAAATGGACATTTAATGACTTCGAACAGCCGCTGCGTAGTTGAATTACCGCCCTTGGTAGAGCATTAAATCCCTCTCGAATATTATGGCGACTGAATGATATTTAGACGTGCCGCTTCTTCTCAGACATAGCGTTTCGCCATTTTGATACATTCTTTTGTTCAGTCGTTATTTTTTAATTTTTTTTTTAATATATTTTTAATTTTTTTTTTATGCTTATTCTTATTTTTCTTCCTTGACTTCCTTCGATTTTTTCTCGAATAAAACTCTCTTTTTTTGGTCTCTTTCTTTTTTTCTTGCTTTCTTTCTTTCTTTCTTTCTTTCTTTCTTTTTTCTTTTTTCTTTCTTTCTTTCTTTTCTGATTTTTTAAATGGTTTTCTTGAACTTTTCGTTTTGTTTTGTTTCGTGTTGTTTCATTTGTTTGTTTGTTTGTTTGTTTGTTTCATTCTTTCTTTCTTTCTTTCTTTCTTTCTTTCTTTCTTTCTTTCTTTTTTGTTTGTTTTTTCCTTCTTTCTTTCTGTTTAATCTTTCTTTCTTTCTTTCGTTTACTGCCTCTCTCGTTTGCTTTGGTCTCTTTCTTTCTTTCTTTCTTTCTTTTTCTAACGTTTCTATTATTCTATTGGTTTCTGTTTGTTTTTTTCTTGAATTTAGTTAAATATTTCTCTCGTTCTTATTCTTTCTTCCTTTTTTCTTTCAGCTTTCTTTATTTTTCAATTTCGTTTACTGCTGTTCTCCTTCGTTTTTTAGTCATTTTTCTTTCTTTCTTTCTTTCTTTCTTTCTTTCTTTCTTTCTTTCTTTCTTTCTTTCAAATTCATTTTACTCTTTCTCTCTTTTTATTTTCTTTTATTTTTTCATAATTAGTTTCTTTCATTCATCTTTCTTTCATAATTTCGTATATTGCATCTCTGATTGTTTTCGCTTTATTCTGTCTTTTTTTCTTTTTTCTTTTGCCATTTTTTTTCTTCAGTTTACTGATTCTCTCTTTCTTTTTCTCGGCTTTGGTTGTAGAATACACCGACTGCATCTCCGCAGAAGAGTAAGACCCCCGAACGAGTGTCCTGATATGACACTAAACAATCTGGTGGTTAAGCTCCAGTAATGTTGGAGCTTTGGATAATGTGGGTACCCATAATTTCCATTACTCCCAACTCCACTGCGCCCAGGAGTGGTAGCAACTGATAGGGTCTTATCAATGTGTCAAATGGAACTAAACTGGGTACTTATGTTAAACTGAATTGTTTAAAATAGAAGTGTTTTTGACATCTAAACTGTGTACTTATGGTAAACTGAACTGTTTGAAATAGAACTGTTTTGACATTTACCAGAACTTCTTTACATTTAATTCTTTGTAAACAAAAACTACACTTATATTAAACTGAATTGTTTGAAATTTACTTCGGCATTGAATGACCAGAAGAGGGTTGATACGCTGTAAAACCAACCAACCTACAACCAGACTGCGTATAGGTCATACAAGACTCACCCACTCATCCTCCAGCAGGAACAACCACTACGGTGTTTGACATGCCAGACGCATTACACCATAAAACATATCCTAATGGAATGTGATGTTCTGGCTATCGCCAAAAAGCGACATTTTAAAGCAGATAAAATGAGAGATCTGTTTGAGAACATCAACATGGATGATGTCCTCTCTTTCTTAAAAGAAGCAGAATTGTACCTAAAAATATAATACATCATTAAAATCCGAAATATTCAATGGATCAACCAACTAATCAACCAAATATAAAACGTTTTGTCAAATAACCCTACGCAAAACCATAAATCTCAACAATTACAACTTGCAGTGGGTCCACTCTGACCCGGAGTGGTGGTGCCTATTGGGGTCCTACTTGTGGGTCGAATGGATCAAAACATGAATTTAAAAGAAAAATGAGTTTACGAAGAAAAAGTGAGTTTATATAAAAGATGATTACAAATCATATATAATTCGTATATGTAAACCGGATTCGGCATTGAATAACCCATAGTGGTTTGATATGCCGTGAAACTCAAACAACCAACAACCCACAACCAACCAACCCACAACCAACTAACCAACCACCAACCAACCAAACTTCATTGCCATTACTCCAAGCTACACTGTGGCCTGTAGTGGTATCACCTGATATGATCCTATCTATGGGTTAAATAAAACTGTTTGACATTTAAGTAAAAGTTAGCGACCATAGTCGAGGGTGACCCGAAGGCTCCCTTTTCGATAGCTACTACACCAAGGTGTAGGGGAGGGCGCTACTCCATTCCCAGGAAATTCCCAGTTTGACATTTAGACTGTGTAAAAAATGACTTATGCCAAATGGAATAGTTTGAAATATAAATTTTTGATTATTTAACAGTGTATAAACAGATCTGATTTTTAATTGTATACATAGCGATATTTAGCAAACCTACACGAGTGAGTTCGAGTCTCATTGGGTACCCCTTTCATATGGCCTTGTGCCACATCTAAGCAAAAAGCTTAGTAAATTTCCATAGCGATATTTAACTGTGTGCAAACGAATGAGTAATGTTGAATCGAATAACTAGTGTTAAATAGCAATATTTCTATTTACTTCACAAGTCTGCAAATAAATGATTAATATTGAATAGAATTATTAGAGTTAAATAGCCAAGAAATTAGTTTTAATTCATTCAAACATGAAATTACCTAAAATCTATTCACTTACAAAGCGTATGTGTACGTTTATTTAAATGTGCACCAACAAATGATTAATAGTAAAATGAAACGTAGTTTCTTTCGGGCAGTGGTCACATCGATACTGCTGTATGGCTGCACTACATGGACGCTAACAAAACGGCTGGAGAAGAAGCTAGACGGCAATTACACAAGAATGCTACGTGCAATCTTGAACAAGTCCTGGCGGCAACACCCCACAAGACACCAACTGTACGGCCACCTGCCCCCTATCACGAAAACGATTCAAGTTAGACGAACCAGACATGCAGGACACTGCTGGAGAAGCAGGGACGAACTCATAAGAGATGTACTCTTATGGACCCCCACACATGGCCGTGCAAAAGCAGAACGACCTGCACGAACATACATTCAGCAGCTATGTGAGGATACGGGACGTTGTCCGGAAGACCTACCTAGGGCGATGAACGATAGGGAGGAGTGGCGAGAGAGGGTCAGGGATATCCGTGCTACCAGCGTGATATGATGATGATGATGAAAATGATTTAAAGCATTTAAATAAGTAACAGATAAAAAAGAGCTCAGGGTTATTTAAAAATGTTATCTATAAAATATGTTTACAAATAATATATATATATATATATATATATATATATATATATATTGAGGATTTGACATTAAGTAACCTGCAAGGGTTTGATATGCCATAAAACAGATCCTACCCAACACTCTTGAAAGCTTACTGTTTGCAAGCAAATAACTTGTTAGATAATAATAATTACTTAAAATAATGTAATTACAAGTATTAGATTAGAATACTTTAAACCATATAACTCTATGCAAATTATTTCTATTTGATAGGAATACTTGAAACCATGTAACTGTGTGCAAATTATTTGTATTTGATATGAATACTTGCGATGAAATATCTGTGTGAAAAAGCTTTTTAGAAACACCCTCACAAAATCTGTAGATACGTGGTGTATTCAATAAGTTTCCAGACTGTTTTGTTCAGGCATTTAAAATTGCTGTAGACTCTTGAAAATTCACTATGTTATTGCTATACATCTTATGAGATGACTTATCAATTTTTATGATTTCAGGTTTAAACGAACAGCTACAGCAGGAATTGGAATACACACTACTAAAGCCTGATTGTCACAGCTGGTGAATTTTAAAAATGTAATCTGGACGTGAGGACACTTTAGAAGAACGATATGCAATAAAATTGTGTTTTAAACTTGGAAAAAATGCCACAGAAACGTATGGAATGCTTCACACTGCTTTTCGACCATCTTGCTAAAATCAAGCATCAGTTTTTGAGTGGCATTAGAGATTCAAGGAAGGCAGAGAGTCTGTGAGGGATCATGAGAGGTGTGGGAGGAGTAAGGATGTCAATACACCAGAGTTGATTGGCTAAATGGTTAGGGTTAGGGTTACTATGTTGAGGTTTTAAGGGAGCTCTGGAAGAGATTCCGTCGGGGGAGGCCAGCACTCTTCAAATTGGGTCAGTGGCATTTCCACCAGGTCAATGCACCAGTCCACAACTTCATCCTTGTCACAGACTATTTGAGCAAGATGGGCATCAAGACAATTCCTCACCGTCCCTATAGTCCAGACCTTGCTCCCTGTGTCTTTTGGTTATTCCCTAAGCTCAGAGGCTGTAGTTATGAGACAAATGAGGAGATGAAAGAGGCCGTAACAAAGGTCATTGACACGCTCACACAAGAGGACTTGTAAGGTGCCTTCCAGAAGTCGTTGGAACGGTAAACAAGTGTATTGCAGCCGGAGGAGATTACTTCGAAGGGGACTAGAGTTTCATGTGTGTACTATCAATAAAAGTGCCCATAGTAAAAAAGTCTGGAAACTTATTTAATGACCCTCGTATATAAACATTCAATGAATGTAGTTCCGTGGTCCACAAGGCATTAACTAACTCTAGATGGTTTGAGATGTCTTTAAAAACTATCAATCAATAATTGAAAATGAAAATCTCTGTTTGATATGAATCTATGATTCTATTTACAATGAATCTTAGGTTATTGCTGCCATTAACTTTTGCCCAGTCATCTGGGGCTGTAGAATAAATCGAATGATTCTTTGCAGAAGAGTAAGAACCCGCTCCCACAATGAATATCCTGGTTATGACACTAAACAATCTGATGGTGAGTTTCCAGTAATGCTGGAGCTTTGGGGAATGCGAAGCACCCCTTCATTGCCATCGCTCACAAGTCCACCCTGACTTGGAGTGGTAGCACCTAATAGGGTCCTATCTAGGGGTCAAATAAAACTAAAGTGTTTACTTATGCTAAGCTGAATTATTTAAAATAGAACTGTTTTTGATACTGAAACTGCGTACATGCTAAACTGAACAGTTTGAAATAGAACTGTTTTTAAAGAGAACTAAATAGTGAACTTATGCTAAACTGAATTGTTTGAAATAGAACTGTTTTGACATTTGACTGAACTGTTTTGAAATTCAACTGTTCACAAAACCAATTCCAATACTAAACTGAATTGTTTGAAATTCAATTCGGCGTTAAATGCCTCGAAAAGGGTTGATACGCTCTAAAACAAAGCAAGTAACCAACCAACCAACCAACCAACTAGCTTTTTATTGAGCTCTACTCAATTTAGGGCATATATAAAAATCCCGAATACCCACTAATAATTGAACTCGTTAACATTGATATATTTTATCTACTGTGCGAATAATTTCTTTACACGAAGAGCTAAGGTCTTATATGTAGTTCAGATCAGTTCAAAATCTACTTTCCCTCTATCTGGTTTGGTTTCTTTGTTTAATGGCATATCAACCTTTATAGGTTATTTAATGCCAAAGCCATTCTCCAAGAAGAACAGTAGTTTTTCCTCTATCTGTTGGGTAAATAATATCCTAACTGTTCTTCTACAAAAATATACTTTCATCTAGGATCCCTGGTTTTCACAGGGACAGAAATTCAAAATATATCCATAAATAAATCCCCTTTTTCTCCATTTGTTGGGTAAATAGTATCATAAATGTTCTACGAATATATTCGTTCATCTCTGATACCTGGCTTTCTCAGGGAGAGAAATTGAAAATATATCCATGAAAAATTCATCTTTCTCTCATTTGTTGGGTAAATAGTATCACAACTGTTCTACAAAAATATATTTTCTTCTCGGATCCCTGGTTTTCTCCGGGACAGGAATTCAAAATGTATCCATAAATAAATCCACCTTTCCTCCATTTGTTGGGTAAATAGTATCATAAATGTTCTACAAAAATATACCTTCATCTCGGATCCCTGGTTTTCTCAGGGACAGAACTTCAAAATATATCCATCGCTGTTATCTGTCGTTTCCGAAGAGACAAACAGTTCAAAATTCTCCTTACCTCTCAGCGTTGTTGTTTCCTACCAGTGTTGTGTAAGCTGCTGAATTAGTGATGGTGTACAATGAAGAGACATAAAACTTTCTTTACATAAATATACGTTTCTTCACTTTCCTACTCGAAAAAGGTCGGAGTTTTGGTCGATCGCGAGAGAAAGAGAGAGAAACAGGTTGAAGAAGACAGACGGAGGATAGCTATACTGACCTTTTCTTAACCCATGATGTGCTTCCATATTCAAGCCATTAGGTCTTTGCTTCCTTGACGAAAGGTACTCAACCAGGAGCCACCTGTAGGTCACTTGGCTCTTGTTCCCTTCAGGGCACTCAATGGCAGTGACTCTCGTCTGCCCGGTCATGACGCCGAAACTGACGGTATCTGCCGTGGGTACATATCTATATTCAATTTCATAACGCCTACTAGCTCTTCCGGGTTTCAACCCACATGATCTGCTTACAGCTACGTATTATTTGTTTTCCGATAATCAATTTTGCTTACACAGGCCCATCCTGTGTAGAGAAATCTCCGATTGACGGCTCAGTCAAAGGTCAATACACAACAACAGACCAAGATATAAACAACACACTCATCGTCATTCTTAGTTCTAATCGTCTTTTCTCACATTCAGGCAGCACCTGCTTCCTCAACGAAAAGAGATAGAACAGGACTTATTTTTCGGGGCCTGGGGTGCCACTGAAGAGATATACTGATAGAACTAAGTAACTTTTGCTTTCACACATTAAAACGATCTTCTGTCACATTTGGGTCTCTATTTTGGTTACTTTGTTTAATGGCATATCAACCTTCGTTGATTATTTGATGCTAAAGTCACCATTATCGTGATATTATTTAGTACGTAGCTAGTAAAGAATCAGAGTGTTCATGACTTCCCCAATGGCATTGGTCAATCAAATCTGATTCATGGCAGAAAAGTGTAGCCATTAGTTTCGTTTTTTTTTTTTGTTGTTTAATGGCATATCAACCTTTGTGGGTTATTTAATGCTAAAACCATCCTGGAATTAGAACAATCGTGGTTCTATTTCCTCCAAAGCTGAAGGGATAGGGAATTCATATTTTTCCGGAGGGTATTAGGCTCAAAGTGAATGCAATAGAGCAACTAGGATTTGCCTTCGATTACTTAGATGTCGCAGTCCAGCACGTAAGCTGCTTCGCTATGATGACTCCTTCGGCTTTGGTCTCTTTTGGAACTATATAAATACCTTCTCATCCATCAATTTGTTGAAGAAAAAAGATAATGGCCAAATACCTAATTTTGAACTGTATTTTCGTAAGACAACTGTTTAAAATATATGGGGGTGTCCTCGTGGTGTAATGGTTAAAGCGATGGACTACGGAATCGTAATAAGCGAGTTCGTTCTCCAGTCGCGCTATTACGTTCACTTTCGGGCAAATACCCTTGGGAAAGGCATGAACCCTCTTATCCTCCTAGCTGTGGGTTAGATACTACCACTACTGTTCTTCTAGGAAATTTGTTGAAGAAAAAAGATAATGGCCAAATACCTAATTTTGAGCTGTATTTTCGTAAGACAACTGTTCAAAATATATGGGGGTGTCCTCGTGGTGTAATGGTTAAAGCGATGGACTACGGAATCGTAGTAAGCGAGTTCGTTCTCCAGTCGCGCTATTACGTTCACTTTCGGTCAAATCCCATTGGGAAAGACATGAACCCTCTTATCCTCCCAGCTATGGGTTAGATAGTACCACTACTGTTCTAGGAAAATAGCTTCGACATTAAATCACTTACAAAGGTTTATATGCCATTAAACAAAGAAACCAGACCAAGCCAAATCAAAATATATTGATATCTCCGGTCCAGTTTTATTTGATTCAAGGGTTCAAAATAGATCCTTCTTTCTGAGCTAGTAATTTGACTATACTTCAAAATACATTCTTGATCTTTGATTTGTGGTTTGTTAAGAGACAAGGATTCAATTCGAATACATCTGATCTGCATATTTGTGAGGAAGAGAAAAAAGAGTATTTTGTAAGACAGTGGTCGAAATTTCAACTTTCTTTTCTAAAAGTGCAACATTTAAAGTATTTACGTGTCGGTCAATTTCTAAGAGAAAAAGATTAAAGATACAAACCTCACACTGACTCGTAATTCAAAGAGACAACTTTTCCATTTCTTAAATTTTATTTGAGACAAGGATTCAAAATATATTCCCTGTTTTTTTTTTTTTGTTGTTTTTTTTTTAAGCTACCGTTTCGCAAGACAACACTTCAAAATACATTCCTGATTTTTTTATTTTGTAGTTTGCAAGGAGACAACATTTAATGAACTTTGCGGGAATATTTTCTTATTCATCCCATAAAGCTATATAGTATGAACTGCTCCTTTCTAAAGGTTTGCAAAATGCATGTGTGTCCTGTGGATTGGTAAGCAATGAATATGACTGATTCCATCATTTTTTGCCCGCGAAGAAATTAAAAAATTTTGTAAAGTCAAATAATAAGACATTTTCGTTTTATCTAATAATTCGTATACAAATACACATGTACCAACCCCTCTACCGCCAGCAGGATGAGACATAAGGTCAAATTTTTAAGCGAAGTTTAACAGGTTTGAATTCAGAATTTTCTTTCTCCTAGACTGGTTGCTATACTAAGGTTAAAGAAATCAGTTTGCCCGACTATTTAACAATAGCTGTAGAGAGTTGGATTCATACTTTTCTCTTGTGTATTATCGATTTCGACCGGCCCATTTTTAAAGATATTTATTTGCCTCTTTTGAGGCTTTAAATTTTCAAAATTCTTATGGTCATTTTTTTTTGTTGATGTTAACAGCAAGTTATGTTCATTAGTTGAGGGCAGCTCGGGTGGTTGTCCAGTCGGCTGAGGCTGTAGAATACATCGACTGCATCTCTGCAGAGAGGTAATACCCTTCCTCCCTAAAGAGAGTCTTGTGGCCATGTCGGCTAGGGCTGAAGAATACACCGACTGCATCTTTGCAGAGGAGTAAGTACCCCGTATCAACGAGTGCCCTAAACAATCTGATGGTGAGGTTCCAGTAATGCTGTAACTTTGGGGAATGTGGAGTATCCCTTCATTGCCATCGGGCCTAGAGTGGTAGAAGCTGATAGATTCCTATCTATGGGTCAAATAGAACTAAACTACGTACTTGCGCCAAACTGAATTGTTTGAAATAGAACTGTTTTGACATTAAAACTGTGTAAACAAAAAACTATACTTACACTTAATTAAATTGTTTGAAATTGAACTGTTTATTTGTATAGAAATGGATTTGTCATTAAATAACGTACATAGGTTGATATGTCATAAAACCTAAATAAAGAACTTGGTTGGTGTAATGGTTAGCAAGCTAAACTAGCAAACCTTTAGGAGTGAGTTCGATTCTCATTTGGTACCCCATTCATGTGACCTCGTGCTACATATAAGCCGAAAGCTTGTTAACATTACTACATTTGCTGGGTGAAGAAACTGGATGCCGTCTAGAGAACATACTAAGAGCAAGGGCTGATAGGGACGGGTAGTGAGAGACAGACAAAGTAATCCCTGGTGTAGTTACGTCTCAGTGATGAGGGCATGATAAACAAGAAAACTCACGGAAAGGATCATTGTAATACAACCAGGGATATTTCGAGGTTGTACATAGACGTTTGAATTTTTTTGTGTAGGTGTTTTTTTGTTGTTTTTTTTGGCACATTGGCTTATTGAATCTGATAATTTTTTGAACAAATGATTGATGAAATCCTAACTAGTACAACTACTTCCGGTCCGAGTGGATCAGGGAGTTATGGCAATGAAGGGGTACTCCATTCTCCCCAGATGCCGTGTAGTGTCCCACCCGGAGCGTTTCTTTTTCTACAGGTCTTACTCCTCTGTCGGAGGTACAATCAGTGTATTTATCATAATCCCCATCAACAGGATGTTTTTTGTGGGCTGGAAGCAGGATTGCTGTTTGCGATTTGAGGATTCAAGATGAAATTCTTGTAAATATTCAGAGATAATCTATAATTTATAGTTCAATATCTTTTGTTTGGTTTGGTGTTTTTTTTTTTGCATATCAACCCTTGTAGGTTATTTAATGCCAAATCATTTTATAGATATATATTAAATATATAGGGTTGGGTTTGGTTGGGTTTTATGACATATCAACTGTTATTTAATGCCAAATCCTCTTTATACATCTATATTAGATATATAGAATTTGGTATGGTTGGGTTTTATGGCATATCAACCATTGTAGGTTATTTAATGCCAAATCCTTTTTATGCATCTATATTAAATATATAGAATTTCGTTTGGTTGGCTTTTATCGCATATCAACCCTAGTAGGTTATTTAATGCCAAATCCTCTTTATACACATATATTAAATATATAGGATTGGGTTTGGGTTTGGTTTATGGCATATCAACCTTTGTAGGTTATTTAATGCCAAATCTTATTTATACATATATAACAAATATATAGTATTTGGTTTGGTTGGGTTTTATGGCGTATCAACCATTGTAGGTTATTTAATGCCAAATCCTCTTTATTCATATTACATATGATTTGTATACGCATAGTTCGTGGATAACATTTTTAAACAAGCCAGAGCTCATTTTTTTCCATACAGTTAAATGGTTGTGCATATAATTTGAGAGTCAAATTTTGTTGGTAATCTTGTTTTTAAATGAACGGTAACTAATTTGTTTTCACACAGTTAAATAGATCAAAATATTCTAAAATGAATAGTTCTATTTAGTATTAATCATTTGTTTTAACTCACTTAGAAGGTTTCAAATGTTGCAATTTAACATAAATAGTTTTATTTGTTCACAGTTAAATGATTGAAAAGATCGCTATGTAACTCTAACCATTCAATTTAGGCACACAAAAAGTTTCAAGTATTCCTATCTAACACTAATAATTCTATTCAACATTACTTATTCTTAGCACACATTTAAATTGTGCTAAGTATTGCTATGCATCATTAACAATTTAATTAAACATCAGTCATTTGTTTACACACAGTTAAATAATCAAAACAGTTCTATTCCTAACAATTCAATTTATCCTAAGCCATTTGTTTGCACACAGGTTAAATATCAAACAGTTTTATTTGACCCATTGATAAGGCCGTTCAGAGTGGACCTGGGAGTAATAGGAATGAAGGGGTATTCCATATTGCCCAAAAATTGTTTAATGTCATATCAAGGACGTTGGTAAGGGTCCCACCCTTTTGCAGAAATGCAGTCTTTGAATTCTACAGCTCCCGCAGCTAACTGGATTTAGTTCAATATGTTTCTTTGTCCCCGAAAAATTAAAAGCCGGTTCTGTGGTCACTACTTAGAGACTGCTGAAGACGTGACGAAATGTAACGCAGAAAAAGCCTCCCACGAGCTGCGCACCTGGTGACAGGCTGTGTGACCGACGTCAAATGGTCAACCAAAAGAGTTTTAGAAAGAAAGAAAGAAAGAAATTAAATTTTCAGATATGGAAATAAAGCAGAAAGAAAGAAAGAAAGAGAGAAAATTCCACTTTCAATTATCGAAAGAAAGAGAGAAAAAAGAAAGAAAGAAAGAAAGAAAGAAAGAAATTCAAAGAAAGAAGGAAAGAAAGAAAATTCCACTTTCAATTATCGAAAGAAAGAGAAAAGAAAGAAAGAAAGAAAGAAAGAAAGAAAGAAAGAAATTCAAAGAAAGAAGGAAAGAAAGAAAATTCCACTTTCAATTATCGAAAGAAAGAGAAAAAAAAAGAAAGAAAGAAAGAAAGAAATTCAAAGAAAGAAGGAAAGAAAGAAAATTCCACTTTCAATTATCGAAAGAAAGAGAAAAAAAAAGAAAGAAAGAAAGAAAGAAATTCAAAGAAAGAAGGAAAGAAAGAAAATTCCACTTTCAATTATCAAAAGAAAGAGAGAAAAAAAAAAGACAGAAATTAAATTTTCAGTCACAGAGAGAAAAAAAGAAAGAAAAAAGAAAGAAAGAAAAAAAGAAAGAAAGAAGTTCCAACTTTCAATTAGAGAGAGAGAGAGAGAGAGAGAGAGAGACGACGAAAGAAAGAAATTCCACATTCAATTTTAGAAAAAAAAAAGAAAGACAAAATCATTTAAAAAAAGATAGATTGAACCAAAGGAAGAAAGAAAGCTATTAGACTCTCAATCATAGAAAGAAATTAAAAAAAAAAAAAAGAAAAAAAAAAGAAAAGAAATCCAATAAAGAAGACCGCTGAGCAGTTGAGACAATACAATGTGTTCGATATCAGAGAAGGAATTTAGAGGAAGAGAAAAGTCACCATAATGGTTTTTAAGCGCGAAACCAGATCGAGGCTTAACGAAAGATGTAAAAGACTCTCGTCATTCGTTTTAATTCACTATCTCATTTCCTTCTTTATTTCCTTTCCTCGCCCCCACCACGCACTAACCCCCACCACCACCACCACCATATATTTTTTTTTTTTTTTTGTGGACGGGAGTTTAATAGGACAACAACGATCAAAACAGTCGCTATGGTAATTCAACGACTATGGTTAATTTAACTGAAGGCCCGGGGCCACTTTGACTTCTACCCCGGCACTTTTCTCTCTCTCTCTCTCTCTCTCTCTCTCTCTCTCTCTCTCTCTCTCTCTCTCTCTCTCTTTCGTTCTTTCTCACTCTCTCTAATGTTCTCTTTGTGCCCTTTAGACTCTAAGCTTCTGTTCACTTCAATTCTCTTCCTTTTCTTCCTCTTCTCGAAGAAGAACAAAAAATTATTATGCAAATTAGATTAAGCACTGTTTGACACGATCAGAACTGATTTTTTGGGTCTCCTGAATCAAGTCCTTTTTAGTTCTTTTCAGCATTGTTCGTATAAAAGACAAGAAGAAAGAGGCAATTTTGGCCCGGGTGTGAGAGATTTGAGGGGTGGGGGTCGGGACTCGGGTGGTTATTCTTGTTTTTATTTACTGTTCTTTTTGTACGTGGATGTGTTTTTTTTTTATCTTCACGTATATATATATATATATATATATATATACTCGCAATCTAGCTACGTGTAAGGTATGTCCAAAAATCTGTATGAATATGTGTTATAGGAAAAGACAGCGTGTATTTGAATGTGTGCTTATTTCTATATTTGTGTGTCTGCATCACACACACACACACACACACACACACACACACACACACACACACACACACACATATATATGTATATATATATATATATATATATATATATATATATATATATATGTATATATAAAGTGAGAGAATATTTGTTTGCGTATCAATAGCTTTATGTCACTGTAAAATGTAAAAGAAAGGTAAAAAGAGAATGTGTGTTTTTGTGTGTATATGTGTGTGTGTGTATGAAAGAGAGAGAGAGAGAGAGAGAGAGAGAGAGAGAGAGAGAGAGCAAACACAACTGAGCGGAGGAACGAAAAAAAGGAAAAGAAAAGAAAAGAAAGAAGAGAACTTCAATTATGAAATCGTGTCATGTAAAAGAATAATAAACTAGACATGAATGGGTATGAAAATTCTTCTACTGAATACTATGCAAACGGCTAAGGTTTGATCATACAGACCATAGAGCTTATCAAGATTGAAGCTAAGAGAGAGAGAGAGAGAGAGAGAGAGAGAGAGAGAGAGAGAGAGACAGACAGACAGACAGACAGACAGACTCCAAAACTTGAAGGAGTGAGGAAAGAAAAAAATATATGTAAAATGGAAGGAAAAGAAATATTCTATTAAAATTCGATAAATAAAAAAAAATAAGAAAAAAGAAAAAATAAGAAGGAAAGACGAAAGGTCATTCTAAGTGAAAGAAAGAGAATGATGAAGGATTCAAGAAGAAAGAAAGAAAGAAAGAAAGAAAGAAAGAAAGATGACATTTTTGAGTGAAAGAAAGAAAGAAAAAATAGCAAACAAGGAGGAAATTCTGGGTGTAAGACAGGAAAAAAAGTCAGAGAGAGAGAGAGAGAGAGAGAGAGAGAGAGAGAGATAGAGAGAGAGGGGGGAGTGTGGAGGTGTAGAGAAGAGTAATTCTTTCACCCTCTCACCCCCAAAAAAGAATAAAAGAAAGGAGATTTCGAGTTAATAAAAGAAAGAACGAAAGAAAGGAAGAAAAAAGAAAGACATTTTCGTGTGAAAGAAAGAAAGAAAGAAAGAAAGAACTGACCAGGAGGAAATTCTGGATGGAAGACAGAAAAAAGTCAGAGAGAGAGAGAGAGAGAGAGAGAGAGAGAGAGAGAGAGAGAGGGAGATGAAGATAGGAGTAATTCTTTCACTCCCCCTCCCCCCAAAAAAAAAGAATAAAAGAAAGGAAATTTCGCTTTAATAAAAGAAAGAAAGAAAGACAGAACCATAGCACTTGTATTAAGAAAGAAAGAAAGAAAGAAAGAAAAGAAAGAAAGAAAAGAAAGACAGTAATGAGATTAATGAAAAACAAACTCCGAATGTCTCAGCATAAGTTCCTAATGAGCTAGAGGAGA
Source organism: Sepioteuthis lessoniana (assembly GCA_963585895.1). Taxonomy (NCBI): domain Eukaryota; kingdom Metazoa; phylum Mollusca; class Cephalopoda; order Myopsida; family Loliginidae; genus Sepioteuthis; species Sepioteuthis lessoniana. Next base: position 15,744,273 of record OY757944.1, read on the forward strand.
AGGAGGTTGTCATTCACGCTCCCAATTAACAAATAAATTTTTCTGCGCAGATCGTCATCCAGGTTCATCCACCGGAAGTAGTGAATGATTGATTCGACCAAATAATTGGCGCTATCATTGCTCTTAACTTCCGGTTGATTTACATCCCCTTGTTTACTTCCTTCTTTTTTTTTATGATGCTCATATATCCCCCCCTCTCTCTCTCACACACACACACACACTCTCTCTCTCTCTCTCTCTCTCTCTCTCACCCTGTCTGTTTGTCTGTCTGTTTGTCTCACTGCTGTTGCAGCTCCCGCTACCACATCTCTAACGAAAGAAGAATCATGACGGCCATTGAGGAATGATAAATAGCTCACAATTTTAATCGGGGTCACGATTAAATTTTTTCTTTTTCTTTTTTATCAGTCTAGCCTCATCCAATATTAATAGCAGATAATAAATTTATCTCCAGTAGACCAAAGTAGACGTGTTTGGGTTGGAATATCGATTCGCTGGGAACAGTGCAAAAGACGAAGATTTTACGACATAAATCAATCGTATATACAGAAGACTCCTAGATGATGAATAAAAATATACCTGCTATTCTCACTCCCATACCAGTGACACAAAATATGTTACAAGAATCGGGTGGTGTAATGGTTGGGCAAGTTCTGTAAGCAGAAACCTTCACGAATGAGTTTGAGTCTCATTGGGTGCCCTATTCATACGGTCTTGTGTCACATCTAAGCAAATGGTTTGCAAACTATTCCTAGAATCGTTTAACTTTGCCACATACGGGTGAATGGAGATAAATATAGCTCAGTTCTCTGGGTATTTTTTCTGCTGGCACTTCTCCAGCATCAGGGATTGACTTTCGCCCTGTTTGTGCAATGATAGTGGTGTCCTCTCCCTAACTCACCTAAGATTTTAAAAAAAAAGAATCCAGGTATTCGAATATTAAACACTCCATTAAGTCCTGATCATGTCAGCAGATCCCTGGGAATTGTAGTGACCATTGTCACTTGATCTCGCGTGAAAGCCATCTATTTATATATATATATATATATATATATATATGTATATATATATATATATATATATATATATATATATATATATGTATGTATATTGTCATTAATAGATAGATGGTGCCATTGTCTCACAACTTTTCAGTGTGGCTAGACAAATGTATGCTTCAAGCTGTGATAAAAACCCGGCTGACTTTACATCAGTCGGATATCTTACCCAGAGCTATTGTCAGCATTTGTGGAGGAATTTTTTTACATATATATTTTTACATACACGTTATCGTCAACCTGGAATGCTCAGTTCATATGCAATGCACGCCTATAATAAATTCCCTGGCAATGCATTTCTACAAAAAAAAAAACAAACTTTGCAGTAAATTTCTTTACAGTAAAATAATTTTGAATGTATTTCTGTAGTAAAATCATTTACAATGGATTTCTATCATAAAATCATTTGCAATATCTTTCTGTGGTAATATCATTTACAATGCATTTTTTAGAAAAGTCCTCAGCAGTGCATTTTCAAAGTAAAATCATTTGCAATGCCTTTCTATACTAAAATCATTTGAAACGTATTTCTGTAGTAAAACCATTTGCAATCCATTTCAGTTGTAAAATTATTTATAATGCATTTCTATACGTTTCTTATGAAACGCTGTTTCTTTCACGCAGCGGTCGTATCGATACTGCTGTATGGATGCACTACTTGGATGCTAACTAAACTGCTGGAGAAGAAGCTGGACGGCAATTACACAAGAATGTTGCGAGCAATATTAAACAAGTCCTGGTGGCAACACCCAACAAGGCACCAACTATTCGGCCACATGCCTCCAATCTCGAAAACTATCCAAGTTAGACGAATCAGACATGCAGGACACTGCTGGAGAAGCAGGGAAGAGCTCATAAGTGATGTACTCCTATGGACACCCGCTTATGGCCGAGCAAAAGCAGGAAGACCAGTGCGAACATACATACAGCAGCTACGTGAGGATACGGGATGTATCCCTGAAGACCTGCCGGAGGCGATGAACGATAGGCAGAAGTGACGAGAGAGGGTCAGGGATATCCGTGCTAGCGGCACGACATGATGATGATGATGATGATACTAAAATCATTTGAAATGTATTTCTATAGTAAAACCATTTGTAATGCATTTCTGTTGTGAAATTATTTACAATGCATTTCTATCCTAAAATCATCTGAAATGTATTTTTATAGTAAAACCATTTGCAATGCATTTCTGTTGTGAAATTATTTACAATGCATTTCTATACTAAAATCATTTGAAATGTATTTCTATAGTAAAACCATTTGCAATGCATTTCTGTTGTGAAATTATTTACAATGCATTTCTATACTAAAATCATTTGAAATGTATTTCTATAGTAAAACCATTTGCAATGCATTTCTGTTGTGAAATTATTTACAATGCTTTTCCATACTAAAATCATTTGAAATGTATTTCTATAGTAAAACCATTTGCAATGCATTTCTGTTGTGAAATTATTTACAATGCTTTTCTATACTAAAATTATTTCTATGCTATGATCATTTGCAATGAATTTAAAAAAAGAACAACCTTTGAATGAATTCTTTTTGTAAAATGATTTAAAATGCATATCTTGAAATAATTTCGATAGCATTTTTAAGAAAAACATATTTTTCAAAATATTCCGGTCGTAAAATCATTTTCAATACTCTTTTATAGGAAAATTATTTCCAGCACATTTCTGCAATAAAATCATTTTCAGTGCATCTCTATAGGAAAATCCTTCTAATATATTCCTAGCGTAATATAATTTCCCGGGCGTATTGAAAGTAAATAGTTTCTAAAGCATTTCTATAGTAAAATATTTTCCAATTGATTTTTAAAGCGAAATCATTTACAATGCATGGATTTCTGAAGTTAAATAATCTACAGTAAAATTCTATAATTGTTTTGTAGTTCTTTATGCAATCAATGAGTTTAATAAATATTTAAACTTGATTATTTAATCTAAGTTGGTTGGTTGGTTGGTTTCACGGCGTATCAACCTTTTTCGGGTCATTTAACGCCGAATTAAGTCATTTTGATAAAAGTTTCAAACAATTCAGTTTACACAATGATATGTCAAAACAGTTCTATTTCAAGCAATTCAGTTTAGTATGAGTACAGTTTTTTTTGTTTACACACAGTAAATGAAAAAAAAAACACTTAATTTTCAACTATTCAGTTTTGTGTAATTACAGTTAGGTCTATTTGATCCATAGATAGGACTCTTTCAGGTGCTACCATTCAAGGCCAGAGTGTGCCTGGGAGCGATGGCAAGGAAGGGGTGCTCTGCATTTCCCAAAGCTCCAGTATTACTGGAACCTCACCATCAGATTGTTTAGTGTCATATCCAGGACAGTTGTTAGGGGAGTCCTACCTCTCTGCAGAGATGCAGTCGATGTATTCTACAGCCCCAGTCGACTGGGCCAATTTAATCTAACTATTGCTATAATATAATATAGAAATACATTTGAATTAATATCACGAGAGAAATTTATTGAAAATAATATCACTATAGAAATATACAAATGCTTTAGAATTATTATTGAAAATAATGTTACTAGAGAAATTCAGTAGAAATTATATTACTATAGAAATAAAAATTATATTACGATAGAAATTATAAAAATTATATTACTATAGAAATAGAATAAAATATGGGAAATGATATCACTAGAAAATAAATTGGAAATGATATTACAAGAGAAATTTTTTCGAAATATTGTTGCTATAAAAATGTAGAAATTTTGGAGGTGCCCGTGATGTAATTGTTATCGTCGTAGGAAATGGACACGGTGACACGAGTTCAAATCACTAATACCCTTGGGAAAGGTATGAATCCAGTTAATCTCCCTCCTACTATGGGTAAATAGTAGGACAGACTAGGTTCTTCAGCCTTGGTGAGGCAACTAGTCTAGGAGAAGGAAAACTCCGAATTGAAACCTGTTAAACTCCGCTTAAAAATTGACCTTGTGTCATATCCTGCCCGAGCGGAGGGGTTGGTAAACAGGATAAAAATGTAGAAATTCATTGGAAAATATTTCAGAAATATAGAAATTCATAGGAAATTACATAATTCATTTGAAATAATAATACAATAGAAATATAGAAAATACAGGAAATAATATCAGTATACATATATAGAAATTCATTTGAAATAATATTCTTATAGAAATAAAGATATTCATTGGAAATAATATTGCTATAGAAATTGAAATAATATTCCAAAAGAAAATATAGAAAATATTGAAAATAATATTACTATAAAAATATAGAAATAACTTGAAATAATATATATATATATATATATATATATATATATATATATATATATATACCTAAATCATCCAGTCAGTGTCCAAGGACAGTAGGTATGGATTATTCTTTACATAGAATATATGAGGGTAATCATATAAATCTATGAGAGTGCTCAATGTATGGCTATTGTTAGTTCCCTATTTATTCGCTAGGGTATAGCAAAATTCACATTCAGAGCGTATATAGTACAATTAAATGGAGACTCAAACTCGGTTAAGTCGTCATAATAAATTTATTTCGGCGGAGAACATTGTTGGTATATTCTCCGTCTCGTCAGATCACTCTTTTACATGCTCTGTATTGTCCCAGAGATGCAAATGATATTACAATAGAACTATTGAAATCCGTAGGAATAAAAAGAAAATAATAATCATCATCAAGTCGCGCTGCAAGCACAGATTTCCTTAACTCTCTCTCCCAATCCGTCCCTATCACCCATCGGTCCTGGAAGGTCTTCCAGACTTTATCCTATGTCAGGGCAAAGCAGTTGTTCGTAAGTTCTATTAGGTCGGCCAATACTGTGAAGGGGTCCCTCAGTTGTGTCAATATTACAGTACGAATGCACCACATGAACGCTGATAAAACGCACAGAGAAAAAGCTTGACAGTAAGCGCAGAAGAAGGCTTCGAGCTATGTTGAATAAATCCTGGAAGCAACACCCAAGGAAACAACAGCTGTACGGCCACTTACCTCCCATCTCTAAAATCATTCAAATAAAACGAACAATACATGCGGGACACTGCCGGAGAAGCAAGGACGTTCTCCAATGCACTTGGAAGTAATATTAATATAGAAATATAGAAAACACTGGAAATTATATTACTGTTGACATGTAGAAATTCAGTGTAAATATTATTACAATAGAAAACACAGTAAATAATATAACGACTTATATATATATATATATATATATATATAAATTCATTGGAAATAATATCACTAGAGAAGTATAGAAATTGATAGGAAATACTGTAGACATACAGAAATTCATTGTAAATAACATTATTATAGAAGTATAGAAATTGAGTAGAAATACTTTTCCTGCAGAAATACAGAAATTTATTGTAAATAATATTACTATAGAAATATAGAAATTGATTTGAAATAGTGTTACTGCAGAAATACAGAAATTCATTAGAAATATCATTTCTATAGAAATATCGACTTGTATACGAGTGTGTCCACTATACACAGACAAGACGGCAAGCTAGGAGAGACCCTTGACTTTAAAGATTAATCTAGGCTGTACTTATAAATAAGGTCGACTTATACACGAGCCTGTGCGTTATTCACACTCAAATGGTCAAACTAAGAGTGACCCTTGACTTTAGAGATTAATCTAGGCTGTACTTATAAATAAGGTCGACTTATACACGAGCCTGTGCGTTATTCACACTCAAATGGTCAAACTAAGAGTGACCCTTGACTTTAAAGATTAATCTAGGCTGTACTTATAAATAAGGTCGACTTATACACGAGCCTGTATGTTATTTACACCCAAATGGTGAAAATAAGAGTGACCCTTGACTTTAAAGATTAATCTAGGCTGTACTTATACTTAAGATCGACTTACACGAGCCTATACGTTATTCACACCCAAATGGTCAGACTATAAGTGACTCTTGGCTTTAAAGTTTAATCAAGGCTCTACTTATAAATAAAGTCGACTTATACATGCGCCTGTACGCTATTCACACCTAAAGGGTCAATCTACGATCAACTTTATATGTGTGTGTGAGCGTATGTGTATATACCTATACATATTTTCCAACCCCTCGGGGAGGATATGACACAATATTTAAGCGGAGATTAACAGGTTTCAATTCAGAGTTTTCCTTCTCCCAGACTAGTTATCTCACCAAGGCTGAAGAACCTATTCTACTATTTACCCATAGCTGGATGGAGAAAAATTGGATTCATACCTTTCCCACAGTGAAATGCAATCAGTCTTGTCCAGGATTTGAACTCGTGTCGCCGTGTCCATTTCCTACGACCATAACCATTACACCATAACCATTACACCACGGGCACCTCCTCTCTCTCTCTCTCTCTATATATATATATATATATATATTACATGGTACAGTCTGTGACCCTAGGTTTCATGCAATCAGCAATTGTCTGACATATAAATATAATATACATGGATATATTTTTCTTTATAAATGCTCTATCATTGATATTGAGCACGATCTAACAATACAGCATCATTTGGTCATCCATTAACTCACTAATTGAGGTAGTAAGAATCCTAAACATCTTATATATATATATATATATATATATATATATATATATATATATATATATATGGAAATTCAACTGATTTCCGTACAGAAATAATGTATTAGTTTTTGTGCAAAAAAAAAAAAAAAGGACCGACAAGCTATAACTTTTTAATCTATATTTTGGCATTCATCGATCAATCAGCGCATTTGAGCAACTTTTTGAATATCGAGATTCTACTTAGAGAACAATATTAAATTTCCGCGAAAAATTTGAAGGATTAAAACCCAAAATAATTTCAGAAAACCTTTCCATCTAAAAATATCAAAAATACAATTTTTTCGCCAATTGATAAATCTTCAAATTTTTTTAGCTTATTTCGAGCCTTACAAAATTGTATAATTGAGCAAAGAAATAACTATTTACCTAGTAAGTATTGAGTTGCCTATGAAATAAATATTTCCTCAGTAAGTATTGAATTGCCTAAGAAAGAAATATTTCTGCAGTAAGTATTGAATTATCTCTGTAATTTTCTATACTCACTCAACGAATTGCAAGTTATGAATTATTTCTTAATCAAACGCTTTTCAACTTATTTCTTTTGAGTGAAAATGTACATTCTTTTCTTTCAAGAATGCATTTCATTTTAACTCATTTGATTTGTCTTAAACTAAACAAATGTTTGTTTATATCTATATTTCCTTTAAAAATATCCCTATCAATCCCTATCCCTATAATATCAGCAGCAGTTCACATATACTTCAAGGAGTAAATACATTTTCTCTCTCATATGATAAACTGATACACAGATTTTTATACACACAAAATATGTCCATTTATTTTAAGCTAACAAATACTGCTACATTTTATTGCACGAATCTTTACAATATCTATTCAAAATATCTTCACCCTGACTAATTTTATCATTGCTTACAAGAGAAGATTTTTTTACTTTTGTTTCTCAACGAATTTTTCATTCAAATCAAAATCAAATTTTGAAATTTGTAGATTGTTTTTTAATTAATTCATTTATTTCTTTATCCACTACACAAACATTGCCTTCCAAAACTAATCATGTCTATATTTTATTCATAATATTAACATATACACGTGTGTGTAGGCTATTCTATTTTTAACGTTCGAGACAAGAAGGTGCTTTGCGCCCTGTCAATACTCATGTATGAGTCGACTTCCTGTATAGGTGGAGCTATACGTTTTTATAGACGAGAAACAGCACCAAGCTAATTTGGCTCTATGGTAAGCGTGTGCAAATAATGCATGTCCCGAACGAATTGTAACGGAGACGTCATAAACATTTGCTTATTTTCCAGCATTTTTTAAAATTGTTATTTATGTGTTTTTTGTTCTTTTCTTCGTGGTGACAAGAAAAATGAAGATTTTGGGGTCGTTTAGTATTTTATTTACTTCGCTTTTTTTCTGGTTTTTAATTATCTAGTTTTTCAAGGTTTTTGGAGGACCAAGAAAATATGTAAGCAATCAATTCAGTTATGTAGATAGATCGATATATAGATAAATAGATGGAAAATATGCAGATAGATAGATAGATAGATAGATAGATAGATAGATAGATAGATAGAACACATCCAGATAGATAAATAGATAGATATGAATAGACATACATAGAATATGAACAGCTTGAGTTAGATAGATAGACAGATAGATACGAATGGACACATTGGGATAGATAGATAGATAGATAGATAGATACGAATAGACATAGATAGATAGATAGATATGAGGAGACTGAGATAGATAGATAGATAGATAGATATGAACAGACTGACATAGATAGATAGATAGATAGATATGTCAGACTGAGATAGATAGATAGATAGATAGATATGAACAGACTGACATAGATAGATAGATAGATAGATAGATAGATAGATAGATAGATAGATAGATATGTCAGACTGAGATTGATAGATAGATAGATATGAACAGACTGACATAGATAGATAGATAGATAGATAGATAGATAGATAGATAGATAGATAGATATGGCAGACTGAGATAGATAGATAGATAGATAGATAGACTGAGATGGATAGATAGATAGATAGATAGATATGAATAGACTGAGATAGATAGATAGATAGATACGAATAGACATAGATAGAATATAAACAGATTGGGAAAGAAAGAAAGAAAGAAAGAAAGAAAGAAAGAAAGAAAGCCATTTTTGGTGATTAAGAAATTATGAACAGTAAAATTTAGAGTGAACGAATGAATTCACGTGCATGAAACCCTCCCCGTCCCCAAACACACAGGGAGTGTCTTTTTCTGGTTATGGTTAACAATCCAATCTTCACGTTGATATTTGATACTCTCATGTTTTGACCGCTAAACCTTTTAAATACAGAGCTGAACTTTGCAACTGTCAAACATTGTCACTGATAGCTAATTAGCTTCTTTCTTTCTTTCTTTCTTTCTTTCTTTCTTTCTTTTTTTTTAGGTTCTCTTTCTTTCTTTCTTTCTTTCTTTCTTTTATTGTTATTGTTTATTTGTCATTTGAAGCCTGACCCACGTGCAGGAAATCGTAATTAAAATCTTAATCTCGCGAATAGTGTGTTTTGGCGGGAGGGGGAAGATTTATAGCATCTTGCTCGTTGGTTTTTGGGAAAAGTACTCACACTAAACTGTTCGATTTTTCGGCAAAAGTTCTTATTGTTTTTAAACTGGGGATACTTAGATGATCGATAGAATTAATGGAGCAATAATATAATCATATTTACCAACCCCTCCGCTCGGGCAGGATATGACATAAGGTCAATTTTTTAAGCGGAGTTTTAATAGGTTTGAATTCAGAGTTTTCTTTTTCCTAGACTAGTTGCCTCACCAAGGCTGAAGAACCTAGTCTGCCCTACTATTTACCCATAGCTAGAGGGAGAATAATTGGATTCATGCCTTCCGCAAGGGTATTATTTGTTTGTTTGGTTGGTTGGTTTTATGGCATATCAACCTTTGCAGGTTATTTAACGCCAAATCCATTTTTATGTAAATAATCTGTTCTATTGAAAACAGTTCAGTTTAGCATAAGTACACAGTTTAATTGTCAAAAACATTTCCATTTCAAACTATTCAAGCAGTTATATGTAACAATTCAGTTAAGTGTAAATACAGTTTTAATGTCGACAAACAGTTCTATTTGAAATAATTCAGTTAAGCATAAGCATGCAGTTTAAGTGTAAGTACGGTTTAATTGTCAAAAACGTTTCTATTTCAAGCTATTCAGTTTACTCAATTCATTTTAGCATAAGTATGCTGTTAGTTCTATTTAACCCATAGATAGGGCCCTATCATGTGCTACCACTCCGGGCCAGAGTGGACCTGGGAGCGATGGCAATGAAGGGGTACTCCGCATTCCCCAAAGCTCCAGGACTGCTGGAACCTCACCATCAGATTATTTAGTGTCATATCCAGGACACTCGTTGGGGGGGGTCTAACCCCTCTGCAGAGGTGCAGTCAGTGTATTCTACAGCCCCAGCTGACTGGGCAAGCAAGGGTATTAGTGCTATGTGAAATATAATCAGTCTCGTCTAGGATTTGAACTCGTGTCGCCGTGTCCATTTCCTACGACGTTAACCATTACACCATGGGCATCTCCTCTGCAATAATATAACAGCAATTCACAGATTGATTTGCCCAACATAAAATTGATATGAAGATAATTAGATTTGAATAGAAGGAGTCGGGTATATAGATATAAACGGAATGAAATAGGTAGATAGAAGGATAGTTCGATATGAACATATCCCACTTTTGTTTGGTCCGGTTACCGATACCAAAAAATATGCTTAATATATTTGCACGGCACCCAATGTATTACTATCGCTTGGCTATTGATTTTCAGGGTCAAATTTTGTGTTTGGCTGTGTCGTGGACCTTCAGGGTTGAATCCAGCGTCTGAGACACCAAATATAATACTAAAGTTTGGTCCAGCACGAAATGTAACACTATGGTTCATCGATCATATGGAAATCAGACCTGACCGATAAAATGAAACCCAGTTTCTTCCAGGCAGTGGTCGTGTCGATACTGCTGTATGGATGCACTACTTGGACGCTAACAAAACGGCTGAAGAAGAAGCTAGACGGCAATTACACAAGAATGCTGAGAGCAATATTGAACAAGTCCTAGCGGCAACACCCAACAAGGCACCAGCTATACGGCCACCTGCCTCCCATCACGAAAACTATCCAAGTTAGACGAACCAGACATGCAGGACACTGCAGGAGAAGCAGGGACGAGCTCATCAGTGATGTACTCCTATGGACACCCACATATGGCCGGGCAAAAACAGGACGACCAAATCGAACATACTTACTGCAGCTATGTGAGGATATGGGATGTAGCCTTGAAGACCTACCAGAAGCGATGAACGATAGGGAGAAGTGGCGAGAGAAGGTCAGGGATATCCGTGCTAGCGGCACGACATGGTGATGATGATGATGGTTCGCACTGTCTGGGAACTTGAGCACGATAATAAATATAGTATTATGGTTTGACCCGGCACCAATTATAACACTACCGCTTGACTTTTGTTATTGGTACTGGTTAGTGCTTACGCCATATTTTAGATTTCAGTATTCCCAAGTATTTTCATATTTTCAAATGAATACAATGTCCTATGCCATTCTTTTTTTTTATTCTATTGGCGTGAAGATTGGGCAACCGAAAGAAGACCAGACTTAATAATAATCAATAAGAAAAAAAAAAGTGAGAATTTGCAAAATTGTCGACTTTGTTGTCCCGACTGACCACAGAATAAAACTGAAACAATGTGAAAAGAAGGATAAGTACCTCGAACTTGCTAGGGAATTGAAAAAACTATGCAACATGCAGGTGACAATTATACCAATTGTGATTGGTGCTTTTGGTGCAGTAACTAAAGGATTATTAAAGGGACTGCAGGACTTGGAATTTGGCGGACGAGTGGAGACAATCCAAACTACAGCATTATTGAGAACGGACTGAATACTGAGAAGAGTCCTGGAGAATTGAGGTGACTTGATGTCACTCAAACTCCACTGAAAGACTATCAGCTAACGCTGAAGAAGAAGAAGAAGAAGAAGAAGAAGAAGAAGAAGAAGAAGAAGAAGAAGAAGAAGAAGAAGAAGAAGAAGAAGAAGAAGAAGAAGAAGAAGAAATAATAATAATAAGAAGAAGAAGAAATAAAAATGTCTGACAATGCACAACCTGGAATCCGTCCAGGAGAATGAGACGCACAAAATTCTCTGGAATTTTGAGAAACTGACAAATCACCTCATCTCGGCCATACAACCAAACCTAGTGTTACATAGCCAGATATGAATACGTGAAATAGACATATTCATACCGGTACGCAAAACGTTCATAATGTCCATAACGCACATATATATAACATAGGAATCTCGAAACTCAAAAACACTTACGACTTCTTAGTTCAGGTACGAAACTTTTTATTACCTTTGAGTTTAAAGGTTTTTCGACATAAGGAAAGAGATACCATCTTTCTATTCTGACTTTTCCGCCTGCCCCAAACCACGTGCGACACCTGCCGCAAGGCCACTGGCCTAGCTTCGGCGAGCCCCGAAAGGCTACCGTCTTCCTCGAACCTAGAACTCAACTAACTGACTTTTCTCAAATCTCCCAAAATCCTCCGCGCACGCTTCCGGTCATTCACATCCCCTGGTCTCACTTCTATCTAGGATTTTTATTTTGACATCTGGGAACGACACATCCTCTCCGCGCGCGCGTCAATACCTGCGCTCAAGTTTGCACCTAACTAACCCATGCACTAAGCGAAAGGTTCTCAGCCTAACTAAACCCAAAGGCAGGATATATAAAACGAAATCCCTCGGCCATTATATTACACAAGTAATGATCAACAAAAAAACGTAATTATCTAGATCTTGCCAGAGAACTGAAAAAACTATGGAACGTGAAAGTAACGGTGATACCGATTGTAATTAGTGCACTCAGTACAGTCACCAAAGGATTGGTAAAGGGACTGGAGAACATGGAAATAAGAAGACGAGTGGAGACCATCCAAATGAAAGCATTGTTGAGATCGGACAGAATTCTAAGATGGCTCCTGGAGACTTGAAGAGACTGTCTCTCACTCAGACTCCAGTGGAAAGTCATCAACTAACGCTGGTGTGAAAAACTCTCAAAGGTGTAAAATAATGACATCACTTTGTAAGTAGTTATAGCTCAAAATAACTATTCATTCGAATTCAAGGTTTGGTTTGGTTTGGATTGGTTTTATGGCATATCAACCTTTGTAGGTTATTTAACGCCAAATCCATTTTTATGTAAATAATCAGTTCTATTTAAAACAATTCAGTTTAGCATGAGTACACAGTTTAATTATCAAAAACATTTCTATTTCAAACTATTCAGTTATATAACAATTCAGTTTAGTGTAAGTACAGTTTCAGTGTAAAAAAATCGTTCAATTTAAAATTTAGCAAAAGCACGCAGTTTAAATGTAAGTCCAGTTTAAGTATAAAAAAACATTTTTATTTCGAGCTATTCAGTTTAGTCAAGCAATTCTATTTCAGCTAATTCAGTTTTGTAAAAGTACAGATTTTGTTTACACACAGTTTTATGTCAACAGTTCTATGTTAAACAATTCAGTTTAGTGTAAATAGTTTCAATGTCAAAAAAACAGTTGCAGTTATAGGTAACAATTCAGTTAAGTGTAAATACAGTTTTAATGTCGACAAATAGTTCTATTTCAAACAATTCAGTTAAGCACAAGCACGCAGTTCAAATGTAAGTACGGTTTAATTTTAAGCTATTCAGTTTAGTCAAACAATTCAGTTTAGCATAAGTATGCTGTTAGTTCTATTTAACCCATAGATAGGGCCCTATCAGGTGCTACCACTCCGGGCCAGAGTGGACCTGGGAGCGATGGCAATGAAGGGGTACTCCGCATTCCCCAAAACTCCAGCATTGCTTGAACTTCACCATCAGATTGTTTAGTGTCATATCCAGGACAATCGTTGGGGGGGGGGTTCTTGCAGTCAGTGTATGCTACAGCCCCAGCTGACTGTGCAACATACGAATTCAAGTATTCCTATCTATTACAAATAATTTTCAAAGAGAGCAATTTCACCTTTAGATAGAATCTTAGTAGGTCCTATCGTTCTAAGTGATCCGTTTGAACCTCAAAATCCTCGACAATTTTAAGCATCCCTTTTTGTGCATCAACCATTTACCTTTATCCGCACCCAGTTTCTCCTTTGTTAAAAGTAATTGTTTCTTTCATTCCCCAATGAATTATTTCTTTTCTTTCTTTCTTTCTTTCTTTTTCTTTGTGAGAGTTTCATTTGACCTGCTGTTGTAGTTTACAAGATTTCGGTCATTCAAACGACCTTCTCAAGGAAAATGTTAGATTCCAAATGTCAAAAGTCTGACGTACGTCTTCAACGACAGAGTAAACGTATGAGTCTAAAATATTCGAAAAATATTGGCCATTAGCATCTGAGATGATCAGAGATGGGACGTTATTGATCATCATTAAATTGACAGGCAGGCCAATTGAAGTCTATTTTGAAAAAAAATTATTCTCGTAGGGACACGCTTATATGTGTATTTGTTGGCTTGCAGACACACAAATACATACATACATACATATTTATATTCACACACACACACACACACACACACACACACACACACACACACACACACACACTAATATACACACACTCACACATAAATATATATATGAATATTTTATTTTTTTCTACACCTATTCTGTAATTCTGACACTGTGAAAAACTCCAGATGATAAAATTTGCCAATAATATATATATATATATATATATATATATATATATATATATATATATATATATATATATATATATATATATATATATATATAATATAACAGTGTTGGTTGTCACTAAATCACTTTGTGGGTTTGTGTCCAACCAAGTCCAATATAATATGGAGAGTGTTTAATATCTAGGATAGAGCAATTATATAATATATATATATATATATATATATATATATATATATATATATATATATATATATATATAATTCATGGAATTTAGACTGCTACCACTGAGTTTCATGGAGTTTTTTTTCAAAACAACAATCAGGCTGTTAAGAAAAGAAAAAAAAAATTTTTTTTTTCGTTTTCTTAACTGCCTGACGATTGTTGTTTTGCAAAAAAACTCCATGAAACCCAGGGGTTGCAGTCTAAATTCTATGAATTATATGTATATATATATATATATATATATATATATATATATATATATATACATATATATATATATATAAATTATTTTCATTCAACGAATGGATATGCTTGGTCCAGTCTTCAGGGGCAGTAGATTACACCAACTACACCTCTGCAGAGGAGTCAGTTTCCCTCTACCAACGAGTAGCAAATTGTATCATCGGGGGTGGGGTTCACACTGTCAGAATTACTGAATAGGTGTAGAAATATAATAGAATATTCATATATTTATTTGTGAATGTGTGTATATATGTGTTTGTGTGTGTGTAAATATATATATATATATATATATATATATATATATATATATATATATGTATGTATGTATGTATTTGTGTGTATGCCAAACTTTACTGAAACAAAACTCTGGAAGAAAGCGAAAACTGTCTGACAAGGACCGTTAAACTGTTAGGAAGGATAACAATAATATAGCTCCGAAAATTACAGCAGAGCTTAATGACCATCTCAAGAACTTAGTTTCATGAAAAATTGTAAGAAGGGAGGTTCACAAAACCGAATTTCACGGGAGGGCTGCAATCAGAAAAGCATATTAAAATGAATTTGTTTGAAATTTCCCTGTGTTTCCATTATTTTGTCCAATACTTCTATATAGAGTACTCACAAAATTTGATATTTTAAAAGCAATTATCT
The DNA here is from genome assembly GCA_963585895.1 of Sepioteuthis lessoniana. Taxonomy (NCBI): domain Eukaryota; kingdom Metazoa; phylum Mollusca; class Cephalopoda; order Myopsida; family Loliginidae; genus Sepioteuthis; species Sepioteuthis lessoniana. Next base: position 15,759,775 of record OY757944.1, read on the forward strand.
TAAAAAGTTCTCCGTCAACCTCAATGAAATTGAACAGTTTAGGTGTTGAACATCATAAGTGTATTCTGGGACCAATTTCATAAGTGTTCAAATTGTGAATCACCTGTGACACAGCACACTTCTTGGGGCATCGCAAGAGTTTTTCACAAACTTGCTCGGGTTTTTCTGATTTTGATGACTGTGTACTAAATCATTTAGCCCTGCATAAAGAGCCTTTCTCTTTAAAATTTTGGTACAAAGTTCAAATTTTTTTGCCACTTTGTGAAGTTTTTCAAAATTTTGCGTTGGGAGTGAACGGCAAAATTTTGAAAAACAAAACAAAAAGAAAACATTAAATATAAAATCTTGTGTCTATATTCTGTGAAAATTTGAAGTTATTTCAACAAGAATAGCCAAAATTATTGATGTTCAAAATGATGTCAAATTTTTTGAGACAGCCTCCTAGGTAGGTGAACTTGTCTACCAGTTTCAGAGAGCTTCCGTCTCGTGTGCAAATGTCGCCTGTTTGATTAAAGCACATGTATTCAGTTTTATGTGCATTGACATGGAGGCCAATGCCTGTGGCGGCTTGTTCCACGCTATGCAGTAGTGTTTCGGCTTGGTTGAGTGTATTTGCCAGAATCGCCATGTCATCGGCGTAGTCGGCGTTTGTAATTGTTTTTGCGGGGTATCTTCAGCTTTTTGAAGATTTTTGCAATTTCCTGTTTTGACTATGGAGGTGTTGCAGTTGTCGGTCGCAGAGTTTCAATGCTTTAGAGCTTGGTAATAAACAATACGTAATAGCATCCGTTTTTGCAGAGTAATATTACTATAGAAATAATAAATCCTGGGGAAAAAAATTAAGTTTGCAAGAAGAAATTAAAAACAATTTTACTGTAGAAATTAATTTGAAATAAGCAAGAAACGATTGTCAGTGACCAGGAATTCATGGAATATATATCGACTGAACTGGGAAATTAAAATGATTTTACTATAGAAATGCATAAAAATATTGGTCGGTGTATGTCTTTTTTCTAAATAGTGCAGTAAAATTCCTAAGAAGGGATCTGATGGCGTAGTGGCTACCGTGTGGGACCACAAGATCGTCGTAAACGAGTTCAAACTCCAGTCGTGTTATCACGTTCGCTACTGGTCTAATATCTTTGGGAAAAGCAAGAACCCCTTTATTCCCCCTGGTATTGGTTAAATAGCACCACTATTGTTTTTCTACAAGGAATACTTTGTCAGTAAATAACCAACCAAGTTTGATATGATATTAAATAATGAAACCTAAAACTGTAGGAGGTGCCCGTGGTGTAATGGTTATCGTCGTAGGAAATGAACATGACGACTCGAGTTCAAATTCTGGACGAGAATGATTGCATTTCACATTGCACTAACCCCTTGGGAAAGGTATGAATCCAATTATTTTCCCTCCAGCTATGGGTAAATAGTAGGACAGACTAGGCTCTTCAGCCTTGGTGAGGCAACTAGTCTAGGAGAAGGAAAACTCTGAATTCAAACCTGTTAAACTCCGCTTAAAAACTAACCTTGTGTCATATCCTGCCCTAAAACTAGTGCATTCGGTAATATCCGCAGTGTAAGACGTCCTGAGGGCTTAGGACATGTTACTCCATTGATGAATGCGGATTGAAGATAAATATATTGTTTGCACCTATCAACAGGGGTCCAGTATGGGCCCAATGATATGGACAGAAAAAAAAAATTGCCGATCGGCCGGGTATAAAACGGACAGACGTTGAGGGTAAGAGAAATTCCTGCAGAAACTAAAAAAAAGCTCTAATTGTGGTATATGTAAGTTAACCCCACCATAAGGGCCCACAGTCGATGAGTATCTCGTGTAAATCGTACACCCACCCACCAGACTAGAATTACACCCAAATAAATAATTGCCAAACGACGTAGAAGCAAAAACTCGTTAGTTTTCCTCGAGACGCCGACGAGACGAAGATATTTTCAGACATATATATATATATATATATATATATATATATATATATGAATAAAAAAAAAACAGAAACAATTTCAATATATACAAAATCCCCGCCTATTCTTTCATCCTTTGCATATATTAAACGCTTGTGTATGTTTATAGAAATAAATAGTTAGAGTCTATGGATATAAAGGCCAACAGAGGGTTGTGTTTGTCGAGACGAGGTTTGTATATTTGCAGCGTTTCGTAATTCAGGCAGAAAATATGAGACAAGAAATAAAAATGTTTACAGTTCTTCGTTAACATTGTTCTTTCCAAATGTTCCGCCCTGCCGGCGAGGCGTAGAATACCCTGCTTAGAATTGCAATTACTCCTAGGTCCACTCTAATCTGGAAAGGTAATAACTCTTGGGGTCCCATCTATAGGTCATTTAGACCAGTCAGTTTGCAAATTATTTGTACTGTATTTTCGGTAGAGAAGTAAAACCCCTTAAAAAGGGAGTGACCTAGTGAGGACTCTAAACTAGTTAGGCTTCAGTCCTGGAGATTTGGGAGTATAGAGTACTCCTTCATTGCCATTACTCTCAGGTTTACGCGTTGCCTAGTCGGCTGGGGCTGTAGAATACACTCACCGCTTCTCTGCAAATGGATAAGACCCTCCAACGAATGTCCTAGATATGACACTAAACAATCTGATGGTGAGGTTCCATTAGTGCTGGAGCTTTGGGAAATGGTAGTGGTAGCACCTGATAGGGTCCTTTCTAACGGTCAAATAAAACTAAACTGTACTTATGCTAAATTGAATTGATTGGAATAGAACTTTGTATATGTATAAAAATGGATTTGACATTAAATAATCAACAATGGTTGATGTGCCATAAAATCCAACCCAACCAAATCTCATATATTTAAAATAAATGTATAAAGAGGATTTAGCATTAAATAACCAACAATGGTTGAAATGCCATAAAACTAAACCAAACCAAAGGGGTGTCCTCGTGGGGTAATGGTTAACGCTCTAAGCCAGTTCGAAATCCAATCACGCTATTACGTTCTCTTTCGGACAAACACCATTGAGAAAGGTGTCAACCCCCCTTATCTGACCAACTATGGGTTAAATAGTACTACAACTGTTCTCGAAGGTCGGCTTTGACATTAAATAACCTTCGAAGGTTTATATGCCATTAAACAAAGGAACCAAATACTATATAATTAATGTATATGTGTAAAAGGGATTTGGCATTAAATAACCCACAATGGTTGATGCAGCATAAGCCTCAACCAAACCAAATCCTATATATTTAATATATAGGTTTAACGAGGATTTGGCAAAGAATAATCTACAAGGGTTGATATGCCATAAAACTCAACCAAACCAAATCCTATACATTTGATATAGATGTTGGTTGCTTGTATTTTTTGGCATATGAACCTTTTTATACAAATAAAGTAAAAAGTGAAGTTGTCTCCCTTTAGTCGAGGGAGACCTGTAGGCTCCCTTTTCAATAGCTACTACACTGAGGTGTATGGGATGGTGCCACTCCTTCCCCTGGATTGATCCTCTTTACCCTTGATACATACCTTATAATGCTGAATGTTAAGCAAAGAGGTATCAAGTACCATTTTTAAGTCTTTGGTATGACTCGACCTAGAATTGAACCCCGGTCTCCCGGACCACTGGTTAACACTCTACCCACGAATAATCAGCTTTATTTAAACAATTCAGTTTAGCATAAGTCCTATTTACCAACCCCTCCGCTCGGGCAGGATATGACACAAGGTCAATTTTTAAGCGGAGTTTAACAGGTTTGAATTCAGAGTTTTCCTTCTCCTAGACTAGTTGCCTCACCAAGGCTGAAGAACCTAGTCTGTCCTACTATTTACCCATAGCTGGAGGGAGAATATTTGGATTCATACCTTTCCCAAGGGTATTAGTGCTATGTGAAATGCAATCAGTCTCGTCCAGGATTTGAACTCGTGTCGCCGTGTCCATATCCTGCGACGATAGCCATTACACCACGGGCACCTCCTCCATTCAGTTTAGCATAAGTACTCAGTTTAATTGTCAAAAGCATTTCTTTTTCAAGTTATTCAGTTATTTAACCAGTTCTAAAGCAAACAATTCAATTTAGCATTAGTATACAGTGTAAATATCAAAACTGTTCTATTTCAAGTAATTCAGTTTATCATAAGTACGCAATTTAGAACTATTTGACTCATATATAGGGTCCTATCAGGTGCTATCACCCCGGGCCAGAAAGAACTTATGAGCGATAGCAGTGAAGGGGTACTCCACATTTCCCAGATCTCTAGCATTACAAGAAGCTCACCATCAGATTCATTAGTGTCATCCAGGACACTTTGGGGGGGGGCGGGTGTTACCCTTCTACAGAAATGCAGTCGGTATATTTTACAGCCCCAGCCGACTGGCCAAGATGTATGAAAAGGGTTTGGCATTAAATAACCTAGAATGGTTGACATGCCATAAAACCAAACCTAAGCAAAGGCTAAATTGAATAAAAAATTGTCTTTTGGAAAACTAATTACAATTGGGATTCTAACCTGGGCAAAATTCAGATTTAAATCCAATCGACAATATTTGGCGTATAACAAAACGAAAACTGTTTGGTAAGATGTTTTCTAACGAAATTTCGTTGCAAGAAGCAATTAAGAATGAGAGGGGAAAATATTTCTTTTAAAAAATGTAAGAGCTGATAGACCGCATTATTAAAAGAATTGCTTAGCTAAACCCAGTGTATCTTAAAAAGGACTTCATATGTCTACACGTTAAATGTCCTGCTTCTCTGCAGACGGATAAGACCCCACCAACGATGGTTCAAGATATGACACAACAATCTAATGTTGAGGTTCCAGAGATGCAGGAGTTTTGGGGAATGTTGAGTATCCCTTCATTTCCATCGCTCCCAGGTCCACTCTGGCCCGGAGAGGTACTACCTGATAGAGTCCGATCTATGCGTCAAATAGAACTAAACTGTGTACTTATGCTAAAGTGAATGCTTGAAATAGAACAGTTTTTGACATTGAAACTGCGTACTTATGCTAAACTTAATTGTTTGAAATAGAATCGTTTTTTTTTTTTTTTTTTAAATAGAACTAAACTGTCATTATCATCATCATCATCATCATCATTATGTCGTGCCACCAGCGCGGATATCCCTGACCCTCTCTCGCCACTTCTGCCTATCGTTCATCGCCTCTGGTAGGTCTTCAGGGCTACATCCCGTATCCTCACAGAGCTGCTGTATGTATGTTCCAGCCGGTCTTCCTGCTTTTGCTCGGCCATATGTGGGGATCCATAGGAGGACATCACTTATGAGCTCTTCCCTGCTTCTCCAGCAGTGTCCTGCATGTCTTATTCGTCTAACTTGGATAGTTTTCGTGATGGGAATTTGGTGGCCGTATAGTTGGTGCTTTGTAGGGTGTTGCCTCCAGGACTTATTCAATATTGCTCGCAGCATTCTTGTGTTATAATAAAATATTCATAAATGTATCAAGATTCGACATGAAACGACCCATGAGGAGTTGATATGACGTCAAACAAATAAACCAATCAAATCCATCCTCATATATTTTGTTGTGGTGGGGCTGGAACTCCTCATAAGACGGGGTGTCCTCGTGGTGTTTATGGTTAAAGCGATCGACTGCAGAATTGTAGGGAGCAATTTCGAAACCACTTATTCTCCCAGCTGTGGGTTAAAAAGTACCACTACTGTTCTTCTAGAAGGATGACTTTGGAATTGAATAACCTACAAAGGTTGATATGCCATTAAAGAAACCAATCCCCATAAATGGGACTGATCTGAAACTATTTAGTGCGGTGCTCGCTCTAGACTGAGCCAGTAAAAATACGCCTAAAGTTATTTACATTTGTCGGCGAACCGTATTCTCTCCGGAATAAAATATCTCTAATTTTTACATGTGTCGACCTTACTAATTTCTCGATATAACATCTTTGGTCTTAATTTTCTATTATATATATATATACATAAATACATACATACATATATATATATATACATGTACTTTTACATATAAAGAAGTATTGTCAATTCTGATTCCATATAAATTTTCGTTTGATTATTTTTCTCTTTCGCAACATTAATCTCGTGTACAAACTGAATAATTTTCTGAAAAAATATTGATCTATACATTTCCTATCTGAATGTTCACTCAAGCAAAGGCGGTCAAGTCAACTAGTATATATATATATATATATATATGTGTGTGTGTGTGTGTGTGTATGTGTGCGTGGAATTACATCTCGTCTTTCTTATACAATAGACTTCCCTTACCGGATGTTAGAGAATATCAGTACTTATATATGTTATAAGGTTGGTTCGTTGAGCACAGACTAGACAGTCCATTATATAATATGTTTATGCGCAATTTTGATTGAATAAAACCCTATTATTCATTATTAATAGTGGCCTTTTCATCTATCTATCTATCTATCTATCTGCATGTATTAAAGTGAGACCATTGATATTCCATGCCCAACCTAAATTTATGTTTTGGAACAAGGCATTATTATTTTTACACCTTGCGAGGTTTTCATATTAGTTTTGGCTGGTGGTCATTGACTGAAGTGCGGGTAACAACAAGTCTTCAGGACTCCGCTCGGTATTCTGACCGATCATAACAATAAGGTAGTTTGGATGGTCTTAGTTCTTTCACTGATTTACAATTCTTCCAGTACCTTCCCCCAGCGCGCTCCAATCTCACCAATTACGACTAGTATCACCCGTCACCCTCATATTCTACCGATTTTACGTTTTCTGGCAAGGTCCAAGTATTTGTTAATATTTTCGCTTTCTTTTATTTTCATTTAGTTGTCCACTGGAACAGCAAAATCCAATAGAGGAAAAGTACTCTTTTATTTTTTGTTTATAACCATTAATCTGAGATCCCAGAGGATCCATATATATATATATATATATATACGAGGTGCATACGATAAGTTTCCAGACTTTATTCGTATGGGCGCTTTTATTGATAGTACACACATGAAACTCTAGTCCCCTTCCAAGTTATCTCCTCCGGCTGCAATGCACTTGTTGTACCGTTCAAACAACTTCTGGAAGGGCCCAGGAAGGTCCTCTTGTGTGAGCGTGTCAATGACTTTCGTCACAGCCTCTTTCATCTCCTCAATTGTCTCATAATGACAGCCTCTGTCTGAGCTTAGGGAATAACCGAAAGTCACAGGGAGCAAGGTCTGGACTATAGGGAGAGTGAGGAACTGTTTTGATGCCCATCTTGGTCAAATAGTCTGTGACAAGGATGGAGTTGTGGACTGGTGCATTGTCCTGCTGGAAATGCCACTGACCCGATTTGAAGAGTGATGACCTCTTCCGATGGAATCTCTTCCTGAACTCCCCTACAACCTCAACATAGTAACCCTAACCCTAACCCTTTGGCCAATCAACTCTGATGTTCTGAGTTCCTTACTCCTCCCACACATCTCATCATCCCTCACAGACTCCTTGCCTTCCTTGAATCTCTTATGTCACTCAAAAACTCATGCTCGATTCATGCAAGATGGTCGAAAAGCAGTGTGAAGCATTCCATACGTTTCTGTGGCATTTTTTCCAAGTTTAAAACAGAATTTTATTGCATATCGTTCTTCTAAAGTGTCCTCACGTCCAGATTGCATTTTTGAAATTCCCCAGCTGTGACAATCAGGCTTTAATAGGGTGTATTTCAATTCCTGCTGTAGCTATTCATTTGGAGCTGAAATCATAAGAGTTGGTCAGTCATCTCATAAGATGTATAGCAATAGCATACTGAAATTTCAAGAGTCTACGACAATTTTAAATGCTCATATGAAGAAAGTCTGGAAACTCATCGTATGCACCTCGTATATATATCTCATAGAATTTCATGCGTCTCATTCTCTTGGAAAGATTCTGGTTTGTGCATATACCATTTGGTAGAATGGTCAAATTCGAATCTATTGCACAATTCCCAGTGGATCGCCTTGTTCAACTAGTCGTGCTTGATCTATACCTTGTGCTTGTTTATGTCATTCGATTATTATAGGATAAACCGTTTCATTTATTTTTACCCATAACCTACACTTTCCATTCTTATGTGTAATATCAATTTTTGCCTTGATATTATTGGTCCTTATGGCGTTGATTTTTGCTGCTACTAAAAGAGATATACATTCTCTCTTAAGTTTTCCTTTTCTTAACCGGGTCATCTTGTGTGGAATCTGCCCAGTTTGTCGCTCGATCTATCCGTACAGTTGTTTTTCTTCTCACTACTTCTCTTCGACTTCTGGTAGCTTTTCTATTCGACCTAATGTTTACTTTGCTGTTTCTGGCAGTATTAAGTACGCCTTCTTCGCTCTTTTTAATTTATTCTTCGAGAATTTTATTAAAATCAGAATATTAGTACCTTTTTGGTGAACTTTTTTTTTTATCGGCGTCATTTTAATGTCTAATCAGGTCCGTATTTTGTTCATACTAATTATTTAAAAAAAACCAACCCTGTTACAGGTATTTAAGAAAAATCTGGGAGATTTTTTTGGCTGCTTAGGATGGGAAAATCTTCGGTATATATTTGAGTTTGAGTGCTAGACCCATCACGAGACGTCATGGAACACAACTTACAAAAGGTTCGAAGCTAAAACTTTGAGGGTATAAATGGCACGATGTTAAATTCAGACGCACCTTATGCGATTTAAGCAAGACATTTTCACAGAGAGAGAGAGAGAGAGAGAGAGAGAGAGAGAGAGAGAGAGAGAGAGAGAGGCGGGAGGGAACTTTAGTGTATTCAAGTATGTAATGTTTAAATCAAGCTAGCTGTACATTGCAAAAACACTTTAGCTGTAGCAGAAACCATTACTGTATATAAAAAGCAAGCCTGCAATACAGCCAAGAACATTAAGGAAATAGAGAAAAACATTTAAGGTTTGGTAACAAAACCTTTCATCATCTTGATGGCTAGAAAAAAAAAAAAAAAACTAGAAAAATTTCATCACTTCACGCTAATGCCCTCCTACGTATTAAAAAAACCCACTCTCCCAGGAAGTGACACATGGTCAATTTTCAAGCCAAGTAAAGCTAGTTTGAATCCAGTTTTCCTTCTCCTGGGCTGGTTGCTGTACCAAGGCTAAAGAACCTAGTCTGCTCTTCAGTTGATAGGTTTGGTTGGGTTTTATGACACATCAACCATTGTAGGTTATTTAATGCCAAATCCTCTTTATACATATATATTAGATATATAGGATTTGATTTAGTTGGGTTTTATGGCATATCAATCATTGTATGCTATTTAATGCTAAATTCTCTTTATACATATATATTAGATATATAGGATTTGGTTTAGTTGGGTTTTATGGCATATCAACCATTGTTGGTTATTTAATGCCAAATCCTCTTTATACATATATATTGAATATATAGGATTTGGTTTTGTTAGGTTTTATGGCACATCAACCATTGTAGGTTATTTAATGCCAAATCCATTTTTATATAGCTTAACAGTTCTATTTCAAACAATAAAGTTTAGTGACTAGCAAAGGCATGGACAGCTATCGATAGGCTTTCAGTCATATGGGAGTCAGACCTGACCGATAAAATGAAGCGCAGTTTCTTCCAAGCAGCGATCGTGTCGATACTGCTATATGGATGCACCACATGGACGCTAACAAAACGGATGGACAAAAAGCTTGAAGGCAATTACACAAGAATACTGCGAGCAATATTGAACGTGTCCTGGAGACAGCAACCCGCAAAGCAGCAGCTATACGGCCATCTACTACCCATCATGAAAACTAGATGAACCAGACACGGAGGACACTGCTGGAGAAGTAGGGACGATCTCGTGAGTGATGTACTCCGGTGGACTCCTTCACACAGACGAGCAAAGGCAGGACGTCTAGCTTGAACCTACATACAGCAGGTTTGTGCCGATACGGGATGTAGCCCTGAGGATCTGTCGAAAGCAATGGACAATAGGCGAGAGAGGGTCAGGAATATCCGTGTTGATAGCGGAACATGATGATGATGATGATGAAGTTTAGCATAAGTACACAGTTTAAATGTGAAAGCAGTTCTATTTCAAATAATTTAGTAGTTTTTTGTTTACACACATTTAAATGCCTGAACAGTTCTATTTCAAATAATTCAATTTAGCATAAGTACAGTTTAGTTCTATTTAACCCATAGATAGAACCCTATTAGCTGCTACCAGTCCGGGCCAGAGTGGACCTAGGAGCGATGGAAATAAAGGGACACTCTGCATTCGCCATAGCTCACCATTAGATTGTTTCCTGTCATAGCCAGTGAATCGTTAGGGGAGTCTTATCTCTGGGCCATCTTCTATTAAGAAACGCACGTGCCTATATCCTCTTTCTCCAGATTTCGGTTAATAGCAAATCAGACTGAACTTTCCGGCTTTGTAATTCGGCAACCAGTCTAAGAGAAAAAAAAACCGTATTAAAACCTCATCCCGTATGTCAGGGTAACTTCCTGGTTTGGCTAGCGTTTAAGCCAGATCAGCGATCATTTCTGCTACTGTTACCATGTAACCCAGGGTAACCTTTCACATATTACTTGGTGAGGAGTAGCGCCTAGGGATACTTCTATTGTCCTGTAAGGCGTTTGTAAGAGGAATTTCTTGGCATGGTCACGTGAAGACCTGTAAAGTGTATGGAACAATAACCAAGTACAACCTGTCACATGATAATTGGAAAGAAGATAAGCACTACTTAGTAATTCTTCCATTGCCCTGAGCGGTGTTACTAAGAATTTCTTGGCATTGCCACCTGAACCTGAAAAAAATTATCGGGCTATAAGTTGCTACCCCATTGGAAGCGCTCTATTCTGGTATTTACAAAAAAATAATTTGATCTTACTATAGTTTACCAAAGATGACCTAGATGTGACACAAGATCAATTTTTCAGCGGGTCACAGCAGATTTGAAATCAATGTTTCTTTAACTTTTCCAGTTCAAAATGGGAATAGTTCAGTTCAAAATGGGAATAGTTCAGTTCAAAATGGGAATATTTCATTTCAAAATGGGAATAGTTCAGTTCAAAATGGGAATAGTTCAGTTCAAAATGGGAATAGTTCAGTTCAAAATGGGAATAGTTCAGTTCGAAATGGGAATAGTTCAGTTCAAAATGGGAATAGTTCAGTTCAAAATGGGAATATTTCATTTCAAAATGGGAGTAGTTCATTTCAAAATGGGAATAGTTCATTTCAAAATGGGAATAGTTCAGTTCAAAATGGGAATAGTTCAGTTCAAAATGGGAATAGTTCAGTTCAAAATGGGAATATTTCATTTCAAAATGGGAGTAGTTCAGTTCGAAATGGGAATAGTTCAGTTCAAAATGGGAATAGTTCAGTTCAAAATGGGAATAGTTCAGTTCAAAATGGGAATAGTTCAGTTCAAAATGGGAATATTTCATTTCAAAATGGGAGTAGTTCAGTTCAAAATGGGAATAGTTCAGTTCAAAATGGGAATAGTTCAGTTCGAAATGGGAATAGTTTTACCTATTGCCGTGTGTGTGTGTTTGTGTGGCGGGGGGGGGGCTAATTGTTGGATTCATGTCTTTTTCAAGGGGATTAGCGCCAAAGGAAATACAGACAGCTTTTTGTCCTGGATTTGATTTCTGCTTGTCGAATTTACTTCCTACGAAGTTAACTACTACGGTAAGCGCATGTTCTTTAATTCATTCACCTTAGTGTAGCATATTGGCCCTCGACCGAGCTGTCAATTAAAAGATGCATCTGTGAAAGTAACAGGTGCATCAGGTCGAAGATATCAAGATATAACCTTGACCTATGAACGGGTTGAATTCGGTGCAGATGCGACGTCCACAAGAAGCAGGTGGACGCCAAACAATTATATAACAGGGTGCTACAGACGGCTTGAGTTAGTTGGAGTCAGTTTGTTGGAGCTCGAGTTGCAGTTCGAGGCAGTGAGAACCAGCTCGAGACAGAGGACTTGGGCCCTCAGGACCCCGGTTGAGCACCCCAGCAGAATGAGGAAGATGTACTGCTATGACCAGAGGAACTTTGGGTCAATATGTTGCAGTCTGTTCCGTCTCCAACTCACCTCTCACACACAACCCTTTCGCAACCCTTTCGTTTGAAGTGTGAGAGGTATATTTTTTCTAAAGAACTGTGTTCGTTCGTTCATTATTGTTGATTATGTTTCCGCATATATATGTACACGTATAGTTGTATCACGGCTATTCAACATTAGTAGGTCATGTATTGTGGAATTAGCTCACTAGCCACAGTCTGTGAGATTTGCTTGTTGACTATCAGTCAACGGCACGCATTTAACTACATTCAATATGATAAAAACATTTATCTAGAATTTAATATATATAATCTGCATTTTCCATTCGTGCTTCTGTTACCCTTTTTTGAAAGATTAAATAAAAGATCTTACCCATTCCCATTTAAAGATACCGCCATTATCTCCCTCTTCCACTCTCTCTCTCTCTTTTCGTTTCTCTCTTTCTCTCTCTCTCTCTCGCTCTCTTTCCACATCCCAGACCTCAAAAGCCCTTCCGCCCGCGTACCTAATTGAATGAGATCAAATTTCGGAAATCAGGTAGTTTCGTCTAGCGGGAAGATTCTTAAGATTGTATCAAAAATATTTGCATGGCGATAATATCGATAGAATTTTGATTGGGTCGACCAGAAAGGATGACATCAGAACAGAAATCGCTAACGTTTTTCGCTTCGTTAACTTAAACGGATGTTTAGTTGTTGAGTTTCTGATGGAACTCTTTTAAATATGGCCACCGGAAACATTGAGACTTGATTTGTAAACGTCTCTTTTTTTTATCCTTCTTATTTCCGTATTTTTCTTTTTTTTTCCGTTTCTGTCTTTTTCTTTTTAAAATCATTTCCTTTTCTTCCTTGATTGCTAAACTTTGGAATATTTGCTTTGTTCTTTTTATCCCTTCTTTTTTTCCTTTTCTTCCCATGTCTACAGGAATATCTCTTTTGTTTCTTCATAATTTTTTTTGTAAAAAATTGTTGGGTTTTTCTTTTATTCTTACTTTCATTCGATCTTTCTTTGCTACCTGGTTTTTCTTTCTTTCTTTCTTTCTTTGCTCTCAGGATTTTTTTTCTTTCTTTCTTTCTTTTTTTGCTCTCAGGATTTCCTTTCTTTCTTTCTTTCATTCTTTCTTTCTTTCTTTCTTTCTTTGCTCTCAGGATTTTCTTTCGTTCTCTCTCTCTTTCTTTCTCTCTTTCTTTGCTCTCAGAATTTTCTTTCTTTCTTTCTTGGCTTTCAAGATGGTCTTTCTTTCTTTCTTTGCGCCCAGGCTTTTCTTTCTTTCTTTCTTTGTTTCTTTCTTTCTTTCTTTCTTTACTCTCAGGATTTTCTTTCTTTCTTTCTTTTTTCTTTCTTTCTTTGCTCTTAGGATTTTCTTTCTTTCTTTCTTTTTTTCTTTCTTTCTTTCTTTCTTTGCTCACAGGATTTTCTTTCTTTCTTTGCTCTCAGGATTTTCTTTCTTTCTTTCTTTTTTCTTTCTTTCTTTTTTCTTTCTTTCTTTGCTCTTAGGATTTTCTTTCTTTTTTTTTTCTTTCTTTCTTTCTTTGCTCACAGGATTTTCTTTCTTTCTTTCTTTCTTTCTTTCTTTCTTTCTTTGCTCTCAGGATTTTATTTCTTTCTTTCTTTGCTCACAGGATTTTCTTTCTTTCTTTCTTTGCTCTCTGGATTTCTTTCTTTCTTTCTTTCTTCTTTCTTTCTTTGCTCTCATGTTTTTCTTTCTTTCTTTCTTTCTTTGCTCTCAGGATTTTCTTTCTTTCTTTCTTTCTTTCTTTGCTCTCAGAATTTTCTTTCTTTCTTTCTTTCTTTCTTTGCTCTCAAGATGGTCTTTCTTTCTTTCTTTCTTTGCTCCCAGGCTTTTCTTTCTTTCCTTCTTTCTTTCTTTCTTTCTTTCTTTACTCTCGGGATTTTCTTTCTTCCTTTCTTTTTTTTTTCTTTGCTCTTAGGATTTTCTTTCTTTCTTTCTTTCTTTCGTTCTTTCTTTCTTTCTTTCTTTCTTTCTTTTCTAGCTTTTTATTTATTCTTTCTTTCTTTGCTCAAAGAATTGTCTTTCTTTCTTTCTTTGCTCTCAGGATTTTCTTTCTTTCTTTCTTTCTTTCTTTCTTTCTTTCTTTCTTTCTTTGCTCTCAGGATTTTCTTTCTTTCTTTCTTTCTTTGCTCTCAGGATTTTCTTTCTTTCTTTCTTTCTTTGCTCTTCGTTTTTTTTAAATTTTTTATTTCCTTCTTTGCTGTCAAGATGGTCTTTCTTTCTTTCTTTCTTTTGTTCTTTCTTTTTTTTGTTCTTTCTTTCTTTCTTTTTGGCTTTTTATTCATTCTTTTTTTTCTTTTCTCCCCGGATTGTCTTTCTTTCTTTCTTTCTTTCTTTCTTAATTGGTTATTCATTTTTCCCTTAATAATTTTTTGTCAATTGTTTCTCATCATATTTTATGTTGATTATCTTCATTTCTTAGCTTTTTTGATTCCACATATTTTTCTCATTTTTCTTTTTAGTTTTTAAAACAAATATTCTTCCAGTTTTTACTCCTTTTTTTCTTTATTTAATCTTTCTTCATATTTTTCTTTCATTCTTTTGTTTCACTCAATTTTGAATTTTTTTTTTATTCCTCTGGCCCTGAGTGTCAACATCTGTTAGGGTCAAATAGAAATATCCTTTTATTTACTAAATTTCAAACTTTCTGCTAAACAAAAAATTGATGTTGAATTGAATTTTTAATAATAGATTGAAATACTTAAAACTATTCAACACAGTGCAAACAAATAATAATGAATAGAATTATTTGTGTTAGATTGGAATACTTGAAACCATCTGATGATGAATCTCCATTCTTTGAGTTTGGGGAATGAAAAGTAGCTCTTCATTTTCATTACTCCCAGGTCCACTCTAACCCGGAGGGGTTGTAACTATTAGGTAGTCATCTATTGGTCAAATCCAACTGTTTAATCCCTTAAAAGGGATTATCATGTTACCTCTCACACGGATTATCCTTATTTGAAACCATAAAATTGTGTGCAAGATGGTTAGCTGGTTTTACAGTATGTCAACCATTGTAGATTATTTAATGCCAAATCCTTATTATTCGTACATGCAAATATATATATATATATATATATATATATATATATAATACGCCGACTGCAAATCTGCAGAACGGTTAGATCCCTGCTAACGAGGCGACCAGTTGGTTGTGGGTGGCGAACCTTGATGCTTAAGGATGGGATCCTGGTGGTTGAGCAGTATTTGCCCCGGCAAACAAGTGGCCAAATCGCTTGCAACACACCACTTTGGTCCTTACAAAGCTAGAAAGGCGGTCGGATAAACCGGATTCAATCAATTGGCTGGTCACATTTTTAAAAGTATTCGTTTTGGTTTAATATATTTAAAGACAGAATTCAGCACTAAATAACCGACAAAAGTTGATGTGTGATAAACCCTACCAAACAAGCAACAATTTTTTAGCTAGCTAGTGCTAATTTTTTTTGATCCACAGAAAAAGGGTTTCAAGCATTGCTATCAATAACTAATAGTTTTATTTACAACTGTTGAATATTGTTATTGTTTATTGTTATTCTATAACAACCAGTTAAAGAGTTTCAAGTATCGTAAAAAATTAAAAAGTTGTTATTCTATAACAACCAGTTAAAGAGTTTCAAGTATCGTAAAAAATTAAAAAGTTCTATTTAACTCATAGATGGGACTTCAACTGGCACTAAAACTCTAGGTCAGTGTCGATCTGGGAATAACTGCAATGAAAAGGTACTTCTCATTTCCATGAGCTTTGCAACTGAAGCCTCACTATCAAATATTGAGTTTAGAGTCATATCCATTCCACCCAGAGTGGAGAAAAGGCATTTTGAATTTTCCACAGTAACAGCCGACTGGACTGATACGCAAGTTGTTCGTACCAAATGAGAATACTTGATAAATAAAATACTTGATAAATAAAATACTTGATAAATAGAATAAAATACTTGATAAATAAAATACTTGATATATAAATACTAGATAAAATAGAATAAAATGCTTTATAAATAAAATACTTGATGAATAAATACTTGATAAATAGAATAAAATACTTGATAAATAAAATACTTGATAAAAAAATACTTGATAAATAGAATAAAATGCTTTATAAATAAAATACTTGATGAATAAATACTTGATAAATAGAATAAAATACTTGATAAATAAAATATTTGATAAATAAATACTTGATAAATAGAATAAAATACTTGATAAATAAAATACTTTTATAAATAAATACTTGATAAATAGAATAAAATATTTGATAAATAAAATACTTGATAAATAGAATTATCAAATTTGAATCACAATTCTTGAAAGCAATTACTTGCACGGATGGAATTAACTGCGAACAATTGATATTAAAAATTATCATTGTGGAGGTGCCCGTGGTGTTAGTGTTATCGTCGTAGGATATGGACACGGCGACAGGAGTTCAAATCCTGGACGAGACTGATTGCATTTCATATAGCACTAATACCCTTGGGAAAGGTATGAATCCAATTATTCTCCCTCCAGCTATGGGTAAATAGTAGGGCAGACTAGGTTCTTCAGCCTTGGTGAGGCAACTAGTCTAGGAGAAGGAAAACTCTGAATTCAAACCTGTTAAACTTCGCTTAAAAATAGACCTTGTGTCATATCCTGCCCGTGCGGAGGGGTTGGGTAAATATGGATATGGATATCAAAAATTATCATTAATATTAGATAGCAATACTTTAAACCATTTAACTATGAGCAAATAAATCATCATCATCATCATCATCATGTCGAGCTGCTAGCATGGATATCCCTGACCCCCTGTCGCCACTTCTCCCTATCATTCATCGCCTCTGGCTGGTCTTCAGGGCTACATCCCGTATCCTCACATATCTGCTGTATGTATGTTCGTGCTGGTCGTCCTGCTTTTGATTGGCCATATGTGGGGGGCCATAGGAGTACATCACTTACGAGCTCGTCCCTGCTTCTCCAGCAGTATCCTGCGTGTCTGGTTCGTCTAACTTGGATAGTCTTCGTGAAGGGAGGCAGGTGGCCGTATAGTTGTTGCCTTGTGGGGTGTTGCCGTCAGGACTTGTTCAATATTGCAACATTCTTGTGTAATTGCCGTCTAGCTTCTTCTTCAGCCGTTTAGTTAGCGTCCAAGTAATGCATCCATATAGCCGAATCGATACGACCGACGGAACCTCTCTGAAAATAGTAGACAAATTCACCTACCTAAGAAGCAGCGTCTCAGCAAGCAAACAAATAATCAATGTTAAATTGGATAGAATTATTTGATGAATAGAATTAGTAATATTTTTTTTGCAGTACTTGAAACCACGAAGCAGTGCGCAAAAGAAATGAGCTCTAACTCGTTTAAAAATGGGGTTACTAACAAACTTTTCTTCCCAAATTATGTACGAGCATAAACTAGAATAAACATCGAGGGTTGAAATGCTCTTAAATTAAATGAACTAACGTAAGTTTTTATATCTTCTTTTCTTCATGAAGTCAGGGTGTCTCAAAATAGATTCAACCCATTGATATGATAACTTATTACTGAGACAAGCACAAGGGGGGGTCATTTGGAACACGTCCTTTAAAAAATGCATCCTTTCATCTCATCATCATCATCGTGTCGTGCCGCTAGCACGGATATCCCTTACCCCCTCTCGCCACTTCTCCCTATCATTCATCGCCTCTGGCTGGTCTTCAGGGTTACATCCCGTATCCTCACATATCTACTGTATGTATGTTCGTACTGGTCGTCCTGCTTTTGCTTGGCCATATGCGGGGATCCATAGGAGTACATCACTTACGAGCTCGTCCTTGCTTTTCCAGCAGTGTCCTTCATGTCTTGTTCGTCTAACTTGGATAGTTTTCGTCCTTTCATCTAGAGACATCAAATCAATGTTTATTTCTTAATTTTTTATTATATCACCTTCCAGGACATGCGATCTTTTTTTTGAATTTCTTGTCTCAGTAATAAATCATTATCATATTAATGGGTCGCATCTATTCTAATGCAGTTTTGAATGATTTTGTCTCCAAATAAGTACTGACGCTTAATATTTTTCCTTTCTTGCCCATTGTGATCAAGGATTAATAGTTGTTATAATATACTATTTTCAAATCTGAAACAAAAAAGAATATAACATTATTAGTAGTAGACTTATTAGTAATTTCATAGTTCCCATGTTTACAGAGACACTATATTTCGCTCCTTTCAGGTATATAATTTAAAATTTCTTCTTAATTTTTCTCCTATCTCCTTTTCTATATTCTTATAATACTTTTGAGTCAATCTCATTTGGTTTCTTCTTCAATTCATTCATTTCTTTCCTTGAGAATGTTTTGCTTAATTTTCTTTCTTATCAGCTTCATTCTGCTAAAGTCCTGTCGTCTGCAACCGAGTAATATGTGGCCGCCATTTTCTCAGAGACGAGGCTCAGTCTCTTCGCCGAACATTAAAACTATTAAACCTCTGCTCCCTAGTAATGACTAAATATGAAGATGATATCAAAAAATGAATCACGGAAGATTTCATAGGGTTTTTATCAAATATATCAAACATTCAAATTGTTGCTATTAATGACGAAGATAAGCTTTTAGCCAACCCAGTCGGCTTGGGCTGTAGAATAAGCCAACTGCATCTCTGCAGAAAGGTAATACCCCTCAAACGAATGTCCTGGATATGGCACTAAACTGAATCAGATGGAGAGGCTCCAGTTGAGGATATCTAAAAAATGTGGAGTAGTCCTTCATTGCCATTACTCCAACATCCCTACGATCCATGATGTTAGTGCCAGCAAGGGTCCCATCTCTGGGTGAAACAGAACTAATAAGCAATAAATGTGTGCGAAGAAATGACTGATAATAAAATGAAATGTTAAAAGTAAATTGCAATACTTGAAACCATTTAACTGTGTGCAAACAAATGATTAATATTATATAGAATAATTAGTATTAGATAGCAATCATCATCATCATCATGCCGTGCCGCTAGCACGGATATCCCTGACCCTCTCTCGCCACTTCTCCCTATCGTTCATTGCCTCTGGCAGGTATTCAGGGTTACATCCCATATCCTCACATAGCTGCTGTATGTATGTTCGAGCTGGTCGTCCTGCTTTTGCTTGGCCATATGCGGGGGTCCATAGGAGTACATCACTGATGAGCTCGTCCCTGCTTCTCCAGCAGTGTCCTGCGTGTTGAAACGCAGTTTCTTCCATGCAGCGGTCGTATCGATACTGCTATATGGATGCACTACTTGGACGCTAACTAAACGGCTGAAGAAGAAGCTAGAGGGCAATTACACAAGAATGTTGCGAGCAATATTGAACAAGTCCTGGTGGCAACACCCCACAAGGCACCAACTATACGGCCACCTGCCTCCCATCACGAAAGCTATACAAGTTAGATAGCAAAACTTGAAACCATTTAATTGTGTCAAAGAAATAATTAATTCTAATCAGAATAATTTGTGTAGAATTGGAATAGTTGAAATCGTTTATCTGTGAGCAAACTATTAATTTGAGCATACCGTAATACATACTGGGGAAACTGAACTTGTCTGGGGATGTAGAATATGTCGAATGCATATCTGCTTAGAGGTAAAACCCCTGCAACGAGTGTCTTCGATTTGACGCTAAACTGCCTCTGATGGTGAGGCACTGGTCCTTGAGCTTTAGGGAATGAGGATTGCCCTTTCATTGCTATAACTCCTAAGTCCACACTATCTTAACCCTTTAACTGTGTGCAAAGAAATGACTGATGTTGGATTGAATTGTTGATATTACTGAGCCATACTTGAAAATACACTGACTAATTTCTCATAGAGGAGTTAGACTCCCCCAACGATTGTACTGGATATGACACAAAACAATCTGATGGTGAGGGTCCAGTAATACTGGAGTTTTGGGAAATGAGGAGAGCCCCTTTATTTCCATCGCTCCCAGGTCCACTCTGGGCCGGAATGGTAGCACCTGATATGGTCCTATCTATGGTCAAATAGAACTAAACTGTGCGCTTATATTAAACAGAATTGTTTGAAATAGAACTGTTTTATATTTAACTGTGTGTAAATCAAAAACTATACTCATGCTATACTGAAATGTTTGAAATAGAACTGTTTAATGTTTGTTGTGGCCTTGTTAGGGGCCAGAAATAAAGACACAATGAAGGAACTGTGTTAAATGTATCAACAAACAACAGTAATACAACATATACAAATAAGAGGGATACTAGCGATACTGTTTCGGTCCGACTGCCAAGGCTGTCTGCTGGAATATTGCCTTCTATCTAAGAGCATTACCAGCTGCTATTTATAGCTGGGAGAGTTCATGCCTGCGAGGGTAAATTATCGTAACAATGTATAAAAAGGGATCTAGCATTAAATAACCTAAAAACCAAATCAAACACACATATATTACTAAATTATTACAATTGGATATACAAAAAATATATAGGCATAAGGCATACTATATGTTGTATCGTGGTAAGGAAGAGATATACAGTAAAATAAAGAGTTAACTGTTTATTAACTCAAGGGATACAGTCTAAAAATATTATCATATTTACCAACACCTCCGCTCGGGCAGGGTATGTCAATTTATTTTTAAAACGGAGTTTAACAGGTTTGAATTCAGAGTTTTCCTTCTCCTAGACTAGTTGCCTCACCAAGGCTGAAGAACCCAGTCTGCCCCACTATTTACCTATAGCTGGAGGGAGAATAATTGGATTCATACCTTTCCCACGGGTATTAGTGCTATGTGAAATTCAATCAGTGTCGTCCAGGATTTGAACTCGTTTCGCTGTGTCCATTTCCTGGGACGATAACCATTACACCACAGCCCCCCCAAAAAAATATTATAAGTCTCACGCTGTGGGTGTTACGTCCGAAATTGGTCTTACTATTGACCGAGATTTTGCAGAACCCTGCTGTGCTTAAGAAACACGACGTCTTTTATACATCCGTGATACTGGATGTCACGTTGTACGAGCCTCTATATAACACTATATTGCACACAGTAGGGAGTTCCCGTGTCATAGTAGTTTATGACCTAGACTATAACTTCGAAGTAAGCGATTTCGAATTCAAGTCACGCTCTTGTGTTCACTTTCAGATTAATGTCCCTAATTAAGCTATGGACTAAATAGCAGCCGTGCTGTTCTTCTACGAAGATGGTTTTGCATAAAATAGCCCACGAACGTTGATATGCCATTAAACAAATGAAAAAAATATTACATATAATGAGAACTGAACGTATATATACAAAAAATATTGAATTTACCCAACTCTTGTTCCTCGAGCAGGATGTGACACAAGGTCAGTTCTTAAGAGGAGATTTATGAATGAAATGAAACAGTAAAATTTTTCGAACCCTAATTAAATTTGAAACAGAATGCTCTGACCAATAATAGAACGTAAGGATTTTTTTTTCATTTTTTTCTTTTAATCTTTTTTTCCCTGGCACAGGGGCTCGGTCCGAAGGGACCCAGTCACCGCTGGGCCACCTGGCATACGTGCCAGTTGAAGTATCAATGACAAACAGATTTTCACATTGCACTGGACCTCCGGCTCTTGTTAAGGTATGACAGCAAGGTCACTTGGTGTACGTGTTGTCTAGCCATGAGCAACTATACAAACACATATGCATGCAAAACACAACGACACAATAAAGACGAGCGACACAGTACTTAGAAAAATATACCTTTCACTTTATTTGAAAGGGTTGTGTGGGAGAGGGAGTTGGAGACCGAACAGAACTGCAACATATTGACCTCCATTCTATTGGCCATAACTGCGTTTCTTTCCCGTTCTCCTGGGCTGCTCAACCGGAGGCCTGGTGGCCCAGCCTCTCTGGGTGCTGGTTTTCTCTACCGCATCTTATCTCCAACTCGTCTGATCCCCAACTGATTAATCGGGGGCCTGAGGGCTCCCTCTGCTGGGTGCTGGCTTTCTCTACCGCATCTTGTCTCCAACTGATTGAATTTCCTGTGCACTGAGTTATATAATAGTTCAACGCACACCTTCTTCTTGTGGGCGTCACAAATTGCATTCATTCAACCCATCCACGGTCAAGGTTATACTCTGCTATTCCTCGACCGGATGCACCTGTTATTTACACAGGTGCATTACCTATTTTGACAGCCCGGTCGGGTCGTAGGTCAATATACAACATACGTGCCGGGAGACACAGCAAAGGATAGCATTGTTCATATTGCACCTAGTGATCTTATGATCAGCATAGCCCAGCAGGCCATGAGTTTCGGCCCATGACCGACATATCCCCCCTAAATCCCCACTATAAAAAACCATGTATCAAATCTTGCTTGGTGAGAGGCAGGGATAAATGAATGAATTTGGTTACCTTAGTCAAGGGTGACCCGAAGGCTCCCTTTTCAGTAGCTACTACACCGAAATGTAGGGGAGGGCGCTACTCCATTCTCGGTTGCTGCACTTTACTCTTGATCCTTACCTTACAGTGCTGAGTGCTAAGCAAAGCGGCATCAAGTACCATTTATTTGAGTCTTAGGTATTACTCGACTTGAACCCCAGTCTCCTAGACCATTGCTGAACACTTTACCCATTAGGCATTGGTAAGTAAACCTGGTAATATATCGGGTAAGTGCAAAATTGAAGGGTTGGTCACAGGGTTGAATTGATTGAGGAGTCCCAAAAGGGGAGTGCCGACGGATCTATGCATTTTTTATGACCAGCCACGCATGAAATTCGTTTGGTACGTGGTTCCTCGCAATCAAATGTCATTGTATCTATCACATTCTAGCTTGACGAAAAATCAGTTAAATACCTAGAATACCTCATTTGAATTTTTTCGAGTGAACAATATCATCTGAAAGATAGTAAGAACACCCACTGAAAAAAAACCCAACCATCCCCAAAAACACCCCTCCAAAAATAACCCCAAAAAACAAAATAAAAACGAAGAGTCGAACGAATATATTCTCTGAATATCTTGATTTCTCGTATTTTCATATTTACACACACACACACACATGCATATTTATATCATCATCAGCATCATGTCGTGCCGCTAGCACGGATATCCCTGACCCTCTCTCGCCACTTTTCCCTATCGTTCATCGCTTCTGGCAGGTCCTCAGGGCTACATCCCGTATCCTCACATAGCTGCTGTATGTATGTTCGAGCTGGTCGTCCTGCTTATGCTCGGCTATATGTGGGGTCCATAGGAGTACATCACTTATGAGCTCGTCTCTACTTCTCCAACATTGTCCTGCGTGTCTGGTTCGACTAACTTGGATAGTTTTCGTGATGGGAGGCAGGTGGCCGCCAGGACTTATTCTGTTATATTATTTTTGTCTGAAGTGTCGCAATTGTATTGTTGGTTACAGAGTTTCACTGGTATAGAGTTTGGTAATAAATATTATCTAATAATATTCAATTTTATTGTACAATATTTCACGAGAAATAATAAAATGCTGGTATCTTTTGAAAAAAATCACATTTTTTAGGGAAATTTATTGGTGTATAAATATATATATAGCGAGAGAAAAAGAAGGAAAAAGAGATAAGAGAGAGAGAGAAAGAGAGAGAGAGTGAGAGAGAGAGAGTACAATAAAGAGAGAGGAGGTGTATGAGACAATTTTTACTGATCTTTGGACATCGTCAATATGGTTTAGTTTGCCAAATGACCCAAGAAGAATGTCCAATCTTTTTGTCCGTTCAAATTTTTACTTTGCGGTTCCCTTACATATCTAAACAGCTCCCTGCATCTTTGAAAAACACAAGACAACGTGGCGCCTGACCACGGAATGCTGGACGGTTCCTATCAGTGACATCTTGCATCCCGAAGACACGTTCCCTCAATTGGACACGTAGAAAGTAAACAAAGGACGCTGGAATAATTCCTAACGGTCTTTCATAAATTCTTTTTCCTACCTATATCTGCATATTTAATGGACATATACAAAGAAATACCTAGCTGAAGACGACAGGTCAGGAGATTGCGTAGATATAATCACCAAACCTCAAATTCTCCATTACTACATGTGTGCGCATGCGCATGTGTATGAATGCACCCGCCTACCTACGCACATGCACAAAATACGCACCTTGTGAGTGAGAGAGAGAGAGGGAGAGAGAGAGAGTGAGTGAGAGAGAGATACAAACAGGCAGACAGAGACAGAGAGGAGAGGAGAAAGGAGAACACACATCACGCAACCAAAGGGAGACGGAGAGAGATTGAGCGAGAAGAGATAGATAGATAGATGAGAATAAAAAAGTGATAGAGAGAGAGAGAGAGAGAGAGAGAGAGGAAATCGGGGGAGAGAAGAAGGAAAACACACATACATCACGCAACCAAAGAGAAACAGAGGGAAAGAGAAGAGAAAGAGAGATAGATAGATAGAAGAGAATGAGAGAGTGACAGAGAGAGGGAGAGAGGGAGGAGAGAAGAGAGAGGAGAAAGAAAAAAACACATACATCACGCAATCAAAGAGATAGATAGATAGATAGATAGATAGATAGATAGATAGATAATGAAAGAGTGAGAGAGAGAGAGAGAGAGAGAGAGTGGAGAGAAAAAACACATACATCACGCAACCAAAGAGAAAGAGAGAGAAAGAAAAGAGATAGATAGATAGATAGATAGATAGATAGATAGAAGAAAATGAAAGAGTGACAGAGGGAGAGGGGGTGAGAGAGCAGAAAGGAAACTCATACACATCAAGTAACCAAAGAGAGACAGAGAGATAGAGAGAGAGAAGAAAAGGAGAGATAGATAGAAGAGAATGAGAGAGTGACAGAGAGAGGGAGAGAGGGAGGAGAGAAGAGAGAGGAGAAAGAAAAAAACACATACATCACGCAATCAAAGAGATAGATAGATAGATAGATAGATAGATAATGAAAGAGTGATAGAGAGAGAGAGAGAGAGAGAGTGGAGAAAAAAACACATACATCACGCAACCAAAGAGAAAGAGAGAGAAAGAAAAGAGAAAGAGAGATAGATACATAGATAGATAGATAGATAGAAGAAAATGAAAGAGTGACAGAGGAAGAGGGGGTGAGAGAGCAGAAAGAAAACTCATACACATCAAGTAACCAAAGAGAGACAGAGAGATAGAGAGAGAGAAGAAAAGGAGAGATAGATAGAAGAGAATGAGAGAGTGACAGAGAGACAGAGATGAGGTAGTGAGAGACAGAGAGAGATTTGGACAGAGAACCATGTTCACAGAAATAGACACTTAAACATATCACTCACCCAGAAAGAAAGAAAGAAAGAAAGAAAGAAAGAAAGAACCCGGCTCATACAAATAGAAACTTGTACACAAAACTCACTCAGGAAAAGAGAGAGAGATAGCGAGACAGAAAGAAAGAGAGGGAGAGGGAGAGAGAGGGAGGAGAGAGAGAGAGAGAGAGAGAGGAGAGAAAACACACACAACGCAACCAGGGAGAGACTGAGACAAAAGAGAAAGTGATATAGATAGAAGAGAACGAGAGAGTGACTGAGAAAGAGAGAGAGAGAGAGAGAGAGAGAGAGGGAAGAGATACAAATGAGAGAGACATAGAGAAGAAAGAGAAAGTGAGACCCAGGCCAACAGTAGCAGACATTTACACATATAACTCACCAAGAAAGAAAGAAAGAAAGAAAAAGAAGGGGAAGTGCGGGAGAGTGAGAACCGGGTTAATACTAATAGAAACTTACAGGGGCAGAGAGAGAGAGAGAGAGAGAGAGAGAGAGAGAGATAAAAGAGAGAGAAAACCACCCTAACACAAATAGATACACACACCACGACTGGAGAGAGAGAGAGAGAGAGAGAGAGAGAGAGTGAAAGAGTGACAGAGAGGCAGAAAAATGGTATAGGAACGTTTTCTCTTTATCTACCAAGATGTGCTGTTACAAACACACACACACACACACACACACACATACACACACACACACAGAGAAATAATACGTTATATATATATGTGTGTGTGTGTGTGTGTGTGTATGTGTAACAACACATCTAGGTAGATATAGAGAAAAACGTTCCTGCACACACACACACACACACACAAACACGGACAGAAATAATACGTTATATATATGTGTGTGTGTGAATTCAAGTTTTAGAAAAAGCTTCTCCTTCATTAATGATATTTAATTATATCTAATAACAATAAAAGAAATTATACATTCTAAATAATTTTAAAATTTAAAAGTTTTTAACATTATTTAAAAACGTTTCCAAACCCATTTGTTTGCACACAGTTAAATGGTTTCAATTATTTGTTTACACACAGTTAAAAAATCTAAAGCATTCCTTACCTTAATAGTTCTATAAACACACAGTTAAATAGTTTCAAATATCGTTATCTAACACTAAGTAAAGTTAGGGACTTTAGTCGAAGGTGACCCGAAGGTTCCCTTTTCAATAGCTAATTAACCAAGGTGTTGGGGAGGGCGCTACTCCATTCCCTGGATTGCTTCACTACCCTTGATACGTATCTTATAATGCTGGGTGTTAAGAAAGGAGGTATCAGGTACTATTTACCAACCCCTCCGCTCGGGCAGGATATGACACAAGGTCAATTTTTAAGCGGAGTTTAACAGGTTTGAATTCAGAGTTTTCCTTCTCCTAGACTAGTTGCCTCAACAAGGCTGAAGAACCTAGTCCGTCCTACTATTTACCCATAGCTGGAGGGAGAATAAGGGGGTTCATACCTTTCCCAAGGGTATTTGCCCGAAAGTGAACGTAATAGCGCGACTGGAGTACGAACTCGCGTACTACGATTCCGCAGTTCATCGCTTTAACCATTACACCGCGAGGACACCCCAAGAAGGTATCAGGTACCATTTTTTTAAAGTCTTTGGTATGACTCGACTCGACACTCTATCCACTGTAGGTTAAGTGGTGATAGAGACGAAATAATCAATCATGTAATAAGTGAATGCAGCAAATTAACGAAAAAGAGTATAAGGTTAGACATGACAGGGTGGCGAAGATGATCCACTGGGAAATGTGCAAGAAATTGAAATTTGATGACACGAAGAAGTGGTATATACACAACCCGGAATCTGTCCTGGAAAATGCGACGCACAAAGTTCTCTGTGATTTTGAGATACAAACGGATCATCAAATCTTGGCAGAACGACCAAACCAAGAGATAGTAAAAAAAAAAAAAAAAAAAAAAAAAAAAAGAACAAGAGAGAGAAAGACTTGCTGAATAGTAGATTTTACCGTCTCGGCGGACCAGAGAAAAGAATTAAAAGAATTCGAAAAGAGATATAAATATCTAGACTTTGCTAGAGAACAGGAAAAAGAGACATATGGAAATGAAGGTGACGGTGATACCAATAGTAATTGGGACACTTGGAACAATCTCTAAAAGGACTAAAAGACATAGAAATAAGAGTTCAAGTCGATTGGTTTGGTTTGGTTCGTTGGGTTTTACGGCATATCAACCTTTCTACGTTATTTAACGCCAAATCCATTTTTTGTAAATAAGCACTTCTATTTAAAACAATTCAGTTTAGCATGAGTACACTGTTTAATTGTCAAAGACATTTACATTTCAAACTATTCAAGCAGTTATATATAACAATTCAGTTTAGTGTAAGTACAGTTTCAATGTAAAAGACAGTTCAATTTCTAACAATTCAGTTTAGCATAAGTACGCAGTTTAAATGTAAATACAGTTTAATTGTGAAAAATATTTCTATTTCAAGTTATTCAGTTTAGTCAAGCAGTTCTAATTCAGGTAATTCAGTTTCGTATAAGTACAGATTTTGTTCACACACAGTTAATTGTCAAGACAGTTCTATGTTAAACAATTCAGTTTAGTGTAAATAAATTTTCAATGTCAAAAAACAGTTCTATTTCAAATAATTCAGTTTAGCATAAGTACGCAGTCTAAATGTAAGTACGGTTTAATTGTCAAAAACCTTTCTATTTCAAACTATTCAGTTTAATCAAACAATTTGTTTTAGCATAAATATGCTGTTAGTTCTATTTAACCCATAGATAGGGCCCTATCAGGTGCTACCACTCCAGGCCAGAGTGGACCTGGAAGCGATGGCAATGAAGGGGTACTCCGCATTACCCAGAGCTCCAGCATTGCTAGAACCTCACCATCAGATTGTTTAGTGTCATATCTGGACACTCGTTGTGCCGGGGAAGGCTTACCCCTCTGCAGAGAAGCAGTCGGTGTATTCTACAGCCCCAGCCGACTGGGCAAAGTTCAAGTCTAGACAATTCAGTTTAACAGCATTATCAAGATCGACCAGAATACTGAGAAGAGTCCTGGAAACTTGAGGAGCCTTACTGTCACTCAAACTCCATGCTGGTGTGAAAAACTCTCTTAAGTGTAAAATAATAATCAGTCTTAATTTGTTCAAATATATGTATATATGTATATATATTACTTTTCAGGAGATGCTGTCGGTATATTCTTGGACCCGTCCAAGCGGGGTAGCAGTCGTATTTCCTGATGTCTATCTAAATGTACGATACTCTAACCAATTGCCTCTTTATTTTTGTAAACTTTTAAGTCTGACTCGCTAGGGAAGTAGACATTGGTCGACTGTATTCTGGAACAGAAGTGTTCTGGCGTTTACATCAACCGACAATTTTATAGACATGTCAGATTTTTATGTGTATGTTTTTTTTCCCTTTCTTTCCAATCTTTTTTTTTTTTTTTTTTTTAGCCAAGCAAAACACACAAAAGAGAGATTAATTGCAAAATACGGAAGAATGCAGACCCTTCTGTTAATACTCACGCTAAAAATACATAAATAAACTTAGATATATCATCATCATCTTTATCATCATCGAGCTATGCTGAGGGCACGGGGTTGCTTGACACTCTCTCACACACACACTCTCTCTCTCTTCTCTCTCTCTCTCTCTCTCTCTCTATCTTTGCAAGTCCGTCAACACTGGGGCGTCCGTGTGCATTTCTTATGAGGTCGTCCTTACTTCCCCCGGAGTGACCTGCATGTCTAGTTCGTCATATTTTGATGTTTAGTGAGATGGGTGGTAAGTGGCCATACAGCAACTATTTTGTTGGATGTTGCTTCCAGGATTTGTTCAGAGGAGCACTTTGTATTCTTGGAAAGTTCCCATCTGGCTTTTTCTCGATGCGTTTCGTCAGAGTTCAGGAGGTGCATCTATACAGCAGTATCGACACAGCCGCAGAGAGGGTAGATTTCCAGGTCTTCTTTATGCATATGCTGACATCATTTTCAGTAGATGAGATGTTGCTGCCTAAGTATAGGAACTGCTCAAATGATTTTTGAGTCTTTCCCCTTAAAGTGGAGATGGCTTCTCATTTAGAATACATTAAATGTGTCTTATTTGCGCTCCTTGTGTAATTTTACAAGAATGTTGCGAGCAATATTGAACAAGTCCTGGCGGCAACACCCAACAAGGCACCAACTATACGGCCACCTGCCTCCCATCACGAAAACTATCCAAGTTAGACGAACCAGACATGCAGGACACTGCTGGAGAAGCAGGGACGAGCTCATAAGTGATGTACTCCTATGGACCCCCACATATGGCCGGGCAAAAGCAGGACGACCAGCTCGAACATACATACAGCAGCTATGTGAGGATACGGGATGTAGCCCTGAAGACCTGCCAGAAGCGATGAACGATAGGGAGAAGTGGCGAGAGAGGGTCAGGGATATCCGTGCTAGCGGCAAGAAATGATGATGATGATGATTTGCGCTCCTATCGAGGTCAATGCCCCCAGCAGCTTTTTTCTATACACATTCCCTAGCAGAATCCCCTAGATATAAAGATGATCCAAATAGATTACCGTTTATTTGTTAAATGCCAACGGGTTATTCAAAACCAAATCAATTCTTGTAGAAGAATAACAGGAATGGTATTTAACCCGGCGATTGTTTTCGTGGTGTAATGGTGAAAGCGAAGGACTGCGGAATCGTAGTAAGTGAGTTCGTACTCCAGTCGCGCTATTACGTTCACTTTCGGGCAAATACCCTTGGATAAGGTATGAACCCTCTTATCCTCCCAGTTATGGGTTAAATAGTACCACTACTGCTCTTCTAGTTAAATAGTACCACTACTGTTCTTCTTGGCATTAAATAACCTACAAAGTTTGATATGGCATTAAACAAAGAAACCAAACCAAATCTATTTAACCCATAGCTGAGGGGATAAATGGTTTCATGCCTTTCACTAGGATATTAAACTGAAAGGAGACATAATAGCACGACCTGAGGTTAAACATGCTTACTACGGTATCGCAGTCCAATACGCTTGCGACTACACCACAGGGACTCCCCTTCAAATGGTAATTCATGCCTTGAAACTGATACAGTACTGCCCATAAATAATCACACGATATTTTATTGAATGGGGGATTTTCTTCTAAACTCAAAGAAACGCGGACTTTATCATTTTTGGTGGAACATTATTTTATCTAAAAGTCTAGACAGAGATCTAGACATCTAGTCAAAGTCTGAATAAGGTGTGTCCTCGTGGTGTAATGGTTTAAGCAATGGACTGCGGAATCGTAGCAAACAAGTTCGTACTCAAGTCGCGCTATTACGTTCACTTTCGGACAAATACCCTTGGGAAAGGTATGAACCTCCTTATCCTCCCAGCAATGGGTTAAATAGTACCTCTACTGTTCTTCTAGGAGAATTGCTTTGGCATTAAATAACCTACAAAGGTTGATATGCCATTAAACAAAGAAACCAAACCAAACTAAAGCACGTAGATTTGTAAATAAAAAAATGTCAAAATGAAAGTAGAATTAAAAATTAAGCCTGTCTTGGGATTTTTTTTTTTTTGCAAAGAAAGATAAAACGTGAAACACAAGAATGTACAAGTACAGTTTCCTTCAAAACTAGAACCAAATAAGTTTTTCTTCTTTCCTTAACTGAAAATTAAATTACACAGTAAGATTTGGTGGTGAGGAAAACAAAAAAGAACGAGGACGGTGCAACTTAAAAATAAAATAAAAAACAAAAAAAAACCCTGAAACCCAGAAGTCATTATAGTATATAGTCATTAGTATATGGGGTCCAGTTGGTTAGGGCTCTAGAATACACCGACTGCATCTCTGCAGAGGGGTTAGTCTTCCCCAAAGAGTGTCCTGAAATGACACTAAACAATCTGATGGTGACGTTGCAGCAATGCTGGAACTTTAGGGAATGCGGTCCACTTTGACCTGAAGTGGTAGCACCAAACAGGGTTTTATCTTTGGGTCAAATAGAACTAAACAGCGTTCTTATGCTAAAGTGAACTACTTGAAATGGAACTGTTTTCATATTTAAATTTTTTAAAATTGCGTATTTATGCAAAACTGAATTATTTGAAATAGAACTTTTTAACGCTAAAACTGTACTTACGCAAAACTGAATTTTTTGAATCAGAACCGTTTGACTAAACTGAATAGCTCGAAATAGAAATGTTTTTGACAATTTGAATGTGTACTCATCCTAAACTGAATTGTTTGAAGTAGAACTGATTATTTTTATAAAAATGGATTTGGCGTTAAATAACACCAACAACGGTTGATATGCCATAAAACTCAAACAAACAATGGGGCTGTAGAATACACTGACTACACCTCTGCAGAAGGGTAAGACCCCCCTAACGAGTGTCCTGTATATGACACTAAACAATCTGATGGTGAAGTTTCAGCAGTGCTGGAGCTCTGGGGAATGCAGAGTACCCCTTCATTGCCCTCGCTCCCAGGTCCATCTGGCCCGGATTGGTAGCACCTGATAGGGCCCTCTCTATGGGTTAAATAGAACTAACAGCATACTTATGCTCAACTGAATTGTTTGAGTAAACTGAATAGCTTGAAATAGGAATGTTTTTGACAATTAAACCGTACTTACATTTAAACTGCGTGCTTATGCTAAACTGAATTATATGAATTAGAACTGTTTTTGATATTGAAACTTTATTTACACTAAACTGAATTGTTTAACATAGAACTGTCTTGACAATTAACTGTGTGTGAACAAAATCTGTACTTATACTAAACTGAATTACCTGAATTAGAACTGCTTGACTAAACTGAATAGCTAGAAATAGAAATATTTTTCACAATTAGACTGTATTTACATTTAAACTGCGTACTTATGCTAAACTGAATTGTTAGAAATTGAACTGTTTTTGACATTGAAACTGTACTTACACTAAACTGAATTGTTATATATAACTGCTTGAATAGTTTAAAATAGAAATGTTTTTGACAATTAAACTGTGTACTCATGCTAAACTGAATTGTTTTAAATAGAAGTGCTTATTTACATAAAAATGGATTTGGCGTTAAATAACCTAGAAAGGTTGGTATGCCATAAAACCCAACAAACCAAACCAAACCATCAAACAACCAACTAACATTAGTAACGAATTAAACGTTTCTATCTGACCTATCGATCGGACGCTAACAGACACTGACAATCCGGGTCTGGGTGGACTTGGGAGTAGTGGCAATGATGCTTCAGGACTGGAGTCTCCCTATCTGTTGCAGTTTAGTACCATATCAAGGACACAAAAACCCTTTAAAAATAAGAATTAAATCCATGAAAAAAAAAAGAAAGAAAAAAGATCCTGATGTGCTTATTCGAAAAGAAAAAGAAGCTAAATAAATAGTTCTGCGACATTTCGTACCACAAAGAATTCAATTTTTTACTGTAGTGTTCGAATAAGATCAGAACTGGATGATTTTTTAGCGCTGTCATCAATGACTGATCAATCGCGGGTGACCAAGCTAGGAGAATAACAAAAATGAGGCTGCTTAACTGTTATGACCCTGAGTTGATTTATTTTCTCCGTTCAGTTTTTGGGGCCGGTTAAACTGGTCAGCACAAAGGACAAAATATTCGAAGCAGTTTCTTCGTTCGAGATCGATTAAAAGATATTTCTCCTTTTCTTTTTTCTCTACTGGCTTTTATATCTTTTCTCTTTTTTTTATCTTTTCTTTTTTTCTTTTTTCTTTTCCTTCTTTTCTCTTTTTATTCTTTTCTTTTCCGTCTTTTTCTTTTCCCTTTTCTTTTTCTTTTTCGGCTTTTCTCTTTTCTCTTTTTTTTTCTTTACTTTTTTTCTTTTTTCTTTTCCTTCTTTTCTCTTTTTATTCTTTTCTTTTCCGTCTTTTTTCTTTTCCCTTTTCTTTTTCTTTTTCGGCTTTTCTCTTTTCTCTTTTTTTTTCTTTTACTTTTTTTTTCTTTTCCTTCTTTTCTCTTTTTACTTTTTTCTTTTCCTTCTTTTTTCTTTTCCCTTTTCTTTTTCTCTTTTTACTTTTCTTTTTCTCCTCTCTTAGTTTCTCTGTTTCTTTTTCTTTTTTCTCTCCCTTTTCTCGTTTTCCTTTTCTTTTTCTAGTCTTTGTTCATTCTTTTTCTTTTATTTTCTCTTCCTTATCTTTTCTTTTTTTTTTCTTCTTCTTTTTTCTTTCTTTACTGTTCTATTTCGGGGCTAAATGGCCGTCTGTGAAAATGGAAAGCTCTTAGGTGGGATAGGTATCTCGGCAATGTCTTCACGACGAGATCTAGGAATGTCATTGTTATAGTATCATCCCTATTCTCGACATACAATGAACTCTTCCAATAATATAACATTTGACTGTAATCCTCCCAGGGAGTTTGGTAGCAAAAGCTACACGGGCGACATTGTATTACTTCTTTTCTGTAATATATAACTTTTATTCTTCTCTCTAGGTACATGTTTGTCTTATTTATTTTATGCCCTTTCTGAGGACATAACAGTTAGAAATCAATTTCGTAATCAATGTTCTCTGACAGTCCCGATTGGAATAGATGGTAATTGTCTTTAATTGGAATCATTTTGAGATGAGGCTTCTTAATCTGAGAATTAATTTTTTATTTATTGCGGAATTTTTTTGTCCTCACCTTGGTAGTTTTTGTGTTGTTTCTTCTTTCACTACGTTTCGGCCAAATTTCACCTCTGGTCTTCTTCAGGTGATTTACCGCAACCTCGGATAGGAATGCTGAGTCTTGTAACCGTATCCCCAGCAATTACTGCCTTCCATAGTTGTTGTCTGTCGCACCACGTTTTTGACCAAGTAAACCTCTGGAAACTTTTTTAATGATCCTCATATATATATATATATATATATATATATTGTCATCCACAGACAGACTGTTTCGTTCTATCAGAACTCTTCAGTGTAATTGTCTTTAATTGGGATCATTTTGAGATGAGGCTTCTTAATCTGAGAATTAATTTTTATTTATTGCGGACTTTTTGTCCTCATCTTGGTATTTTTTTTTTTTTGTGTGTTGTTTCTTCTTTTCACTACGTTTCGGCCAACTTTCACCTCTGGCCTTCTTCAGGTGATTTACCGCGACCTCGGATAGGAATGCTGAGTCTTGTAACCGTATCCCCAGCAATTACTGCCTTCCATAGTTGTTGTCTATCGGACCACGTTTCTGGAATAGATGGAAACTTTTTTATTTATCTATTATTCGTTCTATTTCTTAGTTTGACACACGCTGTCCCCGCCAAACACGGAGGTGATTCAGCTTCCAATCTGCTGATCGTTTCGTTGGTCGAATATATCTTTGGATTACTCGAATAATTCGTTATCTGCCCACATTGTGTTTTTAGATCCAGACAACAGATCAATCACTAGTCGGAGCCGTTGATCAGCGAGTAAAGGAATGAGACCGCACAATTAAGAAAGTAAAAAAAAAAAAAATTGTCGTCAAGAAACCCAGAAGAGAACACATCTCACAAAATAACAATATTTACTTAATAGAAAAAAAGTCTTTCAAAAATTATACATATATTCACCCATCCCAGGAGTGGCAAGTTTTAGTCAAGGCCCACGGCATTAATTTGCTGTTCCGAGTTCGCACCGCTCCACCTGGCATATGCGCTGGGAGACCAAACAATGACAAGCATAGATTTACATTAAACTAAACTTTCGGGTCTAGTGAACCTTTGCTGATGCTAAGCTGAATTGCTCGAAATAGAACTGTTTTTGACATTGAAACTGTACTACGCAAAAGGGAATTGTTCAAAATTAAATTAAATAAGTTTCCAGACTTTTTTCGTCTGGGCACTTGTATTGATAATAGATACATAAAACTCTAGTCCGCTTCGAAGTAATCTCCTCCGGATGCAATGCATTTGTTGTACCGTTCCAACAACCTCTGCTAGGCCCCATGTAAGTCCTCTTGTGTGAGCGTGTCAGTGACCTTCGTCACAGTCTCTTTCATCTCCTCAATTGTCTCTTAACGACAACTTCTGAGCTTAGGGGATAAGCAAAAGTCACAGGGAGCAAGGTCTGAACTATAGGGAGGCTGAGGAACTGTCTTGATGCCCATCTGGGTCAAATAGTCAGAGACAAGGATGGAGTTGTGGACTGGTGTATTGTCCAGGTTGAAATGCCACTGGCCCGATTTGAAGAGTGCTGGCCTCTTCCGACGGAATCTCTTCCCGAACTCCCTTAAAACCTCAACATAGTATTCCTCGTTGATTGTCTGTCCAGTGAAAACCCAATGCATATAGATCATGCCAGTGCTGTCAAAAAAAAAAAAAAAAAAAAAGGGACCATGAAAAGTTTGTGTGTGGATTTGCTCTGCCCGGTCTTCTTGGGTCTGGGAAAGCCAGCATGCTTCCACTGGGAACTCTGTCTCTTGGTCTCTGAGTCATAGCAGTAAATCCAGCTTTTACTGCATGGTATTTTTTCCAAGTTGAAAACAGAATTTTATTGCATATCGTTCTTCTAAAGTGCACATTGGATTTTTTAAATTCGCCAGCTGTGACAATCAGGTTTTAGTACGATGTGTTCCAATTCCTACTGTAGCCGTTCATTTAAACCTGAAATCATCAAAACTGGTCAGTCATCTCATAAGATGTATAGCAATAACATACTGAATTTTCAAGAGTCTACGACAATTTTAAATGCCTGTACAAAAAATCTGGAAACTAATTGAATTCACAACATATATATATATATATATATATATATATATATATATATATATATATATATATATATATTAGACTGCATCTAATGGTACGGCAACAGTTTTGGAGTTTGGGGTATGCGGAGTACCCTTTCATTACCATTAGTCTGTGGTCAAATCTTACCTGATGTGGCTAATACCAGATGCTGTCCAATCTACAGGTCAAATAAAATGGTTCGATATTTTTTTTAATGGTTTCAAGTATTGTTATTTAACACTTATCATTTTATTACATATTAATAATAATCTCTAGTAGAGATTATTATTAATATATAATGAAATGATTGCTATTTACTTATTGTTTGAAATGATTGCTATTTACTTATTGTTTGAAATGATTAGTGTCAAATAGCAATACTTGAAACCATTTTACTGTGCCAAAACAATAAGTAGCAATACTGGAAAACAAATATCTGTGTGCCAAAAAAAAAAAAAGGGGGGGGGAAAAAAAAAGAAAAATAATTCGAACTCGTTTCAAATAAAGTTACCAACAAACTATTTACTTTAAAATCACATATATATATATATATATATATATATATATATATATATATATATGTGTGTGTGTGTGTATAAACATGATTTGGCATTAAATAACCATGAACGGTTATGTATATATATATATATATATATATATATATATATATATATATATATATGTATATATATATGTGTATATATATGTATATGTATGTATGTATATATATATGTATATATATATGTGTATATATATATGTATGTATATATATATATGTATATCTATATATGTATATATATATATATGTATATATATATATATATATATATATATATATATATATATATATATATATATATATATATATATATATGTATGTATATATATAGAAAACGATATTCTCGAGATGGTCATTAAGCTTTGCTGTAATTTTTGGAGTTGTATTCTTATGATCCTTCCTAACAATCCGCGTCAGAGTCTGACGGTCCCTATAAGACATCTTTCGCTTTCTTCCAGAGTTTTGCTTGAGTGGGGAGGTTTTTTCCTTCTTTCTCAAATGCTGTCATTACTTTCGAGACAGTACATCTTGCTACAGCAAATAATTCAGCGGTTTTTGTTACACTAACGCCTGCCATACGAGCACCAATACTTTGAACTCTTTTAAAGTCTGATATATAAGCCATTTTAATGAATATTGATTTATTTCTTTTGATGATATCTGTAAAAAAAACATACAAATATTAGTAAAATAAAACGAGAAAAATTGATAATAAATCAAAAAACATAAAAATAAACGTTTGATGGTTTTATAGGCGTTTCAAAATCATGATACTAAGATTCTAGTTGGTTGGTTGGTTGGTTGGTTGGTTTTAATGGCGTATCAACCTTTGTTGGTTATTTAACGCCAAATTCTGTCTATATGTATATACATTCAACCAAATATTTCTGAACAAATTCTTAGTAGGTAAAATTTTCCATGAGCGGGATTTCATTTGTTTGCACATGATTAAACTAAGATTCTAGATGTTTCCATTATTTTGTCTAACACTTATATATATATATATATATATATATATATATATATATATATATATATATATATATATATATATACTAAAAATATCATAAGATATAACTACAAAAATTCTAAAAACCAAAATATATAGAAAAGGGGCAACCATTTTTTTTCTTACTATTCTTTTTTTTTTTTTTTCAACATTTCCATAATGGAAGAAACAGCCGATCAATTTTAAAATAATGTTTTAGAAACTGCGGGAAGGCACCAAACCCTTACCATTTTATATCTTGCTTTAACTTAATAGACCCCGATATTCATAACACATACTCCTACCATCAACGCGCTCCAACAAACCAAATCCTGTGAAAAAGTGCCAATTGATAAATTACATCCCGGGAAAAAAAGAAAAGAAGAAAAAAATTCAAAAATGTATATCAAAACAAAAAAGGACTGAAAAAAATAAGTGTATGTTTCTAAAATTGTAAACGTCGTAAGGATGCAAAAAAAAAATTTAAGGAATGATGGCAGAATAATAATGAACAAACTATTTAAATGTTTTTCTTCCACGGACATTTTTTTTTCGAGTTCATCTTTTGTTTGACATCTACAAGGGTTTCTATCTATCTATCTATCTATCTATCTATTAAATTCTGTGTAATCTATCTATCTATCTATCTATCTATCTATCTCATATTATTCATATCTATCTATCTATCTATCTATCTATCTATCAAATTCTGTGTAATCTATCTATCTATCTATCTATCTATCTATCTCATTTTATTCATATCTATCTATCTATCTATCTATCTATCAGTTTCGTCGTGATTATTTAATTTACAATTCTTAAATCCCGACCTCTCCTTTGTTTTTGTTGAGTTTTACTGATGCCGTATTTAGTCATAAATGATTACTATTGATATATACTTTTATTGAAAAGTTATAAAAAAAATTGGCATACTTGGTTTAAAAGAAAATAGACTTTACATGAAAAGGTATGGTTTTACGAATAACTCTCTCTCTATATATATACATACATATATGTATATATATATATAGTTACACACACACACACACACACACACACACACATATATATATATATATATAAATATATATAATATATATATATTATATATATATATAATCCTGTTGGGGCTGTAGAATACACCGACTGCTTCTCCGCAGAGGGATAAGACCCCACCCCAACGAGTGTCCTGCATATGACACTAAACAATATGATGGTGAGGTTCCAGTGATACTGGAGTTTTGGGGAATGCTGAGCACCGTTTCATTGCCATCACTCCCAGGTCCACTCTGGCCCGGAGTGGCAGTACCTGATAGGACCCTCAAAATAAAACTAATCTGTGCACTAATACTAAACTAGATTACTTGAAATTGAACTGTTTTTGACATTGAAACTGTACTTACAACTAAAATGAATTGTTTGAATTAGAACAGTTTGACTAAATAGAATAGCTTGAAATAGAAATGTTTTTGCCAATTAAACTGTATATTCATGCTAAGCTGAATTGTTTGAAATAGAATTGTTTATTTATATAAAAATGAACTTGGCGTTAATTAACCTACAAAAATTGTTGATATTAGCGTCTATTGCAAGCGTCTTCGTAGATTAATTGAGGTCTCGGCAGCCGTTGAACGGATGTATGTAAACAATTGTAATTGTGATTCATAACCGTTTAAAATTTACTTCGCAGCTAATGTCTCCACGTGACTGAATGGTCAGAGACTTTGGCTTGGCGTTTGAGTCAACCGGGTTTCGATCCCAGCTACGGGAAGCTACTGTCTAGCCACACTGATGAATTCTGATAGAACGAAACAGATCTGTCTGTGGATGACTATATATATATATATAAAGGATGTACTTGCTTTTGGACAGTTACATATTCATTGTTTTGATTAAAGCATTTCTTTGTTATAGAGTTTGATTTTAAATAATACCTCATAGTCTTTGCTTAAAATTCCGCAGCAAATAATGAAGTCCGGGTGTCTATTTTACAAGAAAATTAATTTTTTGTTAGAAAAATTGTTAGAAGTCTACTTATTTATGAGATATACTATATATATATATATATATATATATATATATATATATATATATATATATATATATATGCGCACGCGCGCGCGCGCGTGTGTGTGTGTGTGTGTGTGTGTCTATTGTCAATTCGGTTACGGAAAAGACACCCATTGATATATAAATATATACAAACAGCCCTGTATGTCAGACACATCCTGCACCCACGATTAATGTCATTCGTCTATCCTCCCCTATTATATATATATATATATATATATATATATATATATACATATATATATATATATATAAACACCGATGTATGTAATATCATGAGATTGAAGTAGGTTATGTCATTTCTGGTGGGGGAGGAGTTGTTGATTTTGTTTTTGTTTTTTTGTTTTTTCCTGCTATTTCTTGTAGAATTCTGGAGAAAATATCGCCAAATCATAAAACGCGCTGAACAAATGGAGAAAACAGACGTGACAAGGACAACTGACAAGGCGAAGATCATAAAAATTTCTTTTTAATGGCCGACAGAGTCTCGTACACACAACGCATGCGCACAAATAGAATTTTTTTCTTTTTTTCTTTTCCATTTAAAAAATTTTTTTTTGTTTTTGCGCAGACGAAATCGTCCCTCTTTCCCGTTTGTTTTTCTTTCAAAGATTTTCCTTTATTATTTTTCCTGAATTTATTTATCTATTTACTTACATATTTTGTTCCCTTTTTTTTTTTTTTAATTTCTTTTTAGATTCGTTAAAAAAATATTTCTTGTGATGAGGTCAGAGCCAGTGATCGGCTAAGGTAATAAAAATTTATCTGAATTAAAAATTTTTTTTGTTCCTGAAAGAATCTCTCATTCATACGTTTAGAATATTTAATGCTCGTACCACTCAATAGACGAATATAAAATTAGGTACGTTGATCTATCTATCTATCTATCTATCTAGATGAACATGAAAGAATATTCATCGTCATTATTTTGCATCTAGTCCCTCACTCTCTCTCTCTCCCCTCTCTTTCTAAATATATATATATATATATATATATATATATATATATATATATATATATATAGATATATAGATAGATAGATACCGATATTATAGGGTTTCAATTACCTACTACTACTACTATTACTACTACTACTATAATAATAATAATAATAACTACAACAACAACAACAACAATAATAATAATAATAATCAACAAAAAAAAATTTGCAAAATTGTCGGCCTTGCTGTCCCGGCTGACCACAGAATAAAACTGAAAGAATGTGAAAAGAAGGATAAGTACCTCGACCTTGCTAGAGAATTGAAAAAAAATATGGAACATGAAAGTGACGATTGTACCAAATGTGATTGGTGCTTTTGGCACAGTAACTAAAGGATTATTAAAGAGACTGGAGGACTTAGAAATTGGCGGATGGGTAGAGACCATCCAATCGACAGCATTATTTGAGACGGCCAGAATACTGAGAAGAGTCCTGGAGACTTGAGGAGACTTGCTGACACTCAACTCCAGTGAAACACCATCAGCTAACGCTGATGTGAAAAACTCTAATGAGTTAATGATAATAATAATAATTGTATAATAATAATAATAATAATCGTATATAAACAATAATAGATTCTAGTAGATGTTTTAACACGAACAATTTCTACGCAAATATATGGTTTCAAGCATTCCTATATAATACAAATGATTTAACTGCACATCAATTTCATCCATAGATGGGAGCTTAACAGGTACTATCTCTCTAAGTCAGGGTAGAACTGGAAGTAATGGAAATAATGGGGTCAGTACAAACCTACCAGAGCTCTACAATTCGAGCCTCACCACCGAAAGTAGTTTACTTTCATATCCAAGATACTTCTTTTTTTGTCGGGGAGATGGTTCCTATGTATCTGCAAGGGGGCAGTTGGTCTATTCTTAATCCAGTCGACAGGGCAGAGAGAGAGAGAGAGAGAGAGAGAGAAAGAGAGAGGGAGAGAGAAAGAGTGTGTGTGAGAGAGAGAGATAGGGTGTGTGTGTGTGAGAGAGAGAGAGAGAAAGAGTGTGTGTGTGAGAGAGAGAGAAAAAAAAGAGCGAGAGAGAAAGAGTGTGTGTGTGTGAGAGAGAGAGAGAGAGAGAGCGAGAGAGAGAAAGAGTGTGTGTGAGAGAGAGAGAGAGAGAGAGAGAGAGAAAGAAAGAGAGAGGGAGAGAGAAAGAGTGTGTGTGTGAGAGAGAGAGAGAGAGAAAGAGTGTGTGTGTGTGTGGGAGAGAGAGAGAGAGAGAAAGCGTGTGTGTGTAAGTGTGTGAGAGAGAGAGAGAGTGATAGGGTGTGTATGTGTGTGTGTGAGAGAGTGAGAAAGTGAGATGGTGTGTGTGTGAGTGAGAGAGAGAGAGAGAGAGAAAAAGATAGGGTGTGAGAGAGGGAGAGAAAGAGAGAGAGAAAGAGTGTATGTGTATAGTGGTAGGTTGTCTTAAGAACGTGCATCAAAAGTCCTCTACATACATCTGTCTTTCATTGTTCGTTTTGTTTCCTCGTAAAATTTGGTATAAATAAATGTATATTTGAAATCGCGTAATAAACGAAACGTGTCTATCAAGAATCAACAAATAAAAGTTTGTTTACCGGATCAGAATGAATAACCTGAACAACCAGATATCAGTTAAGCAAGGGAACACTGTACTCTACAATGTATAATGCACAAAAGGTGTATTAAAGATACTGATGCTCTCTAAATAACACTAAGCGTCGAATCACATAAACCCATCTACTTAAATCAGCAAATTAGGTTACGAGAATATTAAGAGTGGACGCCTCACATACCGTTTGCCCAGTCGGCTGGGGTTTTAGAATACATCGACTGAGACCCCTCCCCGATAATGAGTGTCCTGGATATGACACTAAACAATCTGATGGTGAGGTTCCAGTAATGCTGGAGCTTTGGGGAATGCGGAGTACCTCTTTATTGCCATCGCCTCCTGGTCCATTCCGGCCCGGTGTGGGAGTACCTGATAAGGGTCCTATCTATGGGTTAAATAGAACTAAACAGTGTTTCCGTCACAATACTGATTTTTGCATATAAACTGCGTATTTGTGCTAAACTGAATTGTTTAAAATAGAATTGTTTTGACATTTAAACTGCGTACTTATGCTAAACTGAATTACTCGAAATAGAACTGTTTTGACGTCTAAACTGGGTACTTATGCTAAAGTAAATTATCTGAAATAAAACTGTTTTCACATTCAACTCTGTGTATTGCCCGGTATATTGACTGCTTTTCTGCAGAGGGGTAAGACCCCCACCACCAATGAGTGTCCTGGATATGACACTAAACAATCTGAGGGTGAGGTTCCAGTAATGCCGGGGCTTTGGAGAATGCAGAGTACCCCTTCATTACCATCGCTCCCAAGTCCACTCTGACCCGGAGTGGTAGCACCTGATAGGTCCCTATCTATGATACTGATGCTAAACTGAATTGTTTGACTAAACTGAATAGCTTGAAATAGAAAGGTTTTT
>OY757944.1:15807740-15847740 GCA_963585895.1 Sepioteuthis lessoniana
TTCCCTCTAGCTAGAGGTAAATAGGAGGGCAGACTAGGTTCTTCAGCCTTAGCGAGGCAGCTAGTCTAGGAGAAGGAAAACTCTGAATTCAAACCTATTAAACTCCGCTAAAAAATTGACCTTGTGTCCTATTCTGCCCGAGCGGAGGGGTTGGTAAATATATTTTTAAGCGGAGTTTAACAGGTTTGAATTCAGAGTTTCCCTTCTCCTAGACTAGTTGCCTCACCAAGAATCCAGTGTGCCCTACTATTTACCCATTGCTGGAGGGAGAATGATTGGATTCATAACTTTCACAAGGGTATTAGTGTTATGTGAAATGCAATCAGTCTCGTCCAGGATTTGAACTCGTGTCAGCGTGTCCATTTCCTACGACGATAACCATTACACCACGGGCACCATTGTTAAATTGAATGTGTCCTCGGGGTGTCCTTGTGGTGTAATGGTTTAAGCGATGAGCTGCGGAGTTCGTACTCCAGTCGCGCTATTACGTTCACTTTCGGGCATATACCCTTGGGAAAGGTATGAACCCCCTTATTCTCCCTTCAGCTATGGGTAAATAGTAGGACAGACTAGGTTCCTCAGCCTTGGTGAGGCAACTAGTCTAGGAGAAGGAAAACTCTGAATTCAAAACCTGTTAAACTCCGCTTAAAAATTGACCTTGTGTCATATCCTGCCCGAGCGGAGGGGTTGGGTAAATAGTACCATTGTTAAATTGAATTGTTCGTGTTTCATAGCAATACTTGAGTGCAGTTTACTTCGTATCATTATTTTTCTTCTTTTGCATTTGTTTTGCTCATTATCAACAATCAGAGTTTTTTTTTTAATTGTTTAGATTTATAATGGATTTTTTTCACAATGTAAAAATGATTGCTAAATACAAAAGAGTTTTTTGTCTTATTAGGTAGATATCTCCTTTGTCAGATTATGGGATCGTTAATCTCACGGAACTAATGTCGGATTAAGACACAGGCTTTTAAGCTTACTACTCGATAGAAAAGTTCATGTTGTTTTAATTTATTTTTTGAAAGCCAAAAAAACAAAAAAACAAACAAAAAACAAAAGAATGAAAAGAAAACAAAGAGTCACAGTTTTTCCTTTTTTTTTTTTTTGTTTACTTTTTGTATGAAGTTTTAAACCTGAGGTCCCGTAAAGTTCCATTTACAGATGTAATTCGAGAAGAATACAAAGTTTTCTGATTTTTATTTAAAGCGTATTAAAAGAGACAATTTTACTGAATTGCAAGGCATACTCCTCTTTCGAGGGTGTGACCTCCGATCACCGAATAGTCACGGCGAAAATACGGCTAAGCCTACGAAAAAACGCCAAACGAACAGCGACCACCAAACACTATGACTGGGCCCTTTTGAACAACAGAGATATAAGAGATAAATACGTATTAGAATTAAGAAACAGATTCGAAACACTACAAGAAAAGACGGAAAAAAGTACACCAAACGACGAATATGAAAATTTCGTCAATGCGCACCTCGAGGCAGCAGCGAAATGCATCCCAATAAAACTCAAAACTAAATATACAGTCCCATGGGAAACTTTAGCGGTGAGAGAAAAACGTGCACTAATGAAAACAGCCTCCAAAAACTATCGAAAAAACCCAACAAACACAAATGCCTTAAAACTAAAAACGGCACAATATCAATTAGCAGGCATATATAAAAAGGAACAGAGAGAATACATTCAAAATCAGATAGATAAGATTAGAGACTCTCGGAAGATAGGCGATCTAGGATAGCCTGGCAAACAATAAACGAAGTGAGTAGAAGAAAGAACACAGCCA
Organism: Sepioteuthis lessoniana; assembly: GCA_963585895.1. NCBI lineage: Eukaryota > Metazoa > Mollusca > Cephalopoda > Myopsida > Loliginidae > Sepioteuthis > Sepioteuthis lessoniana. The sequence continues at coordinate 15,809,536 of OY757944.1, forward strand.
AAGCAAAACTGAAAGCTGCAAACCAACAAGAATAAATAAAACTGTGGAAACAGCACTTCGAAAACCTACTAGGAAACCCACCGAAAATAACACATGAACCAATCACCAGAATAATTAGCAAACAATTAGACATTAAACGAGGACCGTTCACACAAGAAGAACTCGACTCGGTTCTCAGAAAAATTAAAAATAGGAAAGCTGCAGGGCTGGACGAGATTCCCCCAGAAGTATGGAAGACCAGACAATTCGACGACATACTGCCCCGACACCGCAACGCAGTATACAATCAAAATCCGATTGATAGATGGATGAAGGGATGCATACTCCCCTTCCCTAAAAAGGGGGACCTCGGATTAGCCAAAAACTACCGAGGCATAACACTTACATCCATAGCAGCCAAAATCTACAATGCCCTACTACGAAACCGCATAGAACCCAAAATCGACAACATACTTAGGAAAAACCAAAATGGCTTCCGAAGAAATATATCCACGACCTCACAAATATTAACCATCCGTAGAATCCTTGAAGGTGTACGGGCAAAAAACCTACAAGCGACATTAATATTTGTCGACTTTACCAAGGCCTTCGATTCCATTCACAGAGGAAAGATGGAACAAATCCTACTAGCGTACGGCATACCTAAAGAAACCGTAGCAGCAATAACGATTCTCTATAGAAACACCAAAGTAAAAGTACGATCACCAGATGGAGACACAGAATACTTCGACATTGTAGCAAGAGTACTACAAGGGGACACGCTGGCTCCGTACCTCTTTATCATTTGTCTAGACTACGTACTTAGAAAATCGATTGACAAAATCAAAGAAGAATGGCTTCGAGCTGACGAAGAAAAGAAGCAGAAGGTACCTCGCAAAAACAATTACCGACGCCGACTACGCCGATGACATAGCGATATTGGCAAATACACCCGACCAAGCCGAAACACTACTGCATAGTTTGGAACGAGCGGCCGCAGGCATAGGCCTCTATGTTAATGCACACGAAACGGAATATATGTGCTATAATCAAACGGGGGACATCTCCACTCTAGACGGAACCCCTCTTAAACTAGTAGACAAATTCACTTACCTAGGAAGCAGCGTCGCATCAACCAAAAAGGACATCGACACGAGGTTAACGAAAGCATGGACAGCTATCAATAGGCTATCGATTATATGGAAATCAGACCTAACCGATAAAATGAAACGCAGTTTCTTCCAGGCAGCGGTCACATCGATCCTGCTATATGGGTGCACTACATGGACGCTAACAAAACGGCTGAAGAAGAAGCTAGACGGCAATTACACAAGAATGCTGCGTGCAATCTTGAACAACTCCTGGCGGCAACACCCCACAAGACACCAACTGTACGGCCACCTGCCTCCTATGACGAAAACTATTCAAGTTAGACGAGCCAGACATGCAGGACACTGCTGGAGAAGCAGGGACGAACTCATAAGAGATGTACTCTTATGGACCCCCACACATGGCCAAGCAAAAGCAGGACGACCAGCACGAACATACATTCAGCAGCTATGTGAGGATACGGGATGTTGTCCTGAAGACCTGCCTAGGGCGATGAACGATAGGGAGGAGTGGTGAGAGAGGGTCAGGGATACCCGTGCTACCAGCACGACATGATGATGATGATGATGATGAAGACTAAGTAAAAAATAGGCTTGGTTTGGTTTGGCTTGGTTTGGTTTTATGACACATCAACCATTTGAGTTTTTTTAATACCAAATCCGTTTTATTCATATTTTTGAATTTTTATTTGAATTTTATCATACGATTTGAGAGAACTCGTGCAATACCCTATCCTCATCAGCTACCAACCAGAGGTGATGCCACAGTCTCAATGACTAAAGTGGTACTGCCACCCCTGGCGCAATTAGCAGTTTTTGCCACCGGACAGGGTATGAAGACAAATAGAGCGAAAGTTCATCTTTGTACATTAAGTTTGTAATGGTATCGAATGCGTTTACCTTCAGATGTATTCGTAAGAATCTTTATAAACGATCATTTATAATATGTGCACATTCACTTGGGCACGTTAGGCCGTGGTACCGCGCGCTTTTTATTTTCGCCGTTTTTCGTTTTTCCTTTTCCATTACTGGGTCAAACCACTCAAAGCAAACGTCATATATAATTTTACAAAAAACTGATTTGCTGTCTAATGGGGCCCTTAAAAAGGGTTGTAATGATACATATTAGATATGCATGATAGGAAACATAAGCCAACAAGTTAAATGGTTCCAAGTAATCCTATGTATCGCTAACAGTTCAATTAAACATCAGTCATTTATCTAAACATAGTTAAATGATCAAACAGTTCTATTTCAAACAAGTCAATTTAGCATTAATCCTTTGTTTGCTCACAGTTTAAAAAGCCAAACAGTTCTTTTTTACTGATAGATAGGATCCTATCTGGTGATACAACTCTAGGCTAGAGCGAACCTGGGAGCGATAGCAATGAAAGAGTACTCTTCGTTTCCTAAAGCTCCAGCAATACTGGAGCTTCACCATTTGATGGTATACTTTTGTTGCATATTGACCCTTGACCCGAGCTGTCTATCAGAGATTCCTCTGAACAGGACGCTCCTGAGTAAATAAGTAGAAGCAGTCAAGTTGTTGATCGGAGGTCGTGGGCGGTATGAAATGATATTACGCTGATGATGCGGGATGATTCGAGTCAATTGGAGTCAGTTACGGCCTGTCACTTGCAGTCACTGAAAGCGCCCCATTCGGGGTGGCAGCCAACAGTGGCCTCCGGTCGTATACCCCCAGCTGAGAAACAGAAGAAGTGTTAAGTGGGGTTTTGAAGATAACACAGCGTGGTATGGTAAAGAGAAGAAGTTATGGGTCAATATAGCAGTCTGTCTTTGTCCGTCCGTTTCTCTCACACCATAGAAGCTTTAAACCTTTTCGAGAATACTGTGATGGTTTGGTTTGGTTTCTTTGTTTAGTGGCATATCAACCTTTGTAGGTTATTTAATGCCAATGCCATTCTCCTAGAAGAACAGTAGTGGTACTATTTAACCCATAGCTGGGAGGATAAGGGGGTTCATATCTTTCCCAAGGGTATTTGCCCGAAAGTGAACGTAATAGCGCGACTGGTGTACGAACTCGCGAACTACGATTCCGTTGTCCATCGCTTTAACCATTACACCACGAGACCCCCCTAGAATACTGTGAGAATTATATTCTTATAAAGAAGTGTCATGGCCATTCTTTCATGCATGTATCTTACCTCATCACGGTATATAACACCATCATATCTTGGACAATCATTGGGTCAGTCTTATCCTTCTGCAGAGATGCAGTCGGTGTATTCTACAGCCAACCCCCCCCCACCTCAGCCAAAGAATTGACCACTTGTCTATATCGTATTTTAACATTAGGAAAGTATTAAACTGATTTTTATCAGCGCAAATTCACCTTCATGTGAATGGAAAGCTTAAAATAATCAGGTTTAGTTAACATTTTATAACTTATGGTGACGTTTTCGTCATGGTACAATAACAAATGATTAAAATCCATTGCCATTGACCAAGAGCTTCCCAGCTGTGTCTTACGATACCACCGGGCTTTGTTGGGTTTCTGTCACATCGTGAGAATGCTATCAAGATGCAGCTGTTTTTTGCTTAGATATGGCACAAGGCTGTACGAAATAAGCACCAAATCTGACTCGCTCGTGAAGATTTGTTAGTCTAACTTACAAACCATTGTATCACGCAAGGTGCCCTATCAGGAAACTGCTGCTTCTCAAAATCCTCTTTTGTATTCCCAACTTTCAAGTGTCGACATGTTTTTTCGAGATGTGTCTTATCTTACACTTCTTCAAATTGACAGAACTTGTCGGCGAGCCTTAAAATATGCTGACAGTATACTCTACAGAGTTTAGTCCCCTCAGAAAGGGGTTTACTCTGTATGATATTAAAAGACTATGTAGTTCCCCAAAGGATAGGCAGTATATTTGATATAGCATCTGAGTACTATTAATTTTTTATAATTTTGGAATCTGTAGTATTTACCAATGGCCCGGGAGACTTGGGTTCAATCTCAGGTCGAGTCATACCAAAGACTCAAAAAAAAAAAGGTACTTGATAACTCCTTGTTTAACTCTCAGCATAATAATTTCAAGGATAAAGTGGAGCAATCCAGGGAAAGGAGTAACGTCCTCTCCTACACCTCGGTGTGGTAGCTATTGAAAAGGGAGCTTTCGGGTAGCCCCCGACTACGGTCACCAACTTATGTCCAAGAAGAAAGCTAGAGGGCATATCGGCCGAAACGTTGTGGAAATAACAATAAAGACAATAGTCCGAAAAACCCTGAATGATAAAATTTTTCTTCTTATTTTCAACTTTTTATTTTACTCCTTAACTGAAAATCATACCAATGATGTTGGAATATCTGAAACGATATGACTGACTTCCAACGAAGGATTATTGTTATTCAATAGGAATAATTACATCACTCGAGAAATAACTTTATTGGTGATGCTACAAAGAGTTAACTCCCCTCATTAAGGGGTTTCCTCTGTAAAAGACTATGTAGTTCCCCTAGAAGGATAGGCAGTATATTTAATATGGCATCTAAGTACATTTGATATTTGATTATTTTAAGATCTGTATATCCAGTTGGAGAGGCTTAGAATAAGTTGACAGTATCCCCTACAGAGAGTTAAATCCTCTCAGAAAGGGGTTTCCTCAGTATGATATTAAATGGCTATGTAGTTGGTCTAATGAATAGAGTTTTCACCAATACTCCAGGACACCAGGGTTCAATCCCAGGTCGAGTCATACCAAAGACTCAAAAAATGGTATTTGATGCCACATTGCTTAACACTCAGCATTATAAGGTAAGGATCAAGAGTAAAGTGGAGCAATCCAGGGAATGGAGTAGCACCCTCCCCTACACTTTGGTGTTGTAGCTATTCAAAAGGGGGCCTTCGGGTCACCCTCGACTATGCAGTTCCCTCAGGAGGACAGGCTATATATCTAAACAACTACAAAAAAATGTGTATACGAACGTGCAATGAACGCGATTCTCTGAAATCTAGGCATCAAATAACCCTAGACGGGTTGACATGCCGCTAAAAGCAAGTAATGAATCAACCAATCTAACAATGTAGTCAGTTTGACTGGAATGCATTGACAAGATGTGTTTGAAAGAGAACTCGAGATGAAATCACGTAGAAAACCCCATAAACACCGATACACGAAACGTGCGTATTTAAAAACAAATGTTTTAGTCAATTGCTGGAATTGAAAAAACATCTCTGTAAATTTTGCTTATTTATTTAAAGATTCGTTTTCGCTAAAATAACCATCCGAGAAGGCTTACTTACTCAAACTACCAAATTAGATTTAAGATTGTTTGTGTTTACAACACTTGATATTGTGTTCGGGTCGAGCATTGACTTGAAGGCAAAAACATCATAAATTACTTATATACTTCGTCAAGAATTCGAGCCTTGAATTTCAAGTACTGTGATCGTTATTTGGTGATATGATTCGTGTATAAGTCGACCCTTGACTTTAGAGACAAGATATCTTTATTTTGGGATAAAATTCGTGTATAAGTCGAACCATGAGTTTGAAACCTAGATATTATCTTTTACAAATAATTCGAGTGTATTTTGAGGATTGACCTTTGAGCCAATTAATTGTTAATTTGTGATATAATTCGAGTGAAGTGAAGGAGGAACACAGAGAGAGAGAGAGAGAGAGAGAGAGAGAGAGTGAGAGAGAAAGAGAAAGAGTGAGAGTGGATGAGGGAAATTGAAAGATTAACGCAAAAAAGAAAGAGAGAGAGAGAGAGAGTAAGTGAAAGAAGAACAGAGAAATTGAAAGATTAACACAAGAGAGAGAGAGAGAAAGAGATAGATAGATAGATAGATAGAGGGGAGAGAGAGAGCGAGAGAGAAAGAGTGAGAGAGAGAAAGAGAGAAAGAGTGAGAGTGGATGAGGGAAATTGAAAGATTAACGAAAAAAAGAAAGAGAGGGTGAGAGAGAGAGAGAGAGTAAGTGAAAGAAGAACAGAGAAATTGAAAGATTAACACAAGAGAGAGAGAGAGAGAGAGAGAGAGAGAGAGAAAGAGATAGATAGAGAGAAAGAGAGAAAGAGAAAGTTAAAGAAGAGGAGGGAGATAGAAAGAGAGAAATTTAATAAAGAACTGACAGAGAGAGGGAGAAGAAGGGGGAAATTTAAAGATTAACACAAAAAAGTAGAAGATAGAGACAGAGAGAAAAAAAGTGAAAGAGGAGCAGAGAGAGAGAGAGAGAGAGAGAGAGATTGAAAGATCAACAAAAAAAGAAAGAGGGAGATTGAGAGAGAGAGAGAGAGAGAGAGATTGGAAGATCAACAAAAAAGAAAGAGGGAGATTGAGAGTGAGAAAAAAAGAGAAAAAATTAAAAAAATGAGAGATTAACACTTAAAGAAAGAAAGAGTGAGTGAGTTAGAGAGAGAGAGAGAGAGAGAGAGAGAGAGAGAGAGAGATTGAAAGATCAACAAAAAAAGAAAGAGGGAGATTGAGAGTGAGAAAAAAGGAGAAAAAAGAAAAAAATGAGAGATTAACACTTAAAGAAAGAAAGAGTGAGTGAGTAAGAGAAAGAGAGAGAGAGAGAGAGAGAGAGAGAGAGAAAAGAGAAAAGAGAGAGCAAGAGAGACAATTGAAAGATGAATTGACAGAAAGAAACAGAAATAGAGACAAAGAAAAACAGGAATAAAAAGAAAGGGAGGATGTTGATTGGTTGGTTGGGTTTTATGGCATATCAACCTTTGGAGGTTATTTAATGCTGAATCCGTTTTTATACAAATAATCAGTTCTATTTCAAACAATTCAGTTTAGCGTAAGTACACAGTTTAATTGTCAAAAACATTTCTACTTCAAGCAATTCAGTTTAGTCAAAGAGTTTTATTTCAAAAATATCAATTTAGTATGAGTATAGTTTTTGTTTACACACAGTTAAATGTCAAAACAGTTCTATTTCAAACAATCTAGTTTAGCATAGATACGCAGATTAAATTTCAAAACAGTTCCACCCCAAACAATTCAGTTTAGCATAAAAAACAGTTCCATTTCAAATAATTCAGTTTAGGCATAAGTACACAGTTTAAATGTAAGTACTCAGTTTAATTGTCAAAAACATTTCTATTTCAAGCTATTCAGTTTAGTCAAACAGTTCTAATTCAAACAATTCAGTATAGTATTAGTATAGTTTTTGTCCACACACAGTTAAATGTCAAAAATAGTTCTATTTCAAACAATCTAGTTTCGCATAGATACGCTGATTAAATGTCAAAACAGTCCTATTTCAAGCAGTTCAGTTTAATATAAGTACACAGTTTAGTTCTATTTGACCCAATCAGGTGCCACCATTACTGGCCAAAATTGACCTGGGAACGATGGCTATAAAGGGGTGTTCTTCATTCCCCAAAGCCTCAGCGTCAAATTCTTAAGTGTCATATACATGACACTCATTGGGGGGGGTTAGCCCTCTGCAGAGATGCAGTCGGTGAATTCTATAGCCCCAACTCACTGTGCAAGGGGAAGGTAGGAGTAAACTATTTAAACATAGAGATAGTAAGAAATTATCAACCGCAGACAGCAGGGAATGCTTCCTCTGTTGTTGCAGAAATAGCAAACGGACACAAAAGGGAATGCAAGTACACACGGTTCTCTCTCCCTCTCTCTGTCTCTCTCAATCTATCTAATTTTATTTCTATCTATCTATCTATCTCATTTTATCCATATCTATCTATCTATCTATCTATCTATCTATCTCATTTTATCCATATCTATCTATCTATCTATCTATCTATCTATCTATCTATCTATCTATCTCATTGTATCCATATCTATCTATCTATCTCATTTTATCCATATCTATCTATCTATCTATCTATTAATCTATCTCAAGTCTATTCATTATCTATCTATCTATCTATCTATCTATCTATCTCATTGTATCCATATCTATCTATCTCATTTTATCCATATCTATCTATCTATCTATCTATCTCATTTTATCCATATCTATCTATCTATCAGTCTATCTCATTTTATTCACATCTATCTATCTATCTATCTATCTATCTATCTATCTCATTGTATCCATATCTATCTATCTATCTGTCTATCTCATTTTATCCATATCTATCTATCTATCTATGTCATGTTATTCATATCTATCTATCTATCTATCTCATTTTATTCATATCTATCTATCTATCTATCTATCTATCTATCTATGTCAGTCTGTTTGGTATCTATCTATCTATCTATGCCAAAAAGTGAAAAATAAAACGTGCTCATGAAAATGCATTTACGCGAACATGGACCAACGTTAATTACGAGAATCTTTTCCTTTTTTTCCCCGCCTTATGATTCTTTTCTGATAATGCGAATGAGGATTCGAATATATGGAATGGTGAACGGAAGACGAAACGCTAGTCATGTGACGAAAGCGAGTTTTTGAAGACGTTGTTTGGCGACGCCATTCTGGTCGACCACCAACAGAAAATCACGGGTGACGTCACCCGTAAATTGCTTTCGGGTGCGATTATTATGGCTTAATGGCGGTAAAGGATATTACATTAAATAGAGGATTATCATGGGGACCTGATAATGGGTATCACACTATTGGTGGTGGGGATAGGGATGGTGGATATATAGACAGATAGATAGATCCAAACCGATTGAGATAGATACATAGATAAATAGATTGATATGAACACACTGAGATAGATAGATAGATAGATAGATAGATAGATAGATATCACAGACACACACACACACACACGCACACACACACACACACATACACACACATATATATATATATATACTGCGAGACGGATTGAGAAAGATACAGTGAGACAGACAGACAGAGCGAGAAAGATATAGATCGATAGACAGATAAATCCAAACATACTGAGATAGATAGATAGATAGATAGATATGGGCAAACTGATAGATAGATAGATAGATAGATAGATAGATATGGGCAAACTGATAGATAGATAGATAGATAGATAGATAGATAGATGGATAGGACACAAACGCATACACAAATATAGAAAGAGAAAGAGAGAATACTGATATACAGACATAGATAGATAGATAGATAGATATGTCACACACACACACACATACATATATATATATATGTGTGTGTGTGTGTGTTTGTGTGTGTGTTTGTATATATGTATATATATATAGAAAGGGAGAGAGAGAGGGAGAGAGAGAGAAAGAGAGGTGACAGACAGACTGAAAAAGATAGATAGATAGATAGATAGATAGATTATCAATTTCTTTAGCGCTCAATTAATCTTTTTAAGAATATTCACATCTATCTATCTATCTAGATAGATAGATAGATAGATAGATATTATTAGTCTGAAAACATTGATTGATGGATAGACTGACAGGTAGACATATAGCTGTATATAGGTAAGTAGGTAGATTGATAAACTGAAGTAGATAGATAGATAGATAGATAGATATGCTGTGCATGTATTCTCTGAAGTTAACAGTTGAAATAATCAGCTATTGACTTCACGGATGATGTCACTGGGCGAGACACTTCCGGTTAGTTAATTGTTTTTTGTCGTAAACTTTAATGTCGATAAAACGAGATTCAGCGTATAAAAAAGGGGCGTCTGTCTTCTATGTTGTCATGTGACCGTGTAGTGGCGCAAAAATCTACTTATACAGCGATAAACGCAAACATCAAAAACACACATGCAAATAATTATTGCTATGAGCATCTGTTTACGCAAGCCGTGAGATCACGGAAGAGTACTTGGGAAGGAAATATATATATAAACGCAATTTAGCATGGCGAGGCTGCAGAGGGAAAGCTGTAAAACCATAAATTTATTTTCACAAGCTAGATAGATAGATAGATAGATAGATATAAACAGACTGAGATCTTTTGATAGGTAGACCTCAAGAGAGATTGATAGGCTTAGACTGAAATAGATAGATAGATAGATAGATAGAGAGAGAGAGGTGCCCGTGGTGTAATAGTTATCGTCGTATGAAGTGGACAACGACACGAGTTCAAATCCTGGACGAGGCTGGTTGTATTTCACATAGCACTATCACCCTTGGGAAAGGTATGAATCCAATTATTCTCCCGCCAGCTATGGGTAAATAGTAGGGTAGACAAGGGTCTTCAGGCTTGGTGAGGCAACTAGTCTAAGAGAAGGAAAACTCTGAATTCAAACCTGTTAAACTCCGCTTAAAATTGACCTTGTGTCATATCCTGTCCGTGCAGAGGGGTTGGTAAATAAGAATTGATAGATAGATAGATAGATAGATAGATATCCCTTGATAGATAAATAGATAGATATGAACAAACTGAGATCTCAAGTTAGGTAGATCTCTATAGAGATTGATAGTCTTAGACTGAAAGTGATAGATAGATAGATAGATAGATAGAAACAGACTGAAATACCTTTTATAGATAGATAGATAGATTGATTGATAGATAGTATATTTACCACCCGCTCCATTCGGACAGGATATGACACAAGGTCAATTTTTAAGCGGATTTTATCAGGTTTGAATTCAGAGTTTTCCTTCTCCTAGACTAGTTGCCTCACCAAGGCTGAAGAACCTAGTCTGCCCTTCTATTTACCCATAGCTGGAGGGAGAATAATTGGATTCATACCTTTCCTAAGGGTATTAGTGCTATGTGAAATGTAATAAGTCTCGTCGAGGATTTGAACTCGTGTCGCCGTGTCCAATTCCTACGACGATAACCATTACACCACGGGCACCTCCTCAGTCTGTTCATATCTATCTATCAGTAGATAGATTGATAGATAGATATGAACAGACTGAGATCTTTTGATAGATAGAGCGATTGATAGGCTTTGAGATAGATAGATAGATAGATAGATATCTCTAAATAGATAGATCTCTAGAAAGATAGATTGTCATAGACTAAAGAGATACGTTTCCTGAAGTTCATACTGAAAATTTGTTGTATAAAAAATGACATAATTAGCACATACACATACACACACAATATAAAAAGAAATTTAAAAAGTACAAATAAGATTTTTTTCTTCTCTTATCCTGTACGGAATTTGATAAATTTGCATATGTTAGTTCTTATTTTTATGACGACACATGTTAATATGATTTTTCTTGTCATTTTCTTTGTTTCTCAAACCACTGGATTTAATTCCAAACTTACCAGATATAGATAAATAGATAGATATAGAGAGAGAGAGGAAGAGAGAAAGATAGAGAGAGAGAGTAAAAATTGATAACCGAGGTAATAATCAGAAGTAGAAAAATTTAATATGAAAAAAAGTCATTCGACGTTATGACGTTTCGATTCTAATGAACCATCATCAGGACGAGGAAGCATGATATCTTAGCGATGTTGAATCACCGATAGATGTTTGATAAAATATAAAAACAAGTAGGAAATATTATATATGCAGAGTAAGAAGTAACCGTTTAATCAATAAAACAGCGTCGTTTTTAAAATATATCACATGACTGTTTAAAATGTGTCTCATGACTGTTTAGGATATTTTGTAGAATTTTTTGTTCTATTTGTTCCTCCTTATTTTTATATTTTATCAAAGATCCAGCGGTGATTCAACATCACAAAGATATCATCCTTTTTTGCCCTGATGATGGTTCATTAGAACCGAAACGTTATAGCGTCGACTGACTTTCTTTCTCATTAGATTTTTCTACTTCTTGGATTATCTTATTTATTGATTTTCTCTCTATATTGTCGGATTTACTTCTATTATTTACTTACACACACCAACACACACACACACACACACACACATATGTATATCTTTATATATAAACGGTAGAGTAAAAAAACATTTATGAAATAAAGTTAAGAGAGAACAAGAAACAACAAAAAAAATCAATCATTAAAAATCATGCTATTAAACAACTCGTACGTGGTACCTTCAATAGGTTTCCAGACTTTTTTTGTACAACCATTTAAAATTGGCGTAGACTCTTGAACATTCACTATGTCTTTGCTATACATCTTATGAGATGACTGACCAATTTTGATGATTTCAGGTTTAAATCAACAGCTACTGCAGCAATTGGAATACACCCTACTAAAACCTGATTGTCACAGCTGGTGAATTTCAAAAATGCAATCTGGACGTGAGGACACTTTAGAAGAACGATATGCATAAAAAGTCTGTTTTAGACTTAGAAAAAATGCCACAGAAACGTATGAAATACTTCAGACTGCTTTTCGAGCATCTAGCATGAATCGAGCATCAGTTTTTTAGTGGCATAAGAGATTCAAGGAAGGCAGGGAGTCTGTGAGGGATAATGAGAGGCGCGGGAGGAGTAAGGAAGTCAGTACACCAGTGTTGATTGGCCAAAGGGTTAGGGTTAGGGTAACTGTGTTGAGGTTGTAAGGGAGTTCAGGAAGAGATTCTGTCGGAAAAGGCCAGCACTCTTCAAATCGGGTCAGTGGCATTTCCACTAGGACAATACACCAGTCCACAACTCCATCCTTTTCTCAGACTTTTGGTTATTCCCTAAGCTCAGAGGCTGTCGTTATGAGAAAATTGAGGAGATAAATGAGGCTGTGACGAAGGTCATTGATACGTTCACACAAGAGGACTTCCATGGAGCTTTCCAGAAGTTGTTGGAACGGTACAACAAGTGCATTGCAGCCGGAGGAGATTACTTGGAAGCGGACTAGTGTTTCATGTGTGTACCATCAATAAGAGTGCCCATATGAAAAAAGTCTGGAAGCCTATTTAATGATCCTCGTATTTCGGTAAGCAGAAAAGAGTAAAAGCTCAAATAATTATCAGCTGAACTTCTTCAGATCATCTGTAACTAGTTTCACGTGTTAGAAAATAAATAAAGAACAAGCACAACAAATTATATATATATATATATATGTATGTGTGTGTGTGTGTGTGTGTGTGTCTCTCTCTCTCTCTCTCTCTGCTTTTTTGCTTTTTTTCTTCTCTCTCTTCCTTCTTTTATCTTTCTTTCCTTTCTTTTCTTCTTCTTTTTCTTTTTTGCCGTTGTATCTCTTGATGGTTCCATTCATTTTATATCATTACCTTACACTGTCACACGATATTTTTGAAATATGAACGCTTATTGATCTAACGGTTAGCGTTGCTCCCCCCTTCTCTGTATAAATAATCTCCTTTGTTTTGCTTTGTATTTCGTTAAGCCCCCTTCGGTGTTATTGTGACACTGCTTAACATCTTTTCTAAGCCCTGATGATGGTTCATTAAAACCGAAACGTTATAACGTCAACTTTCTTTCATACTAAATTCTTCACGTTCGATTACTTAGTTTTTTAATATTTTCTCCACTTTGTCAGATTATTTTTCATTTTTTGCGTATATTTATATAAAACGGCTTCGAGCTGACAAAAGAAAGAAACAGAAGGCATCCCGCAAAAACAATCACCGACGCCGACTACACCGATGACATTGCGATACTGTCAAATACACCCAACCAAGCCGAAAAACTACTGCATAGTTTGGAACGAGCCGCCGCAGGCATTGGCCTCTATGTCAATGCACACAAAACGGAATATATGTGCTATAATCAAACAGGCGATATCATCACACTAGACGGAACCCCTCTGAAACTAGTAGACAAATTCACTTACATAGGAAGCCCTGAAGACCTACCAGAGGCGATGAACGATAGGGAGAAGTAGCGATAGAGGGTCAGGGATATATCCGTGCTAGCGGCATGACATGATGATGATGATGATATATATATATATATATATATTCATAAATATATGTATAAGCCTATATATAGACACACACGCACACACACACATATATATATATCCAAGTAGAAATACAACGAAAACAATGCTCCTTAGTCTGTTTCTTGGTGTTTAAGTCTCGTAGCTTTGCCAGTAAATAACACACGAGGGTTGATATGCCATTAAACAGAGATACTAAATCAAACCATGTAAATAACACCATGGAATTGGAAGGTGTATCCGTGGTGAAGAAGCTGACGAGCTGGATTGTGAGACCTTAGTGTGCGATTTCAAATCTCAGTCGCACTATTACGTTTACTTCAGGACTAATATCCTTAGGAAAGGCCTGAACACATTTATCCCTACCACAAATGTGTTAAAAAGTACCATTACTAATCTACTACAAGAATGGTTTTAGTATGAAATAATCTCGAAAAACAAAAAAATAGGTAAATGAGAAGATATTTAAGAATTTTGAGGTTATTTTTAAAACATATTTTTGATGCCTTTTACATGAAAGTTATACAGAAAAGTCACCTTTATATATATATATATATATATATATATATATATATATATATATATATATTGTGTTTAAATGTAGACATAGAGGAAAATTCAAATTATCTTGACTGAGGGCCACTGAAACACCAGTCCCTATGTAATCGCAAGGACAATGATAAAGATTTATTAGAAACTAATTGAGATCAATTCAATAGTGGATATCACTGTAGCGAGGAAAGATAACGATAGATGATATCAGATGAACGTTAGATATTAATCCAAAAATTAAGGCCTTTGACTCTAGAGTAGTTAATTCCACTTGACCATTTTTAGGGTCAATTAAAAGCACTTGACAACTATGAAAGATTTCTTTACCTTTATCTTATTTAACAATCCTGGTCCTAATTAAAGCAAGAGGAATATCTAGGATAACAACTGCTGAGATAATTAATAGGAGTAAATGTAAAATATATATGGGTTAGCCATTAGTTCTACGATCTTAGTCGGTAGGGAAAATCACACCTGCGACTGAACCTCCCAAAAAGTGTGCAAATTAGGATGGGTTAACCTACAGATAAACTCCACTCCTGTTTCTCAAAGCTTTTAACACCTAACATTCTGACCTCCTCTGCACTCGCCTGTGAATTTAAATAATTTGTATTTTTATTTCCTTTTTATTTATTTTTATCATTTATCTTTTTATTTTTATTTTTTGAATAGGAACTGTAATTCCACATTTGCTGTTCTGCAACTTCGAGAAAGGCATGTAAAAAGTCATCTGACAAGACGGAGAATATTGTAATATTCTCCGCCGAAATAAATTTAAAATAACGACTTAACCAAGTTTGAGTTTCCATCAAATTGCACTATATATATATATATATATATATATATATATATATATATATAACATAGAAAGATTTTATTTGAAAACACTACTATATTCGGAGTGACAGCAAGTCTACTAAGGTCTCCAGGATTTTTTAGAACATTCTACTTGATCTAAACAATGTTGTGGTCTGGAGAGCCTTGATTCTTCCACTGATTTCCAATTCCTTCAGTCTCCTTTCCAAGCCTGTGGAGACCATTTCATGTGCAAAATCTACCATGGGTAATACAATCACTCTCATATTCTTCAGCTTTTTCATTTCTTTAGCAAGGTTCAAGAATTTTCAAGAATTTGTCTATCTTTTCGTTTTTTTATTATTTCTACTCTGTAATCAGCCAGAACTACAAAATCCTCTAGATGAAAGGTTCTTTTTCCAATGAATAAATTGTCAGACACTGGGATTTGAACCTTGGTATGGCAACCAGTCTACGAGAAAGAAAATTCAAAATTCATGGACATGAATGTGTTTTATGTTCTTTTCTTGATCATACCCAGGGTTCTCACTATTACCGGTGTGATTGGGCTGGGTTGGGTTGGGTTTTATGGCATATCAACCATTGTAGGTTATTTAACGCCAAATTTTTATACATATAAACTGTTCTATTTCAAACAATTCAATTTAGTATAAGTACATAGTTTAATTCTATAACTTATAGATAGAGCCCTATCAGACGCTACCACTCCGGGCTAGAGTGGACCTGCAAGTGACGTCAATGAAGGGGTACTCTGCATTTCCCAAACCTCTTGCATTAAAGGAGCCTCACCATCAGATTATTTAGTGTCATTTCCTGGACACTCGTTGGGTGAGACTTACCCTTCTGCAGAGAAGCACTCGGTTTATTCTGTAGCTCCAATGACAGAAGAAAAGAAAAATCATCTATACAAAGAAAGATCATATATTTAATCAGCGTCCTTTTTTGCAAATTACGTGATAATTTTTCTTTTTTTTTTTTTTTTGTTGTTGGGGGAGGGTTGCTTTCTTTATCTAATGGCATATCAAACTTTGTGGTTTATTTCCAAACAATTCAGTTTTGTATAATTACACAGTTTTGGTTTACACATAGTTAAATGTCAAAACAGTTCTATTTCAAGCAATTTAGTTTACCATAATTATACAGTTTAGTTCTATTTGACTCATTGATAGGACCCTGTCAGGGGCTACAACTTCGGGCAAGAGTGGACATGGGAGCGATGGCAATAAAGCTTCTGCCTTATTGGAGTATCACCATCAGATTGTTTTGCGTCATATCCGGGAGACTCGTTGAGAGCAGAGATGCAGTCGGTGTGTTCTAAAGTAAGTAAAGTTGGCGACCGTAGTCGAGGGCGACCAGAAGGCTCCCTTTTCAATAGCTACTACACCGAGGAGTAGGGGAGGGCGCTACTCCATTCCCTGGATTGCTCCACTTTACCCTTGATACGATCCTTATATTGCTGAGTGTTAACCAAGGAGGTATCAAGTACTATTTTTAGTCTTTGGTATGACGCGAATTGGGGTTGAACTCAGGTCTTCCAGACAATTGACGAACACTCTACTCATTAGGCCAATGAGCCACTGGTACATTTTTTCAATTTTTATATACATGTCTTAGTATTAACTAATTATTTTAATACTCTTTGACTAATATGCTATTATCTGTTGGCACGGACATATCAATTCGAAGGCATATTTTTCTTTTTAGTCTTTAACCACAATATCTGGTCTATTGCTTTTTATTTTCTCCTCATTTTGGACAGCAAAGTACTGAAGAATAGTGGACTTCTTTGATTTTTATTATTGGTTCGGTTTGGTGTTTATACCATGTTTCAATTTCAGTAACCCATAATTTTTCTTATGAATATAATGTTTTATATGTGCCCGTGGTGTAATGGTTATCGTCGTTGGAAATGGATATGGCGTTCTTCTAAAGTGTCCTCATGTCCAAATTATCTATCTATCTATCTATCTATCTCAGTCAAAGCCTATCGATCGCTCTATCTATCTAAAGATCTCAGTCTGTTCATATCTATCTATCAATCTATCTACTGATAGATAGATATGAACAGACTGAGGACGTGCCCGTGGTGTAATGGTTATCGTCGTAAGAATTGGACATGGCGACACGAGTTCAAATCCTGAACGAGACTGATTGCATTGCACATAGCACTAACACCCTTGGGAAAGGTATGAATTCAATTATTCTCCCTCCAGCTATGAGTAAATAGTAGGATAGACTGGGTTTTTCAGCCTTAGTGAGGCAACTAGTCTAGGAGAAGGAATACTCTGAATTCAAACCTGTTAAACTCCGCTTAAAATTGACCTTGTGTCACATCCTGCCCGAGCGGAGGGGTTGGTTAATATGATAATGTTTTATAATTATAGAGTTTTCTACCCCAGCAATAGCCAATGGTTTCTCATTGGAGTTTGAGTGACAGCAAGTCTCCTTAAGTCTCCAGCGCTCTTCTCAGTATTCTAGCTGTTCTCATTAATGCTGTATAGTTTGGATAGACTTCACTCGTCCTGTTTTTATCAAAGTCCTCCTGTCCCTTTATCAGTCTAATTCCAATTAGTATCCCTGTCACTTTCATGTTCTATAATTTTTTTCAGTTCTCTAGCAAGGTCTCAGTATTTATCTCTCTTTTCGCTTTTCTTTATTTTCACCCTGTGGTCAACCGGGACGGCAAAGTCCACTATTCTTCAGGTTCTCGTTGTTTTTTTATTGACTATCACTTGGTATGTTCTTTTTGGCTTTTCATTTTCTAGGACAGATTCTGAGTTGTGCATTATTTGTAACTTTTTTGGTAGTCTTATAGTCGTTGTATCGATGAATCTACACTTTCTTGAATGCTAGCGAGACATCTTCCTCCTTCTTTTTTGAGACGCACTGTTGTTCTCTGGTCGATTTGTTGAAGTTCTTCTCTCATCCGCTTTAAGAATAGTCCCGAGTATTTTACGAGGAGGACAACCTTGAGAGTTTTTCACATAAACGTTAGTTTATGGGTCTTTCACTGGAGTCTGAGTGACATCAAGTCTCTTCAAGATTCCTGGACTCTTCTCAGTAATCTGGCCAATCAAGACTGTATGGTTTCGACTCGTCTTCTGATTTCCATCTCTTCCAGCCCGATTAACAAGCTTTTGTAGATCGTTACGAGTGCACCAATTACAAGTGGCATCACCTACATCTTTCTGCTCCATAGCTTATGTAGCTCTCTTGCAAGTTCTATGTACTTGAATCTCTTTTCGTTTTTTTTTTATTTTCACTATATGGTCCAGCTAGTTCTCTTCTTTTTAATTATCACTAAGTCTGGTCGTCTGGTCGGGATTAGTTGATCTGTTTGTATCTCGAAATATCAAAGAAGTTTCTGCGTCTCATTCTCCAAGACTGATTCCTTGTTGTGTAAATACCATTTGTTCGTATGGTCAAATTTCTATTCACAGTGAATCATCTTCCCACTCAGTCGTATCTTGTCTAATACTTTTTCTGCGCTAATTTACTCCATTCGTTTATTATGAGATTGATCGTTTCGTCTTTATCATCATATAATCTACATTTGTTGTTTTGTTGCGTCTTATCTAGTCTTGCTTTGGTTTTTGTTGCGTTGTTTTGTGTTGCTATTCGGAGAGATTCAGTTTCTCTCTTAAGTTTTTTGCAGTAAAAATGCAGTGTTGTTGTACCTGTTTGTGCTGCTGCTGCAATTCATTGAGTTTTTCTTACCGGTAGAAATTAGGAAACTGGTTTTATACTGAAGGTCAGTTATTCTCCTTATTTCCCCAGGACTCACCTGAGTATTGTTTTCATTGAAGATAAAAAGGTGGCAAATTCACTCACTCTCTTTAATGTTTTCGTTTGTTTTGTTTTTTGTTTCCTTTTTTGCAGCAGGAGCGTGCAATCTTGAACAAGTCCTGGCGGCAACACCCCACAAGACACCAACTGTACGGCCACCTGCCTCCTATCACGAAAACTATTCAAGTTAGACGAACCGGACATGCAGGACACTGCTGGGGAAGCAGGGACGACCTCATAAGAGATGTACTCTTATGGACCCCCACACATGGCCGTGCAAAAGCAGGATGACCAGCACGAACATCCATTGAGCAGCTATGTGAGGATATGGGATGTTGTCCTGAAGACCTGCCTAGGGCGATGAACGATAGGGAGGAGTGGCGAGAGAGGGTCAGGGATATCCGTGCTACCAGCGCGACATGATGATGATGATGATTCTTTTTGAGCTAGTTTAGTGAATTCCCTTACTATGGGATTAATAGTTTCGTCTCTATTACCGCATAAGCTACATTTGCTATTTGTTGTGTCTTGTCAATTTTCATTTTGATATTGTTGGTCCTTATGGCGTTATTTGGAGCTGCCATCAGTAAAGAATTAGATTCCTTCAAAGAGTTTCCCTTTCTTAGCTACGTCCAGGTCTTCTCGGATGAGATTTTGGTAGTTTGTCCCTCGTGTGAGATTTCGTTTTGATTTCGTAATTATTTACTCCTTGAGAGTTTTTCCCATCAGTTTTAGCTGATGGTGTTTCACTGGAACTTGAGTGACAGCAAGTCTCTTCACGTCTCCCGGACTTTTCTCAGTATTATGGCTGTTTTTGATAATGTAGTAGTTTATTTCCAAATCTTCCAGTCCCTTTAATAATCCTTTTGTGATTGTACCAAAAGCCCCAATCACGATTGGTATTAGTGTCACCTTCATATTCCATAGTTTTTCAATTCCCTAGCATGGTCGAGGTACTTATCCTTTTCACATTCTTTCAGTTTTATTCTATGGTCAGCCGAGACAGCTAAGTTCACAATTTTGCAAGTTCTCTTTTTTTTTTGTTGTTGATTATTAAAAGGTTTGGCCGAGATTAGGTGATTCGTTTGTATATCAAAGTCCCATGGGATTTTATGTGTCATTTTCCAGGACAGATGTGAGGTTGTTCATATACCGTTTGTTCGTATGGTCAAATTTAAATTTCATGCACAATTCCAAGTGGATCACTTTGCCCACTCAATCGTGTCTAGTCTTATGCGCCTTTTGTGCTAATTTGCTGCATTCGTTTATCATGTGATTGATTGTTTCGTCTCTCTCCCCACGTAACCTACATTTGTTATTTTGTTGCGTCTTATCTATTCTCATTTTGATATGATTGGTTCTGATGGCGTTTGTTATTATTCTTCTTATTATTCACTCATTAGAGCTTTTCACATCAGCGTTAGCCGATGGTTTTTCACTGGAGTCTGAGTGACAGCAAGTCTCCTCAAGTCTCCAGGACTCTTCTCAGTATTCTGGCCGTTCTTTTTAATGCTGTCGTTTGGATGGTCTCCACCCGTCCACCAACTTCCAAGTCCTCCAGTCCCTTCAGTAATCCTTTAGTTACTGTTCCAAACGCACCAATTACAATTGGTATAATTGTCACCTGCATGTTCCACAGTTTTTTCAAGGTTGAGGTATTTATCCTTCTTTTCACATTCTTTCAGTTTTATTCTGTGGTCCGCCGGGACAGCAAAGTCGACTATTTTGCAAGTACTCTTTTTTTGTTGTTGATTATTATTAAGTCTGGTCTCCTGGCCTGAATTTGGTGATCGGTTTGTATGTTAAAGTCTCATAGGAGTTTATGCGTGGCATTTTCTAGGACAGGTTCTGGGTTGTGCATATACCATTTGTTAGACGAGACTGATTGAATTTCACATAGCACTAATACCCTTGGGAAAGTTATGAATCCAGTTATTCTCCCTCCAGCTATGGTTAAATAGTAGGGCAGACTAGTTCTTCAGCCTTGGTGAGGCAACTATTCTAGGAGAAGGAAAACTCTGGATTTCAAACCTGTTAAACTCTGCTTAAAAATTGACCTTGTGTCATATCCTGCCCGAGCGGAGGGGTTGGTAAACAGGATATACCATTTGTTAGTATGGTCAAATTTAAATTTCTTGCACATTTCCCGGTGAATCACCTTGCTGACCCAGTCGTGTCTAGTCTTATATTCTTTCTGCGCAAATTTGCTACATTCGCTTATTATGTGATTGATGGTTTCATCTCTGTTACCACATAGCCTGCATTTGCTATTTTGTTGCGTCTTATCTATTCTCGCTTTGATATGATTGGTTCTGATGGCGTTTGTTATTATTATTTACTCCTTTAGGGTTTTTCACATCAATATTAGCTGATGGTTTTTCAGTAGAGTTTGAGTGACAGCAAGTCTCCTCACGTCTCCAGGACTCGTCTCAGTATTCTAGTCGTTCTCAGTAATGCTGTCATTTGGATAGTCTCTACTTGTCCACTAACGTCCAAGTCCTCCAGGCCTTTTAATAATCCTTTAGTTCTTATGCCAAAAGCACCAATCACAATTGATACAATCGTTACTTTCATGTTCCACAGCTTTTTCAATTCTCTAGCAAGCTCGAGGTACTTATCCTTCTTTTCACATTCTTTCAGTTTTATTCTATGGTCAGCAGGGACAGAAAGGTTGACAATTTTTCAAATTCTCTTATTATTATTATTATTATTATTATTATTATTATTATTACACTCCTTGCGAGTTTTTCACACTAGCAGGTGGTCTGAGTGACAGCTTGTCTTTTCAGGTCTCCAGGACTCTTCTCAGTATTCTGGCCAATATCAACAATGCTGTTGTGTAAGTGATGTCGATTCTTCTTCTGATTTTCCAATTTTACCAGTTTCCTTTCCGAGCCTTTGAAACCATTTCAAACTCTATTTACTCTTTTCCCTATCTGCATCAATTGGAGGCTCCACTAAAATCAGCCCAGTTGGCTTGAATTGCAAAATACACCGACTGCATCTCTGCAGAGAATAACATATTACCGTGAGTGTACTGATATGACGTTAAACCATTTGATGGTGAGAATTCAGTACTGATGGAGCTTTGGAGAATGCGGTGTTCCCCGTTATTGCCATTACTTTCAGGTCCACCCTGGACTCGAGTGGGAGCACCTGAAAGGGTCTTAACAACGGTTCAAATAGAATGGTTTGACATTGAAACTATGGAAAAACAAATGATATGCTAAATTGAATTGTGAGAAATAGAACTGTTTGATCATTTAACTGTGTGTAAACAAATGACTGATGTTTTATTGAATTGTTAGTGATATATAGCAATACTTGGAATCAGTTAACTTTCTTGATTGATGCTCAATTGAATTGTTAGAAATAGAACTGTTTGATCATTTAACTGTGTGTAAACAAAGGACTGGTGTTTTATTAAATTGTTCGTTATACATAGCAATACTTGGAACCAGTTAACTTTCTTGAGTGATGCTAAATTGAATTATTAGAAATAGAACTGCTTGATCATTTAACTGTGTGTAAACAAATGACTGATGTTTTATTGAATTGTTAGTGATATATAGCAATACTTGGAACCAGTTAACTTTGTTGAGTGATGCTAAATTGAACTGTTAGAAATAGAACTGCTTGATAATTTAAATGTGTGTAAACAAATGCTGTCAGCCAGGACAGCAAAGTCCAGAATTTTGCAAGTTCTCTTTTTTTGTTGTTGATTATAATAAGATCTGGTCTTCTGGCCGAGATTAGGTGATCGGTTTGTATCTTAAATTCCTATCGAAGTTTATTCTGGGTTGTGCATATACCACTTGTTCGTATGTACTATTTTATATTATTATTATTATTATTATTACTATTATTATTATTATTTTACTCCTTTAGAGTTTTTCACATCGGTGTTAGCTGATGGTTTTTCACTGGAGTTTGAGTGACAGCAAGTCTCCTCAAGTCTCCAGGACTCTTCTTAGTATTCTGGTCGTTCTCAGTAATACTGTCATTTGGATAGTCTTTACGCGTCCGCCAACTTCCAAGTCCTCCAGGCCTTTTAATAATCCTTTAGTTATTGTGCCAAAAGCACCAAATGGCACAATCGTTACTTTCATGTTCCACAGCTTTTTCAATTCACTAGCAAGCTCGAGGTACTTATCCTTCTTTTCACATTCTTTCAGTTTTATTCTATGGTCAGCAGGGACAGCAAATGCGACAATTTGGCAGATTCTCTTTTTTTTTTTGTTGATTATTATGAGGTCTGGTCTTCTGGCCAGGATTAGGTGATCAGTTTGTATGTTAAAGTCCCATAGGAATTTATGCGTGGCATTTTCTACGACAGGTGCTGGGTTGTGCATATACCATTTGCTTGTATGGTCGAATTGAAAGTTCCTGCATATTTCCCTGTGGATCACCTTGCCGACCCAGTCGTGTCTTGCCTTATATTCCTTCTGTGCTAATTTGCTGCATTCACTTATTATGCAATTGATCGTTTACTCCTTGAGAGTTTTTCAGATCAGCGTTAGCTTAAGTTGTTTCACTGGAGTTTGAGTGACAGCAAGTCTCCTCAAGTCTCCTGGAGTCTTCTCAGTATTCTGTCCGTTCGAAATAATGTTGTAGTTTGGGTGGTCTCTTCCTCCTACCTCCAAGTCCTCCAGTCCCTTTAATAATCCTTTGCTGGCTGTACCAAAAGACCTATCATAATTGATATAAGTGTCACCTTCATATTCCATAGTTTTTTCAATTCTCCAGCAACGTCCAGGTACTTATCCTTCTTTTCACATTCTTTCAGTGTTATTCTACGGTCAGTCGGGACAGCAAATTCTACGATTTTGCAATTTATCTTTTTTTTTGTTGATTATTATAAGGTCTGGTCTTCTGGCTGAGATTAGCTGATCCGTTTGTAAGTCAAAGTCCCATATGATTTTAGGTGTCATTCTCCAGGACAGATGTGAGGTTTTGCATATACCACTTGTTCCTATGGTCTATTTTATTATTATTATTATTATTATTATTATTATTATTGGGTATCACCCACCTTGTTCCATACAATGAACTAGTCCATCTGCCATAGAGAGAATGGCTTCGAGCTGACAAAGAAAAGAAGCAGAAGGTACCCTTCAAAAACAATTACCGATGCCGACTACGCCGATGACATAGCGATACTGGCAAATACACCGGACCAAGCCAAAACACTACTGCATAGTTTGGAACGAGCAGCCGCAGGCATAGGCCTCTATGTCAATGCACACAAAACGGAATATATGTGCTATAATCAAACGGGGGACATCTCCACTCAAGACGGAACCCCTCTTAAACTAGTAGACAAATTCACTTACCTTGGAAGCAGCGTTGCATCAACCGAAAAGGACATCGACACATGGACAGCTATCAATAGGCTATCGATTATATGGAAATCAGACCTAACCGATAAAATGAAACGCAGTTTCTTCCAGGCAGCGGTCACATCGATACTGCTATATGGATGCACGACATGGACTCTAACAAAACGGCTGGAGAAGAAGCTAGACGGCAATTACACAAGAATGCTACGTGCAATCTTGAACAAGTCCTGGTAGCAACACTCCACAAGACACCAACTATACGGCCACCTGCCCCCTATCACGAAAACTATTCAAGTTAGACGAACCGGACATGCAGGACACTGCTGGAGAAGCAGGGACGAACTCATAAGTGATGTACTCTTATGGACCCCCACATATGGTCGTGCAAAAGCAGGACGACCAGCACAAACATACATTCAGCAACTATGTGAGGATATGGGATGTTGTCCTGAGGACCTGCCTATGGCAATGAATGATAGGGAGAAGTGGCGAGAGAGTGTCAGGGATATCCGTGCTACCAGCACGACATGATGATGATCATGATGACTAATACCAGGGAAGACTAAAAGGTGAAGAGCAGCTTCTTATAGGAATAGTATTAGAGTTTTGGAGACTGGAGATCGCACTAGATAACCTTACTTGCTACCGTAATAACAGAAGCCAATACTATCGTTGGACTATATCTTTATTCTGTATCCACTAATCCTATGTTCTTGTCTACTAATAGTCTCTCTATTGTATATACTTTTTCCTGAGAATATATCTCTATTTCCTCTCATATCGTGGTTTGTCCTTTATTTAATATTAATAGCGTTCACTAACCAGAACGCATAAATTATTATTATTATTATTATTATTATTATTATTATTGTTGTTGTTGTTGTTGTTGTTGTTGTTCTGGTAAGAAAGCAGATAGTCTGTTGTTTGTAAGCTTATTCTTTGTGAATGGGCGATTAGACTCCTATTGCGCATGACCTATTTTCATTGTCACCACGTGACATTTACTTAGTCCCATCAAAACTTCTTTTCGATTTCATCAACCTGTTTATTTATACACCCACAACTGCTGTCAGCTTACGCCAAAAAATGTACATATACATACATGTGAGCAGGAATGAAATGAATGAGACAGAATAAGTGTGTGAAAAGTGTAATATACCCATATATTAATACATGAAATACCCGGATATGTAAAAATGTTCATAATGTTCATACGCATAGGAATCCGAAAAACACGAAACACTGACGACTCTCTTGTGGGGGGTCCTCGTGGTGTAATGTTTAAAGCGATGGACTGCGGAATCGTAGTACGCGAGTTCGTACTCCAGTCGTGCTATTACGTTCACTTTCGGGCAAATATCCTTGGGAAAGGTATGAACCCCCTTATCCTCCCAGCTATGGGTTAGATAGTACCACTACTGTTCTTCAAGGAGAATGGCTTTGACATTAAATAACCAACAAAGATTGATATGCCATTAAACAAAGACTCTTGGTACAGGTACGAAACTTTTATTACCTTCTTTAAGTTTAGACACACAATTTTTACTATTCGTCCATCGTCAGCTCTCAACTCACTGACTGAACCAACGCGCTCGCGCACCCCGAAGTCCACAAACTGGCTGGCCTCTCCCAGCTCCAAAAATCAACTCACTTCGTCTAAGTCCAAATCTCAGCTCACTGCTTTTATTCAAAATCACTGAGAATCCCAGCCCATCGCTTCCGGGCATGATGTCATTCACATCCCCAGTCCCATTTACTATCTGGGGTTTTTATTGTGACATCTGTGATTGTCTCATTCTTTCCCCACCCGCGCGTGAACACCTGTACTCAATGTGTGCACCTAACTAACCCATGCACTAAGCCGAAAGGTTCTAAGCCTAACTAAACCGAAAGATAAGATATATAAAACGAAAAATGATAATATAAAAAAATCCTTCCGCAATTATATAACGAAAGGTAAACATATATATGATATATATTTGGTGTGGTTGATGATATATATATCATTATTTATTTCATTTCTGCCAACACGTTTCGACCTCAAAATTTGCCTTCACACAAAAAAATTCTATTAAAAATTATCTTAAGTATGAGAACAAAAATAAAATAGAAATTTTTTTAATGTAAATTAAAAATCTTCAACAGGGAAAAACAACTTTGGACTTGTATGAAAAAATTGTTCTGTTTTGATTATAAATTTTTTAATAGAATGAATTTCATAATTTAATCTCATGTATCTCACCTTTAAAATGGTCAAAATAAAAGTGCATATTCGACCTGTGAAACCAAAATGTAAGGAAAAAAAAAGGCTACAAAAACAGCTTTGAAAATTTCTAATATTTTTGACCGCGGTGTCATCACTGACCGCCAAATTTGAAACTGGTTTTGAAAGTTTTCTTAAAGTGATACATCACTGAAAGTCTAACCCAGATCAGGACGCTCATCCAACCTCGACCAAGATACTTTAAATGAACTGGTGGAATTGAATCCGTGCAAGAGTACTGGATAATTAGCTCTTGACTTCAACGCATTCTAATCCACAATCTTCCACTGCTTAAAAATTGAGAAATGTTGGGCCTTTTGGTTCCTCGTAATTGTAGGGAGAAGAATAATGAGATCGCATATCCATAGCGACAAGTCATCTCTCTCAACGCAGAGAAATGACCAGTTTCTCAAGCGTATCATTAATGGAGACGAAAGATGGGTATTTTATGACAATATGCCAGGCAAAATGCGGTGAATTGGCAGGTTGCATCTCTGCATCCTACCCCAAAGTTGGAGTTTTATAGAAAAAGTTGTCCGGTATGTATTGTAGGATCACAGAGATATTCGTTTTAAGATTTTAAACCGCCATCAGACAGTCTATGCAGAATTACACTCACAATGGCTGCAACGTATATATGAAAATCACCCATAACGTGCCGACCTATGATGTGGTGTAATTTTTATCGTCGTAGGAAATGGACACGGCGACACGAGTTCAAATCCTGGACGAGACTGATTGCATTTCACATAGCACTAATACCCTTGGGAAAGGTATGAATCCAATTATTCTCCCACCAGCTATGGGTAAATTGTAGGGCAGACTGGGTTCTTCAGCCTTGGTAAGGCAACTAGTCTAGGAGAAGGAATACTCTGAATTGAAACCTGTTAAACTCCGCTTAAAAATTGACCTTGTGTCATATCCTGCACGAGCGGAGGGGTTGGGTAAATATGATGATGTCGAAAATACGAACGGTACAAATAAGCGAAGAGATTTATTACTCGCTAGCAAGCCGCGGATTGTTCATTGAGGAACAGAAAGGATGCTGCAAATGATCCAGAAAAACAGCAGAGCTACTCTACATTGATCAACACATCCTCAACGAGAGCAAGACAAGACGGAAAAATCTAGCTATAGCCTTGATTGAATACAAAAAGCATATAATTTGGTCCCACAAAGCTGGATAATAAACTGCCTCAAAATGTCCAAATCATCAGATGAAGTCATAAACTTTATTGAGAAAACCATGAAAGCCTGAAGAGTGGAATTGACAGCAGGAGGGAAAAGCTTAGCTGAAGCGAAGATCCAAAGAGGTATATTCCAAGGAGATGCACTATCACCATTACTATTTATAATTGCGATGATGCCACTCATCCTCATACTCAGAAAATGTACTGCCAGATACAAACTTAGTAAATCGTTGGAAAAGATCAACCACCTAATGTACATGGATGACATAAAACATAGGGATGAAATTTGGCTCAGAAAAATTTGCTATGCTACTAATGAACAGCAGCAAACGACACCTAACGGACGGAATGGAACGACGAAATCAAGACAAAATTAGAACGCTCGGAGAAAAGAAAGCCTACAAATACTAGGGGATATTGGAAGCTGAAACCATCAAACAAGTGGAGATGAAAGAAAAAATATTTTAGGAGAACAAGAAAGCTAATGGATGATTTGTTTTTTTTTTTGTTTAATGGCATATCAACCTTTGTAGGTTATTTAATGCCAAAGCCATTCTCATAGAAGAACAGTAGTGGTACTATTTAACCATACCTGGGAGGATTAGGGGTTTCATACCTTTCCCAAGGGTATTTGCCCGAAAGTGAACGTAATAGCGCGACTGGAGTACGAACTCGCGTACTACGATTCTGTAGTTCATCGCTTTAACCATTACACCACGAGGACACCCCAAAGCTAGTGGAGACAAAACTATAGAGAACAAACTTTATCAAAGGAATAACTACTTGGACTATCACTCTCGTCAGATATTCGGGACCATTCTTGAAGTGGAACAGAGAAGACCCCCCCAAATGGACCAGAGAACAAGAAAACTAATGACCATACATAAGGCATTACATCCCAGAGATCACATTGATTGACTACATGTATCAAGAAAATAGGGTGGGGAAGATGACTTGCCAGATTAAAGACAGTGTTAACGCATCAATACAACGATTTGAAGACTACATAGAAAAAAGCGGAGAAAGACCACAGAAACAAAACGGACAACACGAGGAACAACTGAACGTAAATAACATGAAAACAAAAATAGGAAGAATAAAACCTCTAAAGATGTTTTTAGCGACTAATAAGTAACATCTCACACAAGAAAACATGGACGACGCTAAGAAAGGGAAACTTTGAGAGAGAGAAACAGAATCTCTACTAATAGCAGCATAAAACAACGCTATAAGAACCAATCATATCTGTGCGAGAATAGATAAAACGCAACAAAATAGCAAATGTAGATTATGTTGTAATACAGGCGAAACGATCAATCACATAATAAGCGAATGCAGAAAATTTGTACATAAAGAGTATAAGACTAGACACGACTGGGTAGGCAAGGTTATCCACTGGGAATTGTGCAAGAAATTTATATTTGACCATATGAACAAATGGGATTTGCGTAACCCAACATCTGTTCTGGAGAAGGACACATATAAATGGGGGTTTGACATACAAACTGATCACCTAATCTTGGCCAGAAGACCAGACCTTATAATAACCAAAAAAAAAAAAAAAAGAAAAACTTTCAAAATTGTGGACTTTTCTGTCGCAGCTGACCACTGAATAAAATTAAAAGAAAGTGAAAAGAACAATAAGTACCAGGACCTTGCTTGGTAATTGAAAAAAGTGTAAGACATGAAAGTGATGTTTATACCAATTATAATTAGTGCCCTTGGTAGAGTCAGCAATGGATGATTATCAAAGGTACAGGAAGAGTTGAAAATAAGAGGACGAGTGGACACCATCTAAACTACTGCATTATTGATATCAGCAGAATACTAAGAAAAGTCCTGGATTTTTAGGAGACCTACTGTCATTCAAATTCCTGTGAAAGACCACCAGCTAAAACTGATGTGAAAATCTCTGAAGGATTAAATATTGATAATAATATTAACATTAAAAATGTTAATAAAACATAACAGAGTAAAAACACAAAATTGATATATGTAACCGCTTAAATAACCATACAGTATAGACTAGACCACCCACAAATTATATAACCCTTCCCATCATGCTCCACACAACAATCTATATATGTATACTCAGCACAAGGGGAACATTGAGTTCGAAAATCTTATGGGCGAGAAACTGACCGTTAATAAACGCCGTTGTCTACGCTATCATAGATCTATATAAGCTCTATCGCCGATATTGAGCACTGCTTATTTATCATCATCATCATCATCATGTCGTGCTCCTCGCACGGATTTCCCAAAATCTCTCACACCATCTGTCTCTATTGCTTTCGGCAGGCTTCCAGGCTACATCCTGCATCCGCACAGAGCTGTCGTAGATAAGTTCTAGCTGGTGGTCCTACACTTGCGCGCCTTGGTGAAGGGGTCCACAGTATATTATATACACAGCTATATATATATATATATATATATACATGGGAATTTCTTTTCAATCATCCTATATATATATATATATATATTGGCCATTGACCGAGCTGTCAATTAAGAGATGCACCTGTGTAAATAACAGGTGCATCCGGTCGAAGATATCGGGGTATTACCTTGACCTGTGGACGGGTTGAATTCGGTGCAGATGCGACGCCCACAGGAAGCAGGTGGATGTCAAACAATTATATAACCAGGTGCCACAGGGAGTTCGAGTTGCAGTTCATTTCCAGTCGCAGTTGCCCGCGGAGTGAGAACCAGCTCCAGACAGAGGGCTTGGGCCCTCAAGACCCCGGTTGAGCAGCCCAGCAGAATGAGGAAGAAGTGCTGCTATAGTCAGAGGAACTTAGGGTCAATATGTGGTTGTCTGTTCCGTCTCCAACTCACCTCTCACACATAACTAACATTAACCCTTTCGCAACCCTTTCGAGAATAAAGTGTGAGAGGTATATTTTTATAAAGTAGTGTGTTCGTTTCGTTCATTGAAGTCGTCATTATGTTTCTGCTTACATCTGCATGTATATATGAGTATACCGCATATATTTGGGTGCATCAAATGCCCTGACATTAAAAATGTGGTCTGTCCCCAATTTTATTTTGTTTGTTGAATTAAATATTTACTTCCAAAAATGGAGTTATTTTGATATTGCCTAAAACGACCACGTTGCATTTCAATATCAACGTCGCTCAGCATAGAAATTTACATAAAAACCGCATAGAACCCGAAATCGACAACATACTTAGAAAAAACCAAAATGGCTTCCGAAGAAATAGATCCACGACCTCATAAATATTAACCATCCGTAGAATCCTTGAAGGTGTACGGGCAAAAAACCTACAAGCGACATTAATTTTTGTTGACTTTACCAAGGCTTTCGATTCCATTCACAGAGGAAAGATGGAACAAATCCTACTAGCGTACGGCATACCTAAAGAAACCGTAGCGGCAATAACGATTCTCTATAGAAACACTAAAGTAAAAGTACGATCACCAGATGGAGACACAGAATACTTCGAGATTGTAGCAGGAGTACTACAAGGGGATACGCTGGCTCCGTACCTCTTTATCATTTGTCTAGACTACGTACTTAGAACATCGATTGATAAAATCAAAGAGAATGGCTTCGAACTGACGAAGAAAAGAAGCAGAAGGTACCCCGCAAAAACAATTACCGACGCCGACTACGCCGATGACATAGCGATATTGGCAAATACACCCGACCAAGCCGAAACACTACTGCATAGTTTGGAACGAGCAGCAGCAAACATAGGCCTCTATGTTAAACGGAATATATGTGCTATAACCAAACGGGGGACATCTTCACTCTAGAAGGAACCCCTCTTAAACTAGTAGACAAATTCACTTACCTAGGAAGCAGCGTCGAATCAACCGAAAAGGACATCGAAACGAGGTTAGCGAAAGCATAGACAGCTATCAATAGGTTATCGATTATTTGGAAATCAGACCTAACCGATAAAATGAAACGCAGTTTCTTCCAGGCAGCGGTCACATCGATCCTGCTATATGGGTGCACTACATGGACGCTAACAAAACGGCTGGAGAAGAAGCTGGACGGCAATTACACAAGAATGCTACGTGCAATCTTAAACAAGTCCTGGCGGCAACACCCCACAAGACACCAACTGTACGGCCACCTACCCCCTATCACGAAAACTATTCAAGTTAGACGTGCCAGACATGCAGGACACTGCTGGAGAAGCAGGGACGAACTCATAAGTGATATACTCTTATGGACCCCCACACATAGCCGTGCAAAAGCGGGACGACCAGTACGAACATACATTCAGCAACTATGTGAGGATACGGGATGTTGTCCTGAAGACCTAACTAGGGCGATGAACGATAGGGAGGAGTGGCGAGAGAGGGTCAGGGATATCCGTACTACCAGCGCGATATGATGATGATGATGAT
The DNA here is from genome assembly GCA_963585895.1 of Sepioteuthis lessoniana. NCBI lineage: Eukaryota > Metazoa > Mollusca > Cephalopoda > Myopsida > Loliginidae > Sepioteuthis > Sepioteuthis lessoniana. Next base: position 15,841,629 of record OY757944.1, read on the forward strand.
GATATATATATTATCATATACAGACACTCTTCTTTGACTAAACATGCAGGACGCTTTAAGCTGGAATTGAAACCTGCCCAGTTTTTCGTTAGACTAAGTATCTTACTGCTCAGTCACCAGGTGACTTACGTCAGCTCGGGAATTATAACCTATTAAGTATTGGCTTTCGTTTGTTTAGATTTTTTGCGTTACCAGATATCAGAGTACTGAAATCGTTATTAGAGCTTTGCATTACGCGGGTGGCAGCCGTTAATTTCTTTGCCAGAGTGCTCAACCCCACTCCTGTGAGGGGAGCGTGTATACAGTCATCCACTGACAGACTTTTTTTATTGTATCACAACTCTTCAGTGTGGCTAGGCTTGCGGAACGCTTCAATCTGGGACTGAAACCAGACCAACTTTACGTTGCTCAATCTCAACATCCGTTTCTATCGTCCATCGCTTCTGGGAGATACTCTAGACCGTACCTGGAGTCCACACAAGGAAGAGGATGTACGTTTTTGCTAGTCTGCGAAGACCGGAATGTCAGTGCGTAAGAGCGCCCATGAGAAATTCGGTCATAAGTTCGTCTCTGTTTCTCCTGCAGTGGCCGCCATGTTTTGTTCTTGTTACTTGGATGGTTTTTGAGATAAGAGGCAAGTGGTCATACATATGCTATTTGGTGGGGTGCTTTTTCCAGGATTTATTCAAAAGAGCACGCATCATCCTTGTAAATTTTTTTCAAAGCGTTTCGTTTAAATGTCAGTCGGCCTATATATATATATATATATATACGCAGGTATTTAACGAAATATATATATATATATATACATGTGTGTGTGTGTATTTGTGTGTGTGTGTGTGTGTGTGGCGTTCTGCTTTTATTTGTTAGTGATAATCGTTGAGAAGGGTGTATTTTCTGCCAGGATTACTATTCTCAACACAGACGCACATTACCACCATCGATATCTACGCTTATTTATATATATATGTATATATATGTATGTGTGTCCACGTGTGCCTCGTCAGCACTTTCCCGCGTTTTCGGGCCGTGACGCATACACATAAAATGATGAAATCATATCTTTACAAACATAATTGCCAATCAATTTGAATTATTTTTCATAATTACCTTTTTTATGATTCATTCCGTTTTTATATTTGGCATTGATTTTTAAGCCTTATTATACAAATGACTTTGTATACCCCACACTATCACTCACCCCTATATATATATATATATATATATATATTGGTAAATATGGCACAAATGAATGCAAATAAATATACACTCGTCCGTAAATAGATTAATATATTTAAAAATGGAATCATTAATATTGCATGTAACAATTCGCTTTTCAAGTATATTATTCATAAAAGCCGTTAGCATTAGCGGCTATCACGGACTCATTGTATATCTATCTCTGTCTCTCTGTCTGTCTGTCTGTCTGTCCACACACGTGCTTGCGTGCACACACACATACACACACATAAAATATTAAAATATAAAATATAAATACATTAATTGCAACAGTCGGTTTCACGATTTCACGATCATCAGGCGATAATGTAAATCTTCCTAGTTTGAACGCGTTTAATTTAGTCTCGTCCTCATTCTTAAACTAAAAATTTCAGACCAGATATCCAGAAATCCTTATTAGTTTATATTTATATATATATATAATTATTCGGTCCAGTTAAACCAGAGTTGGGAGTAATTCCTTCAGGACAAGAAGATCATTGAGGAGCTGAACATTTAAATTTTCCTGGTAGAGAGCTCAATGTAATTTTTTACAGAGCAATATTTCTTTAAGAAAAAAACCAAAGACTGGTTAATTTAGGATTATAAATTTATTTCCATCCTGTTTTTCAGTTTCTGGTGTAAACCAAAAACACGAAGAAAAATATAACAGGACTATTTCTTTATTTATCCATTGGATCTGAAGAAGTCCTGTTATATTTTTCTTCGTGTTTTTGGTTTACACCAGAAACTGAAAAATAGGATGGTAATAAATTTATAATCCTAAATTAACCGGTCTTTGATTTTTTTCTTAAAGATATATATATATATATATATATATATATATATATAAGTGTGTGAGTAATCCTTTACATATATATAAATATATGAATAATCCTTTTTACATATATGTATATATGTTGGACTCGCCCAACAGTAAGGTTAAATTGCCTAATCGGCTGGAGTTGTAAAATACAGCGACTGCTTCTTTGCATTGGGGTAAGACCTCCACCCCAACGAGTGTCCTGAAATTAACCTAAATAGCCTGATGGTGAGGCTTCATTGATGCTGGAGCATGGGGGACATGGAGTATTCCTTCATTTGCCATCACTCCTAGGTCAGTTCTGGCCCGGAGTGGTAGCACCTAATAGGGTCCTATTTTTGAGTCAAAAAGAACTAAACTTTGTCCTTATACTAAACTAAATTGCTTGAAATAGAACTGTTTTTTACATTTAACTGTTTATAAAAAACTATACTTATACTAAACTGAATTGTTTAAATTTTATTTCGGCGTTAAATGAACCGAAATGGTTGATGTGCCGTAAAACAAAACGACCAACGAGTTAAGTCAAATATGTGAATTACTGGACAACCTACACAGGTAATTTTTTTTTATGTTGTAAAGGCCTTTGTAGACCTAGCAACACTTTTTGGGTGAGTTGATAACTGAAGAATGGTACTGGAATTTGTTTCCGAAAGAACATTTTTCAGCATTTGAACTCAGAATTTTTCCTTCTCCCAAACTGTTTGCCTTTTCAAAGCGTGAGAGCATAGACTGACTTACAGTTTACCAACAGTTGAACTAAGAAGGATGCACGCCTTTTCTCGAAGGCATGAGAACGATGTGAAAGGCAAACCGAATTCGAACTTAGCTTTTTTTGTAAGATTAAAACCGCTACGCCATTCATTATATATATATATATATATATATATATATATATATATATATATATATATTCCTTGATGCCCCCTTGCTTAACACTCAGTATTATAAGGTACAGATCAAGGATAAGTGGAGCAATCCAAGGAAAGTCTCTTTGACTCCACACTAGTAGCAAGCCGGAGAAATAAAGAAAATAAATTTTATTACAGTCAAGTGTTCGTCATTCTTTTTGTTATCAATTTCATCTGAAGTGTGCAACCCCCAAGTATTTGTCGCTGCCTCCCACCAGACACGACTTGACACAAGGTCAAAAGCCCGAAGGCCGATTAAAGTGGGGATAAAGGGGAGGGGAAGGTCGGGAACGAACCGAGACTCGAACCCTGCTTGTCTGTGCAGCTCATCGGCTCACTTAGTGCAATGTGAGCCTGATGAGGCAAGCGGTTTCACGAACCCAAATGTGGGTCCGGGAGAATAACAAGAGCAATTGTTTCAAGAATTGCAATTTGACACCAATAATTCTATTTAACTTTACTCATAAGTTTGCACACAATTAAATGGTTCCAATAATGAATATGTAACACTAACAATTCAAATTACTATCAGTTATTTGTTTGCACACAGTTAAATGGTCAAACGGTTCTATTTGATCTACAGATGGGATCCTATCAGGTTTTATCCCTCAGAGTCAGAGTAGACCTGAGAGTAATGGTAATAAAAGGGACACTCCAGATTTCCCCAAAGGTCTTAAGCCTCAACATCGTATGCTGTTTAGTGTCATGTCTAGGACCTTCGTTGCAGTGGGGTCTTACAGATATGCAGACGACACGTATTCTACAGCCGTTTATTTTTTCATAAGAGTTTCAATGCTGTAGAGTTTGCTAATAAATAATACCTAATAATATCCATTTTGTTTCTATGCTGTAGTACTAATAAGTAAGTAAAGTTAGTGACCGTAGTCGGGGGCGGCCAGAAGGCTCCTTTTTCAATAGCTACTACACCGAGGTGTAGAGGAGGGCGCTACTCCTTTCCCAGGATTGCTCCACTTTACCCTTGAAACGTACCTTATATTGCTGAGCGTTAATCCAGGAGGCATCAAATACCATTTTTAAAGTCTTTGGTATGACGCGACCTGGGATTGAACCAAGGTCTGCCAGACCAATGGCGAACTCTCTACCCACTGCGCCAATGAGCCAGTTTCATAGTATTTGTTTTAAATATGTAATATTCTGCTTGAAACCATAAAATCGTGGTTGCTTTCGAAGAAAATGCTAATATTTATCCCAATCCTCTGTCTCGAGCTGGATGTAAGATTGGGTCAAAATTTTAAGTGTTGAGCAAGTTTAAATTCAGAGTTTTCCTTCTCCTAGACTGGTTAGCAAACCAAGGTTTAGGAGCTTAGTCTAGTCTACTACTTACTCCTTGCTGTGATGGAGATAAAAGATGGATTCATGCCTTGTCCAAAGGCATTAACCCAAAGGGAAAGGTAATCAGTGTCGTCCAGGATATATATCCACACACACATACATACACACATAAGAAAAGTAAAGTTGGCGAACATAGTCGAGGGCGACCAGAAGGTTCAATTTTCAATAGCTACTACACCGAGGAGAGGGCGCTACTCCTTTCCCTGGATTGCCCCACTTTACCCTCGATACTTACCTTATATTGCTGAGTGTTAAGCAAGGAGGTATCAAGTACCATTTTAAAGTTTTTGGTATGACGCGACCTGGGATTGAACCCAGGTCTCTCGGATCATTGGCGAACACTCTACCCACTGGGCCAATGAGCCGAACACAAAGAGAAAACTAGATGGTATTGTCATCCTACTTATTATTCTACATTATTTCACTGTGGTGGTTTTTCACTGGAAACTAAGCGGCTGCAAGTCTCCTCAGGTGTCCAGGACTCTTCTCAGTATTCCGGCCGATCCATACAATGCTGTAGGAGGTGTAATGGTTATCGCCGGAGGAAATGGACACGGCGACACGAGTTCAAATCCTGGACGAGACTGATTGCATTTCACATAGTACTAATACTCTTGAGAAAGGTATGAATCCAATTATTCTCCCTCCAGCTATGGGTAAATAGTAGGGCAGACTGGGGTCTTCAGCCTTGGTGAGGCAACTAGTCTAGGAGAAAGAAAACTCTGAATTCAAACCTGTTAAACTCCGCTTAAAAAATTGACCTTGTGTCATATCCTGCACGAGCGGAGGGGTTGGGTAAATATGATACAATGCTGTAGTCTTGATGGTCTCAATTCTTCCTCAGATTTCCAATTCATCTAATCTTATTTCTAAACATTTTGGGACCGTTCCACATGCTCCAATTCAAATTAATATAACTGTTACCGTCCTGCTCTATACCTTTTCAGCTCTCTGGCAAGATCCTGGTATTTTTGTCTTTTCGTTTTCTTTTATTTTCATTTGTCTCCGTTGGAACGGAACAAAGATGACGAATTCTATTTTTTATTAATTACATTAGGTCTTTAATTTTTTTTTATATCTCAAAGTCCCAAAGAATTTAATGCGTTACATCTTATAGGTAAGATTCTAGTTTGCTTGCTTGGTCAAACTTTAGAGTCTTGCACAATTCCCAGTGGAGCTCCTTTTACAGTTACTGATTCTTCGTTTATGGTTTTCGGCCTCTTTTCTCCTTCTTAATATCTTATCTTCACTTCCCATTTTTTCTTCTTTCCTTTTCTCTTTTTGGGTTATGACAATAAACTGCATCCGGCGGTGAGACTCCACAACTTGAGCTTTCATTTCCATTACTCCCAGGTCCACTCTAATCTCGTAATACTTATTATGACTCCATATATTCGTCAAATAGATCTATTGTTTTATGGCATATCAACCACTTAAGGCTAGTTAATGCCAAATCCAGTTTATACATATATTGCGAATATATAAGATTTGGTATGGTTGGGTTTCATGGCATATCAACCATTGTAGGTTATTTAATGCCAAATCTGATTTATACGTATATATTAAATATATAAGATTTGGTTTAGTTGGGTTTCATGGCATATCAACCATTGTAGGTTATTTTATGCCAAACCCGGTTTATACATATGTATTAGATATGTATGATTTGTAAACATTTGTCAACAAAGTTGAACAGTTAAAAGTATTATTATGTATTACTAATATCAGTCATTTATTTACATACGGTTAAATGTAAAAACAGTTATTGTTACAGTCTGTGTTGCTGTTGTTGTTGCTTTTGTTGTTG
>OY757944.1:15850240-15857740 GCA_963585895.1 Sepioteuthis lessoniana
ATGAAAATATTACACACACGCACATGGAGAAATATATATATATATATATATATATATATATATATATATATATATATATATATATATATATATATAAAGAGACTGAGATAGATATCAAGAGACTAAGAGGTACACGTGCAGAGACTGATAGATAGATAGATAGATAGATAGATAGATATTGGCAGAATAAGACATAAATAGATATAAACAGACTCAGATAGATATGCAGTGTGTGTGAAGACTCTATGATAGATAGATAGATAGATAGATACTGACTGATATTGATATATTTGAAGAGACTGAGATAGAAAGATATGAACAACCAGAGATAGATAGATAGATAGATAGATAATCGATCAACTCATGATTGATTTTGTAAAATGCTACGTACAAGTCGATCTGACATAAAAATCGACTTGATGATTATTTCATAATTATGCGTTAGACCAAATCAGCGACATAGGTCGATCCCCAAACATGCAGTAGGCTACCAGTCGGCCAAAACTCACACAATAAGCCTAAATGAGGATAGGCTCTGATAACCTCTAACAAAAGCCTATAAGATCAATCTACTTGCATTTAAACATTAACTGCAATAACTTTATATGGGTTACTCTATATATAGTAGGCAATTTCCAAGATTAGTTTTAAATCGATAGATAAACTCTAGGGAATCTAGGAAATTCGTCAATTGACCTACTGGTGTTATAATGCTGACCTCTTTATATGGGATGAACAGAATTAAAAAAGAAAAAAAAACTTTTTTATGGATTTCAACATGTAATCATATATATATTTTTTTATTTTCGAATAATAATTTTTAACCATCTTCATTATGGATTTTAACTTTTAAAATGAATCTGAATAAATACTTTTAGAATTAAAGTGTCGTATCTTAGAATCAAGGTTTTAATTTTCCATAAAATAACTTCAAGTAAACTTTTTTTTTAAGAATATGTGTACCATATAAGTACAGTAATCAAGTCAATGTGGCTACTTTCAACAAACCTATAAAATTCGTCCGCTGACCTTCCGATATTATAATACAGACCTCTTTACATAAGATGATCAGAATTTAAAGAAAGATTTTACGAATTTTAACATGAGATTATTCATTCTTTTATTTTCAAATGATAATTTTTAATATCAATACTGGATTTTAACTTTAAAATGTCTATGAGTAAATACTTTTAAAATTAAAGTGTAGTATCTTAGAATCAAAGTTTAAATTTTCAATAAAATTACTTCAAATAACCTTTATTTTAAATGTGTATACCATATAACTACAGTGATCATTCCAATTAGTGTATATACAATAAACTACTATTATATCCCATTAAGCTGTCATTATTCCATTTATGTATGGTGTGCCTAATTTTTTCGGAAACTAGAATTAAGTCGGCCATAATTGAAAAATACAGATTGGATCTTATATTCATCTGAATTCACAATCAGGAACTTGCGCAGATAAGCAACATACGGTAGTTGTCTGACCAACCGCCTGAGTGGTGTGACGTTCCAATTAATGTTCACTGTTAGTTTGGTTTGGTTTGGTTTCTTTGTTTAATGGCATATTTGTTTAATGGTTATTTAATGCCAAAGCCATTCTCCTAGAAGAACAGTAGTAGTACTATTTAACCCATAGCTGAGAGGATAAGGGGGTTCATACCTTTCCCAAGGGTATTTGACCGAAAGTGAACGTAATAGCGCGACTGGAGTTCGAACTCCCTTACTACGATTCCGCAGTCCATCGCTTTAACCATTACACCACGAGGATACCCCCAGATTGGTACGGGGACTGAAGGACTTAGATAAGAGGATTCATGGAGACCATCCAAACGACTGCATTATTAAGATCGGCTCGAATAACGAGAAGAACCATTACGCCACGAGGACACCCCTTCACTGTTAAATTATAGACCTATTTTCTCGATATAATTTTATTAAGATCCTTTCAAGCTTCCTGATAAGTGTCTTGGTTTCAGGTTGGAATTGGTGGATGAATTTACCAAAATTGTCCCGAGCGCTTTCGGATATTTCAGAGGCCATCATCAGGGGTTGCTGGCATGTATAAAGAGTTTTTTTTAAGGGTTTTGAAAATTTTTTGTGTTTTTATAACATTACAAAATTACGTAAACGCAGAATTGGATTTAACTAAGATGATGATGTTAAAAAACAGAACACTATCAACAGAAATAGAATATTATCAAGAAATATGGAATATTTAAAAAAAAAAGTCATTTCAAAACATTGTCGCTATTTTCAAAATTAATTCTATTGATAATGACCAATAAAAGGACTCCCCCACTCTCTCTCTCTCTCTCTCTCTCTCTCTCTGTCTATATATATATATATATATGGCGTTTCAGTATACATGGGACCCATGAGACTGCTAATAACTCTACTAATAATAATGTGGGTTTTTTTGTTTCATATTTGAAAATAGTGTACTATAACAACTATTAATCCTTGATCGCAATACCTTGGACAAAAGAGGTAAAAATATTTTGCATCACTCCTTATTTAGTGACAAAATCATTCAAAACTGTGCCAGCTAAAGTTCGCAGGAAGTTTAATTTGAATAATTTTCCCCAGAAAATCCAAATTTATTGTTGGATACGAAAAAAGGAAATGGGAGAAAATTGAAGAATTTTTTTTATTATATACCAGTAAGGAGCGATAAACCGGGTGTCCCCATCGCTTTAACCATTACACCACGAGGATACCCCCAGATTGGTACGGGGACTGAAGGACTTAGATAAGAGGATTCATGGAGACCATCCAAACGACAGCATTATTAAGATCGGCTCGAATAACGAGAAGAACCATACGACACAAGGACACCCCTTCACTGTTAAATTATAGACCTATTTTCTCGATGTAATTTTATTAAGACCTTTTCAAGTTTCCTGATAAGTGTCTTGGTTTCAGGTTGGAATTGGTGGATGAATTTACCAGAATTGTCCCGAGTGCTTTCGGATATTTCAGAGGCCATCACCAGGGGTTGCTGGCATGTATAAAGAGTTTTTTTAAAGGGTTTTGAAAGTTTTTTGTGTTTTTATAATATTACAAAATTATGTAAACGCAGAATTGGATTTAACTAAGATGATGATGAGGTTAAAAAAACAGAACACTATCAACGGAAATAGAATATTATCAAGAAATATGGAATATTTAAAAAAAAAAAGGCATTTCAAAACATTGTCGCTATTTCAAAATCAATTCTATTGATAATGACCAATAAAAGGACTCCCCCACTCTCTTTCTCTCTCTCTCTCTCTCTCTCTCTCTCTCTCTGTCTATATATATATATATATGGTGTTTCAGTATACATGGGACCCATGAGACTGCTAATAACTCTGCTAATAATAATGTCGGTCTTTTTGTTTCATATTTGAAAATATTATACAATAACAACTATTAATCCTTGATCGCAATACCTTGGACAAAAGAGGAAAAAACATTTTGCATCACTCCTTATTTGGTGACAAAATCATTCAAAACTGTGCCAGCTAAAGTTGTAGGAAGTTTGATTTTGATAATTTTCCCCAGAAAATCCAAATTTATTGTTGGGTACACAAAAGGAAATGGGAGAAAAAAATGAAGAATTTTTTTTATTATATACCAGTAAGGAGCGAAAAACCGGGTGTCCCCATATACTTGGGACCCATGTGACTGCTAATAACTCTACTAATAATAATGTTGTGTTTTCTTTTTGGTTCAGATTTGAAAATACTATAACAACTATCAATCTTCTATCACAATGTCTTGGACAAGAGAAGAAAAATGATTTGCGCCACTACCTATTTGGAAACAAAATCATTGAAAACTGTCCCCAAAATAACTGCAATTCATTAACATGATAATGATTTATCACTGAGACAAGAAACTCAGAAAAAGATTGCATGTCCTGGAAGCTGATATAATAAAAATCTAATAAAAAAAACATTGATTAGATGTCTATCGCTCAAAGGATGCATTTTTGCAAGACGTGTTCCAAATAAGCGCACTTGCGCTTGTCTCAGTTATAAATCATCATATTAATGGTTTGCATCTATTTTGAGACAGCATATATATATATATATATATATATATATATATATATATATATATATATATATATATATCAATAGTAAAATATAAGATAAATAGTAAAGAATTCCACAACTGAGAGGTTCTCGATTTTTGATGCATGAGACTGCTAATAAATCTACTAATAATGTGTTTTTTTTTTCATGTTTGAAAATACTATACTATAACAACTATCAATCTTCTATCACAATGCCTTGGACAGAAGAAGAAAAATATTTTGCGTCACTACCTATTTTGAGACAGCCTATATATATATATATTGTTGCGTTCTGGTTTGTGAACGCGTGTAGTCGTAATAAAAAGACAAACCACGATATGTGAGGAAATAGAGCTATATTTACAGGAAAAGTATTTACAATAGAGAGAGATTGTTAGCAAACAAGAACATAGGATTAGTGGATAGAATAAGTATATAATCCAACAATAGTATTGGCTTCCGTTGTAAGGAGCGGCTGTTCACCATCTGACTTTTAGACCCTCTGGTATTAGAAGCTATTGCTCTATATGGCAGATGGACTAGCTCATTGAGTCGAAAAGGTAGGTGATACCCAACATATGTACATATCAAGAGTAAAATATAAGATAAATAGGAAAGAATCTCACGACTGAGAGGTTCTCGATTTTTGATGCACTGGAGAGCGTGAGTTCAATGGGTCCAAAAAAAAGTCAGTTGTCTTGAATACAAGCTCATCAGATGATCAAAAAATCATGATAACAAGTAAAAATGTGGGATCTACATTTTTAGGGGATAATCTAGGACCAATAATACGCCATCCTAACTTATATAAAAGTGTTGTATATTGACCTCCGACCCGGCCGGACTGTCAAAATAGGAAATACACCTGTGTAAATAACAGGTGCATCCGGTCGAAGAATATCAGAATATAACCTTGACCATGGACGGGTTGAATGAATGCGATTCGTGACGCCCACAAGAAGGTGGACGACGAACTATTATATAACTCGGTGCACAGGAAATTCAATCAGTTGGAGACAAGATGCGGTAGAGAAATCCAGCACCCAACAGAGTGGGCCCTCAGGCCACCGATTGAGCAGTTGCAGTTGAAGACAAGAAGCAGTAGAGAAGACCAGCACCCAGCAGAGGGGGCCCTCAGGCCCCCGATTGAACTGTTGCAGTTGTAGATCAGACCAGTTGGAGAGAAGATGCTGGAATGAGGAACATGTCCCAGAGAAGCTGAGCCCCTAGGGCCCCGGTTGAGCAGCCCAGGAGAACGGGAAAGAAACACAGTTGTGGCCATAAGAGTGGGGGTCAATATGTTGCAGTTCTGTTCGGTCTCCAACTCCCTCTCACACACAACCCTTTCTATAAAGTAAGAGGTATATTTTTCTAAAGACCTGTGTCGCTCGTCTTTATTGTGTCGTCGTCATGATTCTATATGTATATGTGTATGTATAGTTGGTTGTGACTATACAACATAAGGTGTTACCGAAAACTAACAGGGTAGATGTCACAAACAATTTATTTCAAACTACATGGTTTCCCCTTCAAAATCATTCCCCACTCGATGCTAATAAACATACCAATCCTTCGCCACGCTTCTGTCAACTGCTGGAAGGGTTCTTCCGTCGTTACTACCCACTTAATGCCCCCACCACGCATTCAAAACGGGTCTCTCTGATGATCCCCTTGATCTTGGGAAAAAGATAGCTAAACAGAGCAAGATCAGGGGAGGTTGTTCCATTATAAGGATATTCCACTCCACCAGGAAATGCTGGATTCTCAACATATTTATTTCCGTTACTTTCCAGACATCCCTAAATCTCCGGTGATAATATTCCAAATAGTCCTTTTTCATGTCCAGCAGACTTACAATGATTCGAACAGACAACCGACGTCTACAACACACCAGCGGCCTAACCAGCTTAACGTTGCTTGTTGAAGGCCACCCGCTTCTCGATTCATATTTCACATCTTCAAGACCCTATTTGTACCCCACTTGCCACTCAAAAACACGTTTGCACGATATGGTATTTCCCAATTCATTTGCTGAAGCCTTTCAAGTACTCTTGACGGAGTTTTCCTTAACCGGACGAAAAATTTCAGCTTTATTCTTTGGTCGGTATTCATCGCTCGTTCCTGGATGCTTATAGGTGACCGACCGGAAAAAGAGGAATTGTAATCAAAAGTGCGTGAAAAAGAACTGCGATTGTTACAGAAAGTTAAGATTACAGTTATATACTCCCAAGATATCATGTGGGAGGATAACGCGCTTATTCCTCTTTTCCCCAAAGCTCACACACCACACAGAGTCACGTTTGCTTTACAGACATATCTTGTATATCGGATAATAAAGTCTTTACTCATAAGTATGTAAAGTAAAGTTGTCTCCCTTTAGTCGAGGGCGACCAAAAGGCTCCTTTTTCAATAGCTACTACACCGAAGTGGAGGGGAGGGCGCTACTCCTTTCCTTGGATTGCTCCACTTTACCTTTGATACGTACCTTATAATGCTGAGTGTTAAGCAAGGAGGTGTCCAGTACCATTTTTTAAGTCTTTGATATGACGCGACCTGGGATTGAACCCAGGTTTCCCGGGCTATTGGCGAACACTCTAACTACTAGACCATAGAAAATTCATCAGATGTGGAATTCTTAATCTCTACACATTGCGGGCATCTATACTGATCTTGGCTGCAAAACTTATCTAGGTTCAATACTAGTGGACTGCTATACTGCTCCTGGTTGCTATACTTACAACGTTTTGGCTGTTATTCTCTCCGGCCTTCTTCCGGTGCTTTTTGTCATAATCAGTAACTTTCCAGAAATTCAGAAATTAACTCTTTATTTGAATCAAAGAGACAGACTGTTCTCATTTTGCTTTTCATGCCTGGAATGGGGTATTAAAAATCAGCCAAATTTTGGCTTTTTGGCACCGCACTTAAAACCGGGAACTCACAACGTACTGGTGGTAGTCTGCTAAGATATTTGATATGGAGTCTTAAACCTCTCAGACATATGTCCATGTGTTATATACCGAGATGAGATCAATAATAACAAAACAGGCGGACTCTGTTGTTTCGGGTACGAAAGGGTTTATTAACTTCTGGCTTCGGTCCATAGAAACGAGGAGATAGACACAATTCTTAAAAGTCTTTGCTAACCATACTATGCTGACCATACTCTGCTGACTCTAACCCGTCACGTGGCGCATCTTGCGATGTCAAGATCTCTGTCGTCGAGACCCGAAAAACTTAACCACCGCCGCAACGGTAGAAAACAACTCTATGCCTCAATGGTCCAATCTCAACTGACGTCTTTTCAAAATCCTCAAATTCTCAGGACCATCTCTTCTGGCCATCCACACTGAAGCCCCATTTCCAGTCTGGGGGTTTATTATGACAATCACCATTGTCATATCCTTTGCATGCGTTCATAAACTGCACCAAAT
>OY757944.1:15862248-15869748 GCA_963585895.1 Sepioteuthis lessoniana
GGAGTCTGTGAGGGATCATGAGAGGTGTGGGAGGAGTAAGGAAGTCAATTGACCAGAGTTGATTGGCCAAAGAGTTAGGGTTAGGGTTACTATGTTGAGGTTTTAAGGGAGTTCAGGAAGAGATTCCGTCGAAAGAGGCCAGCACTCTTCAAATTGGGTCAGTGGCATTTCCACCAGGACGATGCACCAGTCCACAACTCCATCCTTGTCACAGACTATTTGACCAAGATGAGCATCAAGACAGCTCCTCACCCTCCCTATAGTCCAGACCTTGCTCCCTGTGACTTATGGTTATTCCCTAAGCTCAGAGGCTGTCGTTACGAGACAATTGAGGAGATGAAAGAGGCTGCGACGAAGGTCATTGACACGCTCACACAAGAGGACTTCCATGAGGCCTTCCAGAAGTTGTTGGAACGGTACAACAAGTGCATTGCAGCCGGAGGAGATTACTTCGAAGGAGACTAGAGTTTCATGTGTGTACTATCAATAAAGTGCCCATACGTAAAAAGTCTGAAAACTTATTTAATAATCCTCGTAAGATTGTGGTTGGCTAGAAATTAGATGAAAAAAAGTTGATGAGCTGTCTATGATTTTCATGGGTAAAAAATGTACTTTAAACAATCTACGAGGGAAAAGATTTCTTAACTTATTTTGAAGTCAAATATTGTCGTCTGAGGAATCTCAAAGAAATCCTAAAAAAGACCGCGTAAGCGATAAATGATGAATAAATACAAAAATTGCTGAAGAATTAATCCTTTTTCTGTATGGAAATCAGCTGATTTTATATATATATATATATATATATATATATATATATATATATAATGTGCATGGAAGAGGATTTGAACTCAACTTGTCGAATTTATTTCCCACGTTAATAACCGACAAGCTATGAAAAAAATTATTTGATAAGAGTCATTTATTTGCATGCAGTTATATAATTTAAAGTATTCTAAACATAATTTGCACACAGTTGCCTGGTTTCAAGTATTCTTATCTAATGCTGATAATTATGATTTAAAATAATTTCTATTTAATAAAAGTCATTTGTTCTCATATAGTTATATGGTTTCAAGTAACTAATAATAACCCTTAGAACACAATTAGTTTCAAATAATTATTTTCAACACAAATTTACTGTTATATGGCATCATGTATTCCCATTGAGTTCAAATAACTTTTAAACAGATCTATTTGTCCCATAGATGGGCTCCTAAAAGATATTCTGGTCAAAGTGGACCTTGGAGTAATGGCAATGGAGAGGTGCTCCAATCTCACTACATCTCCGAAATCAGAATCTCACCATCAGATTCAATTAAATATCATAACCAGGATACCATCGTTAAGGAACGGCGAGAGTCTTACCCACTCTGCAGAAGATATTGTCAGCATATTCTAACCACTAACAAGAAAGATAATGGAAATCAACACAGGAAATGGAAGCAGCAAGCCAAGTTCAAATCTCAGTCCAAGTTGTGTTAACTTGTTGTATACTCACATGCATATACATCTACATATACACGTGCATATACATGCAGAAAGAATCACAACGACACAATGATAAAGGACGAGCGAAAACTTCTTTAAAAAATATACCTCTCACTTTATTGCAAGGTTTGCGTGTCAGAGGAAGTTGGAGACTGAACAAAGACTGCAATATATCGACCTCCCCAGCTCCTCCGGACATAGATGTGTGTCGTTCTCGTTCTCCATATGCCCAACCGGGGGCCTGGGGGCCAAGCCTCTCAGGGACATGTTCTCATTCCAGCATCTGGTCTGGTCTCCAAACTCGCTGGGGGTCCCCAGGCCCCCTTCTGCTTGGTGGTGGCTTTCCCTACCACATCTTGTCTCCAACTCGTCTGATCTCCAACTCACTGACTTCCTGTTCACACCGAGTTATATAATAGTTCAATCGCCCACTCAATTACCCACTCAATCTTTGGAATGGCATGTTTGATCTTCATCAAGCGGAAATAACTGTCATGTAGTTCACAGGTTACTCTCTTCCGGTGCATCAGTATATGAGTGTATCATGGGCTTTTACCTTGTCCCATTTCGTCAGCCAAATCCGCCTACGCGATTTCTTTCGATTACTGGCCATTGGAATGTGTCAATTCCTTCCGGTGCATCACTTTGGAATGGCATGTTTGGCCGGGTCGAAGGTCAATATACAACAAACTGATACTAAAAAAAATAGATATAGATAAAATAAAAAATAGAAAACAATCCCTCCCCAGTTATGCATAAAATAAGAGTTGCAGTCTGGACTAGCTTCAGGCAGGCAACCAATCTAGAGGAACTAAATTCATAACAAGAGCTCAAGTCCCGACTCCTGCCCTGCTCACTTGTGAATTAGTCATGGAAGACAGAAGGTTAGGAGAGTAATATAATAGCCGAGGGATTTCGTTTTATGCCTTTGGGTTTAGTTAGGCTGAGAACCTTTCGGCTCAGTGTATGGGTTAGTCAGGGGCAAACTTGAGTGCAAGTGTTGCCGCGCGCGCGGGGAGGATGTGTCATTCATAGATGTCAAAATCAAAATCTGATAGAAAGGTTAACCAGTGGATGTGAATGACGTCATGCACCGGAAGCGCACGCGCGGAGGATTTGGGGGATTTTGAAAAAGTCAGTTAGTTGAGTTGAGTTGAGTCCTGCCTCGGAAGAAGACGGTTGACTTTCGCTTGCTCGCGGAGGCCTTGGGCAGGTGTCGCACGAGATGGGGGGGGGGGCAGATGGAAAAGCCAGAATAGAAAGAATGTGTATCTCTCTCCTTATGTCGAAGAACCTTTTAACTCAAAAGTAATAAAAAGTTTCGTACCTGAACTAAGAAGTCGTAAGTGTTTTTCGTGTTTCGAGATTCCTATGTTCTATACATATATGTATATTTCACATCGGTATGCTATGTCCATTTCGCATATCCGTATCTGTGTTGCGTAGCCATACACACGAATATGGCCATGTGCGAAATAGACATGTAATGTTCATAACGATAGAATATATAAAGAACAGGAATCTCAAAAACACGTAACTACTTCTTGTTCAGGTACGAAACCTTTTTATTAACTTTGAGTTAAAGGTTTCGACGTAAGGAGAGACACAATCTTCTATGCTGTCTTATTCATTTGGCCCCCAATCGAGCGGCCCCCATAGGGTGCAAACTCGCCTCGCGCCTGCGAGCTCCAAAATCGATCCTTCTCGTTCGGCGTCCAAAACACGACTCTTATTTTCTTAAAATTCTCTCACAAACTTCCGCGTGCTTCCGGTGCGTGACGTCACCCGCACCTTGTCACCCAGTATCGTCTCGGACTGTTATGACATCTGAGTGACACCTCCATCCGCTCGCGCGCACCCGCGTTAACACCTACTTCAATCTTACACCCAATCAACCCATGTGCTGAGCCGAAAGGTTCTCAGCCTAACTAAACTCAAAGGCATGAACCGAAATCCCTCGGCTATTTCATAACATCTGGCTATGGTACAGGAGGAGACATCCTAAACAAATTCATATATTGATATACTAAATAATTTTATGTAGTAATTTTACCGGAGTTAATATGACACATTGTTTAAGTAAGATTTGTGAAAAGAGGAGCACAAACAATCAATAAAATAAAGAGAAGCTGTAACAAATAAAGAAAAAATAGAAGGAACAATAAATTATAAGGAAATGCAGAGAGAATGAAAGATGAATATTTTAAGAAGGGGTGGGTATTAATAAAACGGGTAATAGAGAATGATAGATTAAAACCGTGAACAAAATTAAAGGGAGTAATATAAAGATTTAGGACTGACGCCCAAGAGAGACGTTCGTATTTGGTTAAAACGCACAAAAGAGGAAACAAGAAGAAGGGGCCGTTTTAGTAAAAACATGATCTTGAGGCAGTTAAGGGCGTTGGTTTGCAGTTCTCTAAGAGATGGACCAAAGGATTACAAGAAGTAAATGAAGCCAAGCAAGCGGAGGAAAGATAACGTGTGTCTGAGAGTCAGCAAGCCAAAGATAAGAAAAAACATAAAGAGCGAACACAGGAAAGCCAATGAAAGTGAAAGTGAAAGTTGAATAAAAAAAAATAGCGTAAATGGAAGGAGAGGAGGAGCGTGCCTAATGATCAGCGAAATAGGGATGGCGTGGATCTGTCTCGGCAACATCTGGATGCGCTGGCAGAAGCGGACTTAGACAGGATTTCAGTCGGGGTCATGTGACGATGGCTAACGTGAATGAAGTTTGGATAGTCGAAAGAATAAAAGAATAAAAAAGAAAAAAAATGAAAGAATGGATGGAAAGGAAGTTAGAATCAGGGAATTTGAGTAACCGAGAATTGAAAAAAAGACGACTGAGTGTAAAGAAACAAAGAAAGAAATAAAGAAAGAAACAAATGATCAGTGGCTAAAATAAAATCAGGGAATTTAAAGAATGTTGACTAAAAAGAAAGACAGAAAAAGAAAGAAAGGACCAAAGAAAGAAAGAAAGAGGTATTAGCAAGATAAGAAAGAAAGAAAGAAAGAAAGAAAGAAAGAAAGAAAGAAAGAAAAGATCAGTGGCTAAAATAAAATAAGGGAATTTAAAGAATATTGACTAAAAAGAAACACAGAAAAAGAAAGAAAGGACCAAAGAAAGAAAGAGGTATTAGCAAGATAAGAAAGAAAGAAAGAAAAAATAATCTCATATAAGCAACCTAAATAAGAAAGAAAGAAAGAAAGAAAGAAGTATTAGCAAGAAAAGAAAGAAAGAAAGAAAGAAAGGAAGAAAGGAAGGAAGAAAGAAAAAAATAAACTCATATAAGCAACCTAAATAAGAAAGAAAGAAAAAAGAAGTATTAGCAAGAAAGAAAGAAAGAAAGAAAGAAAGAAAGAAAAAATAAACTCATATAAGTAACCTAAATAAGATAGAAAAAAAGACAGAAAAAAGAAGTATTAGCAATAAAGAAAGGAAGAAAGAAAGAATAAACTCATATAAGCAACCTAAAAAAGAAAGAAAGAAAGAAGAAGTATTAGAAAGAAAGAAAGAAAGAAAGAAAGATATGCAAAGATAATAATGACCAATAGAAATATTTCCATTGTCCCATAATAGTTTTAACTTCAGCACATGAACTTCCTACGCTGTATGTAACGACAAATATGGGACAGAGGAATTATTAATTAAAAAACAAGAAAGTTGAAAAACGCATTAATTTAAATGAATTCCGAAATGATCGGGGGAAGAAAAGAATGGAAAGATAAATTAAAAAAAGAATAATTGTTTATCGATATTGAAAGAAAGAAACAAAGAAACAAACAAATAAACAAATAAAAAAAAGAGAAACAAAGAAACAAAGAGAAAACAAATAAAGAAACAAACAAACAAACAAAAAACAAACAAACAAACAATTAAACAAAGAAACCAACAAAGACACAAACAATGAAACAAACAAAGAAACAAACAAACAAAGAATGAAACAAACAAACAAACAAACAATAATTTAAAGAAGAAAGAAAGAAACCGTAAAATAACAAAAGAAATTAAAAATGAAAGAGTCAATTCGAGAAGAAAAAAAAGAGGAAAGAAGAAAAGGAAAAGAAGGAAAGATATTAGGAAAAAAATGAAAGACAGAAAGCGAGTAATAGATAATGATGAATGGGAAAGAAGAAGAAGAAGAAGAAGAAGAAGAAGAAGAAGAAGAAGAAGAAGAAGAAGAAGAAGAAGAAGAAGAAGAAGAAGAAGAAAAAAAGAGACGGAAAAGAAGAAAGATTACATTAATGCAGAAAGAAAAGAAAAGAAAAGAAAAGAAAAAAAAGTGGGGTCTTCGTGGTGCAATGGTTAAAACGATGGACTGCGGAATCGTAGTACGCGAGTTCGAATTCCAGTCGCGCTATTACGTTCGCTTTCGGGCGAATACCCTAGGGAAAGGTATGAAGCCCCTTATACTCCCAGCTATGTGTTAAATAGTACCACTACTGTTCTTCTGGGAGAATGGTTTTGGTATTAAATAACCTACAAAGTTTGATATGCCATTTAACAAAGAAACCAAACCAGAAAAGAAAAAGAACGAAAATGAGCAAAGAATAATGATGAAAGGGTGCTCTGCATTCTCCAAAGCTCCATCATCACTGGAGTCTTACAATCAGATCCCTTAGTGTCATATCCAGGACACTCGTTGGGGAAGGGAGTCTTACCCCTCTGCAGAGGTGCAGTCGGTGTATTTTACAGCCACAGACGACTGGGCAAGAAAATGTAGAGAAAAAAACAGAATATAATAGAGACACTTGAAATAAGCGAAAATTATGCAAGAGCTTTAAATAATAAAAAGAGAAGAAAAACAGAAAATAATGTTGAGACTGAAGGAAAACGTCAAGAAAAAGACGAATTTATTTTCTTTATTTAATGTCATATCTTTGGAGATTATTTAGTGCCGAGGCCACCCTTCTGGAAGAACAGAGGATACTTTTCTCGCGAGTATTTGTCCGAAAGTAAAAAAAAAATAGGGCAATTGGAGTTCGAACTCGCTTACTATGATTCCGCAAGCCAGCGCTTTAACCATTGCGCCACGAATAATCCTACAATTAACAATTTAGACAATTAAAGAAAATGTAGACTAAAAAGACAGAAAATGCCGTAGAAACTTACAATAATGTAGAGAAAAGGGCTGAAAAGAGAGAGAAACGTTTGAGATTTACAGAAAGAATGGGTGGAAGAAAAATGACACCCGAAATTAGATGTCGATTTTTTTTTTTTAACTTGTCTGAGTCGTATAGACTTCTCAGAGTGAGAGGGAAAGAGA
Source organism: Sepioteuthis lessoniana (assembly GCA_963585895.1). Classification (NCBI taxonomy): domain Eukaryota; kingdom Metazoa; phylum Mollusca; class Cephalopoda; order Myopsida; family Loliginidae; genus Sepioteuthis; species Sepioteuthis lessoniana. The sequence continues at coordinate 15,869,001 of OY757944.1, forward strand.
AAGAGCGAGAAAGAGAGAAAAGGAGAGAGAGAGAAAGATAGAAAAGAGAGAAAAGAGAAAGAGAGAGAAAGAGAAAGAGAGAGAGAAAGATCGTTGTAAGGCTATGGACTGGCATTAAAATAAGGGGATATTTTTTCGTTTGAATGAAACGATGAAAATGATAATGGGGATCTGGTTAAATGAGGAAACAGACGGCTCAAAGATGGCAGTAAAATAATTAGGGACCAGACGATCTCCTGCGAATAGGATGGAACAAATGGCGGGAAAGTTAATGCCAAAAAAAGAAATTAAAGGTAATAGTGGATTGACTATGATTTGAGTTACGAGGGATTAGGAGAATGAGGAAAGGAAAAGGAGAAGATTGGAGATGAGAAGGAGGGGGAGGAGGAGGAGAAAAAAAGGAAGAGGAGATGGGGGAGATAATCTGATACAAAGAAAGATTGAATGCTTAAGGGGGAGGCAGATAAAGAATGTCAATTGAAGGTTAGAGACGGTTGGAAGAAAAGGAAACTGGAAAGGGGAAGAAAGATTTGTGAGGGAAGATGAGAAAAGATTAGCTACGAAGAAGAAGAAAAAAAAGAAGTGAAAAGGTGCAATGAAAAAAAATAAGGAGGTATAGAAGAAGAAGAAGAAAAAGAAGAAGAAGAAGAAGAAGAAGAAGAAGGTTGCAAAGGTAGAAGTAAGGAGGTATACAAGAAGAAGAAGGAGAAGAAGAAGGTTGCAATGGAAGAAGTAAGGCGTTATTGAA
>OY757944.1:15874748-15902248 GCA_963585895.1 Sepioteuthis lessoniana
GTTTTTGACAATTAAACTGTGTACTCATGCTAAACTGAATTGTTTGAAATAGAACTTTTGTATAAAATGGAATTGGCATTACATAACCTAAAAAGGTTGATATGTCATAAAACCCAACCAACCAAAATCAGAATCAATGCAGCACCGTTAATAAACAATGGAGTCTAGACCTTGATGTAGCCTACTGTGTTTACTCGGATATTCAGAACATATTAAAACCCCTAATAAGATCATTAGTAATATAATGATTACGTATGTACTTAATTAAGTACGCTTGGGGAACATTATTTAATCTTTTTAAATAACAAACTCACATGTTTCAATATAGCCTAGTTAATGTCAAACCAAAGGCTTTTTAGTTAAAATAATGGAGTCTTTATGTAATTGTGCTTTTAATAATTATATGAACAAGTGTTATACACAGTAAACAGAGTTAAGTAAAAACTTTATTATCATAAATCATGCCCTTTGTTTATGTAATATATAAGGTCCAAAAATATACGACCAAGATACGACCACGTGAAATAGACATATTCATACGGATACGGAAAACGTTCACAAATGTTCATAAACATAGGAATCCGAAAAATACGCGAAATTGGTTCAGGTACGAAACTTTTTATTACCTTATTGAGTTTTATGTTTTTTTGACATGAGGAGAGATAGACACAATTTCTTTCTATGCTGACTTTCCCATCTAACTCCACGACGTGCGGCACCCCCGCTGCAAACTACTGGTCTGGCCTCGGCGAGCTCCGAAAATCGACTTCCTTCCTCTAGACTCGAATCTCAACAAACTGCTTTTTTTCAAATCCTAGAATCCTCAGCTCATCGCTTCCGGGCATGACATCATTCACGTCCCCGGTCATATTTCCTATCTGGGGTTTTTATTATGACATCTCTGATTGTCACATCCACCCTGCGCGTGCGTGAACACCTGCACTCAATGTGTGCACCTAACTAACTCATGCACTAAGCCGAAAGGTTCTCAGCCAAACTAAACCGAAAGGCAAGATATATAAAAGGAAAAATGATAATATAAAAAATCCCTTCGCAATTATATTACATTTAGGTGTCGGCAGTGCAGGGACAGTATCGATTAATGTTGCAGCAAAGTCAAGCCAAGAAGTAAAGTAAGCTTCAACGTTTCAAAAACATGTCTTGTATAATGAACGACTCTAAGTTTTTGAGGAGAAAATTTACCTTAAAAAGTTATTCATTTTATGAGTATATACAGTAACTAATGAGCAAACACATCTTTCTCGGCTAGGCACCTCGGGTAATGTAATGGTTAACAAGCTAAGCTAGCAAACGAGTAATTACGAGTCTCATTAATTCAGCCTAGTGCCTTATCAAAGCAAAAAGCTTCATAAGTTACTTCTACATCTTATTCAGTTAGGCACCTCGGGCACTGTAATGGTTAACAAGCTAAGCTAGCAAAACTTCACGAATGAGTTCGAGTCTCAATGGGTGCCCATTCATTCAGCCTAGTGCCATATCGAAGCAAAAAGCTTCATAAGTTACGACTACATCTTATTCACTTGGGCACCTCGGGCACTGTAATGGTTAACAAGCAAAGGTAGCAAACCTTCACGAGTGATTACAAGTCTCAGTGGGTGCCAGATCGAAGCAAAAAGCTTCATAAGTTACAACTACATCTTATTCACTTGGGCACTTCGGGCACTGTAATGGTTAACAAGCTAAGCTAGCAAACCTTCACAAGTGAGTTCGAGACCCATTGAGGGCCCCATTCATTAGGCCTGGTGCCAGATCGAAGCAAAAAGCTTCATAAGTTACGACTACATCTTATTCAGCTTGCCTTCAAAATACATTTTTTGACAGTTATTTTTAAGATAATATTTTCATCCTAGTACCTTCTTCAGAATTAATTTCATTCCACAAGAAGACCCCACCTAAAAAAAAACCCCAGAATCTACACGTGACAAGGAATTTCTTATAAACACTTAGACAGTTATTACTTTTTTCACTCGTATTTCTTTCATCGATTTTCTCTTGCTTTAGCCCCTCGTAGCGATATATATATATATATATATATATGTATAATTTGTAAATGAATAGTTTGTGGGTAACGATTTTTACATCAGCCAGAGCTCATTTGTTTCCACTCATTTAAACGGTTTCAACTATTGCTATGTCACGCGAATAGTTTTGTTTGCACACAGTTAAACGGTTTCCATTATAATAAATAATAAAACAGTTCTGGATGAGGCCCTAACAATCTCTACCACTCTGGATCAGGGTTGACCTAGGAGTAATGGCTTTAAAAGGGTACTCCTCATTCTCCAAAACTCCAGGACTGGCGCCACATCTTTAGATAATTTAGTGTCATATCCAGGTCACTGGTTGGGTAAGGGGACTTTCCCCTTTGCGGAGATGCAGTCGCCCCAGGCAAGTAGAATGTTCCCAGATAAGGCTTTGTTAATTAGTATTAATCATTAACGAGAAGTTCTTTCATCCTGTTTCTCTTGCTTTTATACCTTGTCGTAATAGTCTTAAATTGTTGGAATTTTTTGCTGAAATATTGTCAATTATTATTCTTTTTTGACTCGTATTTCTTTTATCTGTCGTATAGCCATGAAGAAATGAAGGAGCATAACACTTTTTTAATAAAAAATATAACTATCTCTTCTTTTTTACTCGAACAAAGCTATAAGTGTGTGCGTGAGTGTGTGTGAGAGAGAGAGAGAGAGAGAGAGAGAGAGAGAGAGAGAGAGAGAGACGAAAGACTAGGATACAATTTGACCGTGAACTGCTATATTGGCACCTTTTTTAACCCACGTTGTGATTCTATATTCAATACCTTACGTCTTTGCTTCTTTGATGAGAGGTTCTCAGTCGGGGGCCACCTGCACCCTTCTCTAGGCACTTACCGGCTGCTCTTTAAATCCGACTTCTTTCTGTCAGCCCGACTAACCTTTCTGTCTGTAGGTATCTGTATATATATAATTTCATAACGCCTACGAATTCCCTCGTGTTATTCTGCCGGCTGTCAACCCACGGGACCTGCTTCCTCTATTCTCTTGTTTACACAAGTGGAACATCCTCTATAGAAATCTCTTACTGACGGCTCTGTCAAAGGTTGATATACAACACATCGTATTTCTCTCGCTTTTTCACCTTGTAGCTATAGTCTTGTGAGAATTTCTTCGATGAAGCATTGTCAATTATTATTCCTTTTTGACGTATTTCTTTCATCTTATTTCTCTTGTTTCTTTACACCTAGTCGTAATAGTCTTAAATTGTGAGAATTTCTTCGATGAAGCATTGTCAATTATTATTCATTTTTGACTTGAATTTTTTTCATTTTATTTCTTTTGCTTTTACTCCTTGTCGTCATATTTCTCTTTTTCTTTATTCTATCTTGCTTAATTTTCTTTCTTCTTCTATTTTTTTTTCTCTTATTAATTTTTCTTTCTCTTTTCTTCTTATTAGTATCTTCTTTTTAATCAGTTTTCTTGGTTCTCTTCCCCTCTTATTTCTCCTTCTCTCATATATCCCTGTTCTATCTATTTTCCTCTATTTTTCTCTCTCTAAATATCTTCTTTTTTCTTTCTTTTTTTTTTTAATCCTCCTCTTTTAAAATTGCGTATACACGCTTTAGTCTAGCGTTTCAGTCAAAGAGGATATGTATGTCGGAAGCAAAATGGCTGCCGATGGAACTGACAAGCCTCGATTTGACTCTGGAAGAGGGCTTCTTTTAATCCCACTATCAAATAGGGTTATTAACCCAGACCCGAGAGATAATTTTATAATTCACCGACAGCGTTCATCTTGTCAACTTTTAAGCTGCAAAACGCGAGGCCTTATCTCGGACACGAACGGCCGTGAAAGTGATGGGAGTTGGCGGGAAAAAATTGGCGGGGAAAGCAAGAAAGAGAATAAAGAGAAAGACGTAAAAAATGGAAAAGAGAATGAAGAGAAGAGGGAAGAAAGTGAAAGAGAAGGAAGAGAAGGAAAAGATTTTGGTGCAGTATTGGAAGTAAGGGAAGGAGTGGTGTTTAAATCCATTTCTTCTTTTGGCCCTGCCCCCAGACCGAGCGCTAAACTCCAGCCTCTCCCTCGTCTCCATCACCACAATGTTCGAAGAGATATGTTATCAGGCAGATTTTCCGAAGAGAGTTTAACAACTAAAATAACAACCATTAAATAAATAATATTTAAAGATTCGAACAATTAGAAAGCCGTTTAAAGACGATAATAACACAACTGCTAATTACAAATATTATGACACAAAATGGATGGCAAAAAATGGATGAAAATAATAATTACAATAATGATGATAATATCAACAATATCTGGAACTTTCAAAAAAGCTGAGAAATCAACTTGACAGTGATACCAATCATAGCTAGAGACCTTGGAATAGTGCTAGATAAATTGAAAAAGAAACTGCAGACAGCGGTAAAATAAACGTGACAGTGATACCAATTATAGCTAGATGCCTCGGAGTAGTGCTAGATAAATTGAAAAAGAAACTGCAGACAGCGGTAAAATAAACGTGACAGTGATACCAATTATAGCTAGAGGCCTCGGAGTAGTGCTTGATAAATTGACAAAGAAACTGCGGACAGCTGAAAAATAAACGTGACAGTGATACCAATTATAGCTAGAGGCCTCGGAATAGTGCTAGATAACTCGAAAATGAAACTCCAGAAGAGTAAAAAAAAATAAACGTGACAGTGATACCAGTTATAGCTGGAGGCCTCGGAATAGTGCTAGAAAAATTGGAAAAGAAACCGCAGAAGGGAAAAAATAAACATGACAGTGATACCAATCATAGCTGGAGAACTTGGAAAAGTGCTTGATAACTTGGAAAAGAAACTGCAGCAGGCTAAGAAATAAATTTGACAGTGATATCAATTATAGCTGGAGACCTTGGAATAGTGCAAGAAAACTTGAAAAAGAAACCGCAGAAGGCTGAGAAATAAACCTGACAGTGATACCAATCATAGCTGGAGACCTTGGAATAGAAACTGGGACAACTGGTAATCTAAGTAAAAACAAAGACCATCAAAACCACAGCAGTGCTAAAATCGGCTAAAATACTGAGCAGAGTCCTGGAGAGCTTTCCTTGAACTCGGTCTCCAGTAAAGTTCACTAATTGTTTTTTCTTTGGGGGAAAATAACATACAGAATAATAATTGGGGGAGGTATTCCTCGTGATGTAGTGACTAACGTACTGGACTGCGAATCGTAGTGAGTTCGAACCCCAATCTCTCTATTACGTTCACTTTCGGACTAATACTTTGGAAAAGGCATGAACACTCTGATCCCTTCAGTTATGTGCTAAATAATATCACTACTGTTCTTCTACAAGGATGGCTTTGGTATTAAATGCCCCATGGAGGTTGATATGTCGTTAAACAAGGGAACCAATCAGTTATAGTAATAATAATGATAATAATAATAATGTACCAATTGTGATTGGTGCTTTTGGCACCATAACTGAAGGATTATTTAAAGGCCTAGAGGACTTGGAATTTGGCAGACGGATAGAGACTATCCAAATGACAGCATTACTGAGACCTGCAGAATACTGAGAAGAGTCCTGGAGACTTGAAGAGACTTGCTGTCACTCAAACTCCAGTGAAAAACCATCAGCTAATACTGATGTGAAAAACTTTAAAGGAGTAAATAATAATAATAATAATAATAATAATAATAATAATAATAATAATAATGATAATAATAATAATATCTCAGGAGAACGAGAAAGCTATTCGAAACAAAACTGTATAGTAGGAATCTTATAAAAGGAATAAATAACTTGGCTGTCTCCTTAGTAAGATATTCGGGACCATTCTTCAACTGGACTAGAGAAGACTTCAAACAAATGGACCAGAGAACAAGGACAATGCGTAAGGCCTTGCATCCCTGAAATGACGTTGACAGACTATATGTGTTAAGAAAAGAAGTGGGGAGAGGACTCGCCAGCATTGAAGACAGTGTTGGCGCATCAATACAACGACTTGAAGATTACATAGAAAAGCGCAGAAGAAAACCGATAACAACCACCAGAAACAATACTGATAACACGAGGATCAACAGAACAACAAAAAAAAAACAACAACAGGAAACAACAAAAAAAAAGGATGAAAAATATGAAAAAATATTTTTTATCTAATCATATTGAAATTAATTCCCAGACAATTATTTGTTTTATTTTGTTTATTTTTGTTGCAAACGTTTTTATTTTCCATGTTTCTAAAGGGAAATGAACGTTTGAGTTGTTTTTGTAAAAGTGATGATATCCTGTGTCTGTGTGTTGGGTTTGAAAAATTCCTATCTCCAGCGTTTCAAATTAAAAGAAAAACAGTTGCGTTTCAAATAATGGTCTTCTTAATGATTTGGAGGGAAATATTCGAAAGAATATTTTGACAAAAAGAAAAAAATCAGAAAGAAAACTGAACTGATACGATTAAAACGTATATGATCTTTCTCCGGTTAAAGAAAAATCAAAATTTAAATATTTATAAAGTTATGATCATAACTTTTATAAATCATTATTTATGTACTTAGAAATATATTTGCCCAGTCGGCTGGGGCTGTAGAATACACTGACTGCACCTCTGCAGACGGGTAAGACCCCCCCCCTAACGAGTGTCCTGATATATGACACTCAACAATCTGATAGTGAGGTTCCAGTAATGCTGGGACTTTGGGGAATACGGAGCACCCCTTCATTGCCATTGCTCCCAGGTCCACTTTGGCCCGGAGTGGTAGCACCTGATAGGGCCCTATCTATGAGTTAAATAGAACTAACGGCATACTTATGCTAAACTGAATTGTTTGAGTAAACTGAATAGCTTGAAACAGAAATGTTTTTGACAATTAAACCGTACTTACATTTGAACTGCGTGCTTGTGCTTAACTAAATTGTTTAAAATAGAGCTGTTTTTTTCGACACTTAACTGAATAGTTACATATAACTGCAACTGCTTTTTGACATTGAAACTGTATTTACACTAAACTAAATTGTTTAACATAGAACTGTTCTGACATATAACTGTGTGTAAACAAAATCTGTACTTTTACAAAACTGAATTAGCTGAAATAGAATTGCTTGAATAAACTGAATAGCTCAAAATAAAAATGTTTTTTTTTCAATTAAACTGTACTTACATTTAAACTGTGTGCTTTTGCTAAACTGAATCGTTTTAAATTGAACTATTTTTAACACTGAAACTGTACTAACCCTAAACTGAATTGTTATATATAACTGAATAGTTTGAAATAGAAATGTTTTTGACAATTAAACTGTGTACTCATACTAAACCGAACTGTTTTAAATAGAACTAATTATTAACATAAAAATGGATTTGGCGTTAAATAACCAACAAAGGTTGATATGCCATAAAACCAAACCAAACCAAACTTAGAAATATATTCCATTGTAATTTGAACAAGCAGGTTCAATTTAAGAAAAAGGGTGACACTCAAGAATTGATTGGTTTGTTGGGTTTTTGGCATATCAATCTTTGTAGGTTATTTAACGCCAAATCCATTTTTATGTAAATAATCAGTTCTATTTCAAACAATTCAGTTTAGCATAAGTATACAGTATAATTGTCAAAAACATTTCCATTTCAAACTATCCAAGCAGTTATATATAACAATTCAGTTATATGTAAGCTCAGTTTCGATGTCAAAAACAGTTCAATTTCAAATAATTGTTTAGCATAAGCACACAGTTTGAATGTAAGTACGGTTTAATAGTCAAAAACTTTTCTATTTCATGCTATACAGTTTAATCAAACAATTCAGTTTAGCATAAGTATGCCGTTAGTTCTATTTAACCCATAGATAGGGCCCTAGCTACCACGCCGGGCCAGAGTAGACCTGGGAGCAATGGCAATGAAGGGGTGCTCCATATTCCCCAAGGCCCCAGCATTACTGGGACCTCACCATCAGACTGTTTAGTTTCATATCAACGACACTCGTTGAAGGGGGTCTTACCCCTCTGCCGAGGTGCAGTCAGTGTATTCTACAGCCCCAGCCGACAGGGCAATGAAGAATTGAATAACTCCCTTTTAATACGTAAGTAACAGACGTATTTTTAATCTTGATCATTTTTCTTGTGTTTTTTATATTAGTGGAAACCAATTTCAGTTTAAAACGATAATCTCTAAAAGATATTGTTAAAGATTAATGTTTGAGATTAATTCTCTTTTTACTGCCATAAACAACAAGACAGTCGTTTATTTCCCGTTACATTTGTAGTTTCGGTTGATAAAGATTATTTAAAACTATATTATTTTCGAGTTTTTTCTAACTAATTGAACATTAGCAATATAAACAAAAGGGAAAAAAACTCTTATGAAAATTGTCCATTTTAAAAAGTTTATATTAACATTACAAGTTTACCCTTTTTCGATGCAGTAAAGCTGTTAATTGTTTATCTTTAAGATATTGCTTGAGAATTTTTATGCTGATATCTTTTTATATTTTTTATGTGTTGAATAAGATTTCTTGGATTGGATTTCTGGATTAAAAAAAAAATTTTTTTTTAATCTTGAAAACCTTCAATTGTATCCTTGGAGGTTTTCAAGATGAAAAAAAATCCAGAAATCCAATCGAAGAAATTTTTTCAGACGATCTTCATTTTATCAATATCAAAATTTATTTTTTATCTGCCTGATAACTTTTAACAGTTAAATTGTATCTATTTGCTATCTTTGTGGAAAAATTAGAATAGAATTTATTAAATTTTGATTAAAAAAAAAAGATTATTATATTTTGCTTAAAAGGCAATAATAATTTTTTTTAAATTTTGATATTAGTATTATTTTATTTTTACCACGTTTTGTTTAAAGATATTACTAAAATAATTGTATGGACGTTTTAAACGATTAACAAGCAACATCTCACATGAGAAAACTTGGACGTAGCTAAGAAAAAGAAACTTTGAGAGAAAACTGGAATCGCTATTAATAGCAGCACAAAATAACGCCATGAGGACTAATCATATCAAAGTGTTATGGTCAAGGGGAGGTTCAAATGATGACACGACACAGAAGTACGCAATAAGAAATGTATTGAAGGCAAATAATACATACACAAACGATAGCTGGGAGAAACCCTTCCCAAGCTTAACAATCAGGAATATTACCGCTCTTGGTAACGACTCGCTAAGACAGAACTGAAACTGAGTTTGAGACTGCGACCGAGACTGCGGTATTTGTTCCACGCCCCACCGAACGTGAAAGTGTGGCACAAGACCGTTTTTTTGGTGGGTCCGACGCAGGGCCGGAGCCCACATTCACTCGACATTTTCCCAAAATGCCTACGGCCCCCTCGACATTTCCCTTATTAGGGGCGCCCCAGGCGCCAGGCAAAAAACCCCCACACCCGAAGTGGGTAAAAACATGGCGCAGTGTTATTACAGCCGCCGCTCTTGCTGCGACCGAGACTACGTCTGCTTTATTTCATTGCAGAAAATACCTAGAAGTTTTGGGGGAGAGGAAGGGAGCGGTCTTGCTGTTCTATATATTCTAAGGGAAACTAGCTTGCCACATTCGCCGACCCATTCAACAGTACAATATATAACCACTCATCCATCGCCATGCGAGCTGCAACCACCAAAATACCACATTTGACCGAGACTGCGTCTGTGCAGAAGAGAGCTCAGTTGGTAAATGTCACATGAGGACGAATCCATTTATAGGGGACACCCCAACACAAAGCAAGAAACGATTCTAAGAAACAAAACAGCAGATGTAGGTTATGTGGTGATAAAGACTAAACGATCAATCACATAATAAGAGAATGCAGTACAATTAGCACAGAAAGAGTATAAAAAGAGACATGATTGGGTGGGGAAAGTGATACACAGGGAATTGTGAAATAAACTAAAATTCGATCATACAAGCAAATGATATATGTACAACCCAGGATCTGACCTCGAAAATGAGACGCACAAACTTTTATGGGATTTTAATATATAAACGGATCACCTAATCTCGGCCAGACCACTATACCTTATCAACAACAAAAAAAACGAGAATTTGCAGAATTGAGGACTTTGCTGTCCCAACTGACAACCGAGTAAAATTGAAAGAAAGTCAAAAGAAGGATAAATACCACGACCTTGCTAGAGAATTGAAAAAACTGTGGGACATGAAAGTGACAATTATACCAATTGTAATTGGTGGTCTTGGTAGAATTACCAAATGATTATTAAAGGGATAGGAAGACTTGGAAATAGGAACAGACCATCTAAACTACTGCATTATTGAGACCTGCAGAATACTAAGAAGAGTCCTGGAGACTTGAGGCGACATGCTGTTTATCAAACACCAGTGAGAATTTATCAGATAATGCTGATGTGAAAAACTCTAATAATCATAATAATTATAATAATAATCACTACCTCCACTCACCCTAGTTTTTGGTTTAAGAAACCGAAAGTGGGAACATGAAAGTGACGATTATACCAATTGTGATTGGAGCTCTTGGTACAGTATTCAAAGGATTATGAACGGGACTAGATGACTGGGAAATAAGAGGGCGAGTGGAGACCATCCAAACTACAGCAGTGTTGAAATCAGCCAGAATAGTGAGAAGGGTCCAAGAAACTTGAGGAGACTTACTGTTACTCAAACTTCAGTGAAAGACCAACAGCTAACAATGATATGAAAAACTCTCAAGGAGTAAATAATAGTGATAAAATAGCAGATATCGATTATGAGGTGACAGAGACGACGCAATCAATCATATTAATCAGTGAATGCTGTAAATTAGTCCAAAGAAAGTATAAAACTAGACACGATTGCGTGGGGAAGGTGATCCACTGGGAATTGTGCAAGATATTGAAATTTGACCATACGAACAAATGGTATATGCACAACCCAGAATCCTTCCTGCAAAATGAGACGCTCAAAACTCTTTGCATACTGAGATACGAACGGATCATCTAATCTCGGACAGTCAACTAGATCAACGAAAAAAAAAAAAGAGAACCTGCTGAATAGACGACTTTGCTGTTCCGGCTGACCCCGAGGTAAAATTAAAGGAAAGCCAAAGGAAAGATAAGGATCAAGACCTAGCAAGAGAACTGAAAAAAAACATGAAACATGAAAGTGACGGCGATACCAATTGTAACTGGCGCGCTTAGTACTGTTACCAAAGGATAAGGACAGGGACTGGAGGACTTGGAAAAAAAGAGGACGAGTGGTGACCATCCAAACTACAGCATTGCTGAGATCGGCCAGAATACTGAGAAGAGTCCTGGAGATTTAAGAAGACTCACTGTCTCTAAGACTCCAGGGAAAAACCATCAGTTGACGCTAATGTGAAAAACTCACGAAATAGAATAATGATTATTATTATTATCATTATAGAGAACAAATGAAGGAAAGCGAAAAACTGGATAAATACTTCGACGTTCTGAGAAAGCTGAACAAGATGTGGAACATAAGAATGATATCAATTATAGCCGGAGACCTTAGAATAGTACCTAAGAACATGGAAACTAAACTGAAGTAAGAATCGAGGTCATCAAGACCACAGTACTGTCAAGATCAACTAGAATACTGAGAAGAGTCCTGGAAACCTAAAAAGACTTGATGTCACTCAGACTTCAGTGAAAACCCGCTGGTTAAAACTGGTTTTTATAATATGCAAGGAGTGAAAATAATAGCGGAATACAAATGTAGATGTGAAAACAATCATAGTCTAAGCTTGGAGAAAATCTAAAACACTGGGAAAAGAGACTGAAAGGACTGGAAATCCGATCAAGAATTGAGACCGGCCAAAAAAAAAAGAGTCTCAGGAAATAGAGAAGTCTTGCTGTCACTTGGAATCTAGTGAAGGTCACCATCAAGTATTCGTGTGAAAACTCACAACGACAAAAAATTAATAGTCTTGCTTATGTACTTGAGTAGACATGATTGGGTGAGGAAAGTGATCCACTGGCAATTGTGCAAGATGGGACCATAATACTTAGTATCACTCCGAGTAAGAGTAGACCTGGGAGTAATGTCCATGAAAGGGGTACTCTACATTCCCCAACGCTCCTGTACTCAAGCTTCAACATCAGATTCCCTTTACTCTCATACTTCGTTCTATTTGATTCATAGGTGGGACCCTAAAAGTAACTATCACCCCGGGTAAGAGTGGACCGGGGAGTAACGGCTATGAAGAGGTACTCCAAATTCCTCAAAGCTTCAGGACTTGAGGTGCCCGTGGTGTAGTCGTGGTGTACTCAGAGCTTGTTCGGAAAACTTGCTAGGAATAAAATAAGATTTTTTTAAAAATTATACTTCTTCATGGCTCAGTCAACTGGGGCGACAGAGTACACCGACAGCATCTTTGCAGAGGAGTAAGTTGCCCAGTTGGCTGGGGCTGTAGAATACACCGACTGCTTCTCTACAGAAGGGTAAGCCCCCACCCCAACGAGTGTCCTGTATATGACACTAAACAATCTGATGGTGAGGTTCCAGCAATGCTGGAGCTTTGGAGTATGCGGAGTACCCTTTCATTACCATCGCTCACAGGTCCACTCTGGCCCGGAGTGGTAGCACCTGATAAGGGTCCTATCAATGGGTTAAATAGAACTAAACCGTGCTTCTTTCACTATACTAATTTTTGCATTTAAACAGCGTATTTATGCTAAACTGAATTGTTTAAAATAGAACTGTTTTTACATTGGAACAACGTGCTAGTGCTGAACTGAATTGCTCGAAATAGAACTGTTTTTGACGTCTAAACTGTGTACTTATGCTGAACTGAATTATCTGAAATAAAACTGTTTGACATTTAACTCTGTGTATAGCCCAGTCGGCTGGAGCTGGAGAATACACTGACTGCACCTCTGCAGAAGGGTAAGACACTGAACGATCTGATGGTGAGGTTCCAGCAATGCTGGAGCTATGGAGAATGCCGAGTACCCCTTCATTGCCATCACTCCCAGGTTCATTCTGTCCCGGAGTTGTAGCACCTGATAGGGCCCTATCTATGGATTAAATAGAACTAACAGCATACTTATGCTAAAATGAATTAAGTAAACTGAATAGCTTGTAATAGAAATGTTTTCGACAATTGAGCCGTACTTACATTTAAATTGCGTGCTTATACTTGACTGAATTATTTGAAATAGAACTGTTTTTCGACATTAAAACTGTATTTACACTTAACTGAATTGTTACATATAACTGCTTGAATAGTTTGAAATAGAAATATTTTTGATAATTAAACTGTGTACTTATGCTAAACTGAATTGTTTTAAATAGAATAGATTATTTACATAAAAATGGATTTGGCATTAAATAACCTACAAAGGTTGATATGCCATAAAACCCAACAAACCTAACCAAACCAGAGGAGTCAGACTTCCCCAATGAGAGTTCTAGATATGACACTAAACAATTTGATGGTGAGGCTCCAGTAATGCTGAAACATTGGAGAATGCAGAGTACCCCTTCATTATCATCGCTCTCAGGTCCACTTGGGCCCGGTGTGGTAGCAACTGATAGGGTCCTATCTATGGGTCAAATAGAACTAAATTGTGTACTTATGCTAAACTGAATTGTCAGAAATAGAAGTGACCTTCTGTACTTGGTAAGATGAAAAATTTTTAAGCCTCACCCCGAAAGAGTACAAGATCTAACCATTTTTGTTGTGGCAACACACAACCACGTCTTATAAAACTAGAAAAATGATTTCAGATTCTGTCTTAATTTCTGTGCAAATGAGGTCTTTACAAAAGTGAGATGGGTGTAAGTAAAGTTGGCGACCGGAGTCCAGGGTGACCCAAAGACTCCCTTTTCGATAGTTACTACACCAAGGTGTAGGGGAGGGCGCTACTCCTTTCCCTGGATTGCTCCACTTTACCCTTGATACGTAGCTTATATTGCTGAGTGTTAAGCAAGGTAGCTTCAAGTACCATTTTTGATTCTTTGGTATGACTTAACCTGGGATTGAACCTCGGTTTCCCGGTTATTGGCGAACACTCTAACCATTAATATATCTAAAATTTGTATATATACATATTTACCAACCTCACCGCTCGGGCAGGATATGACACAAGGTCAATTTTTAAGCAGAGTTTAACAGGTTTGAATTCAGAGTTTTCCATCTCCTAGACTAGTTGCCTCACCAAGGCTGAAGAACCTAGTCTGTCCTGCTATTTACCCATAGCCGGAGGGAGAATAATTGGATTCATACCTTTCCCAAGGGTATTAGTCCTATGTGAAATGCAATTAGCCAGGTCCAGGATTTGAACTCGTGTCGCCGTATCTATTTCATACGATGATAAACATTTCACCACGGGCACCTAAAATTTGTATATTTATGTTTATATTTTTTAACAGAATGCAGTCTGTGTAACTTCAAACCATCTTTGTAACACAATCATTTAATTTTTCGGAAGACTTTCGGAAGAGTTACGGAATTTAATTTTACAATTGACAAGTGACTGTAATGACAATGGCAGGGGTGCCCGTGGTGTAATGGCTATCGTCGTAGGAAATGAACACGGCGACTCGAATTCAAATCCTGGACGAGACTGATTGCATTTCACATAGCACTAATACCCTTGGGAAAGGTATGAATTCAATAATTCTCCCTCCAGCTATGAGTAAATAGTAGGGGAGACTAGGTTCTTCAGCCTTGGCGAGGCAACTAGTCTAGGAGAAGGAAAACTCTGAATTCAAACCTGCTAAACTCCGCTTAAAAAAACTGACCTTGTGTCATATCCTGCCCGAGCGGAGGGGTTGGTAAATATGGTAATGACAATGGTGTAAGTAGAAAATTTAAGTATTGGATTATTATGACTTGTCGTTTCCATTTCGATTCTATTTCGATCGTCCATCACAAAGGAGGTGCCCGTGGTGTAGTCGTTATCGTCGTAGGAAATGGACACGGCGACACGAGTTCAAATCTTGGACGAGACTGATTGCATTTCACATAGCACTAATACCCTTGGGGAAGGTATGAATCCAATTATTCTTCCTCCAGCTATGGGTAAATAGTAAGACAGACTAGGTTCTTCAGCCTTGGTTAGGCAACTAGTCTAGGAGAAGGAAAACTCTGAATTCAAACCTGCTAAACTCCGCTTAAAAATTGACCTTGTGTCATATCCGGCCCGATGCGAGGGGTTGGGTAAATAGTATCACAAGGCGTCCATCTCCTCACTTATCTCTTCGGTTGTGTTGTCTGTCACTTCGTGTCGATCTGTGTGTGTCTTTTTATCGTTGTCTTTGTACTTGTTCAATTCCTGAGCCAGAGTGAACAAGAAGCGATGGTAATCAAGAGTTACTCCGCATTTCCCAGAAATCCCTTTTAGTGGGAAAAGAAAAGCATCACAAGAGCTAATTAGAATGCTATATAATTGCGGAAGGATTTTTTTTTTTTATATTTTCATTTTTCGTTGGTTATATCTTATCATTCGGTTTGGTTAGACTTAGAACTATTTAGCTTAGTGCACGTCCAGGTGCGCACATTGAGTGCAGTTTACGCTCGCGCTCGGAGGATGTGACAATCACAAATGTCATAATAAAAAACCCAGATAGGAAATGCGACTGGGGTGTGAATGACGTCATGCCCGGAAGCGAGGGACTGGGAATTTTGGTGATTTTTGAAAAAAGCAGTTAGTTGAGTTTTGAAGCTGGGCGAGACCAGTTTGCTACAGGATGCGCCGTGCGTTTGTTGAGTCAGTGAGTTAAGATTCCAACCTGGGCGAGTCCCGTTGTGGGCTTCGGGACGCGCAGCTGGGCCAAGAGTTCAGCTGAGAGTTGACTGAAGGACGATGTAGGAACAGTCAACATAGTAAAAACTGTGTCTCTCTCTCTCCTCGTGTCGAAAAACTAAAAGTCAACAAAAGTTAATAAACGTTTCATGCCTGAACTAAAGAAAGTCGTCAGTGTTTCGGGATTTCCCTGCATCTGAGCATTTTACATATCAATATTTTGGCCGTATTATGGCTATATTACAAGAAGACCAGTAATTTGTTTTATAATGTTTGAAACGATTCCTCGTCGCCACTTTTATAAAGTTCTGTTTAGGGAGTAAGTTTGGCTGACACTTTATAATCTCTTCACTCTCGTACAGTGCCGAATACTATGGAATACTAACTTAATACTCCGAATAGTGATTCGATCAATGCTACTCTACCATCCAACACCTCACACCTGAAATTTGTCAAGCGCCCCACATTCACATGAGTATATCACATAGCCTTTTTATTGTGAGAACCAGGCGCAGGACCATAGCCCACACATACCAGGTGGTTCCAAAAAGTCCTAGAGGCCTGTCAGCATTCCCCTAAAAATCGTACCTCAGGCCCCAGGCGATAAACCTAGACCCTCCAGAGAGGGGCAGAGCCTGAGGTGACGGCTCCCTGAAGCTCAAGGAGCACCGCTTTAGGCGTGCATGACAGCCCAAAGGCCGGGAAATGCTTCATCTCGCAATGCAACAATTTATCGCGCGTCCCACCAAACGTCGAATGTAGCACAAGGCCTTGTTTAAGGTGGGTCCGAGTGCAGGGTTGTAGCCCAGACACGCCCGGCATTCCCAAAAATGCCTCTATCTCCGTCGGCATTTCTCTAAAGAGGTGTGCCTCAGGCGCCAGGTGATAAACCTAGCCCCTCCGAGAATCCTTGGGTGACGACCCACCTGAAGCTCAAGGAGCTCCGGTCTTAGCACACGTGACATGAATGCCGGCTTCCTAGAATCC
Organism: Sepioteuthis lessoniana; assembly: GCA_963585895.1. Classification (NCBI taxonomy): domain Eukaryota; kingdom Metazoa; phylum Mollusca; class Cephalopoda; order Myopsida; family Loliginidae; genus Sepioteuthis; species Sepioteuthis lessoniana. The sequence continues at coordinate 15,891,442 of OY757944.1, forward strand.
ATATCAGACGGCCTTGACATTTATCCACCAAAGACAAGACATACCTGACCTGCTCAGCGTATCAGGCAACATGGTCTCCGAAATGTGTCCCAGCCCAGGGACTAGCAAATGCCACAACTCACCATGCAACTCTTCACACCTTGTCAGACCCTTGTTTGAATTATTTATATATTTACTGTTTCTAGTCATGTAACCCCAGTAGCGCAACTCATTTCAACAGTTGTGTTTGTTGGCTGGAGATCTGTGTTCGACTCAAACGGGCCGGTGTAGGCACATTCTTTTACATAACAACCTGATATTAAAAGCCATGGACTATGGAATAAGAACGATATAGAATTTGCTTCGAAATTCCTTGAAGGTTTCTAAAAAGGACAAAACATAACAAGGCCGGAGGGTACAACTGACAAAACGTTGTGGGTATAATAACTGCTTCGAAATTCCCTGAAGAAGTGAAAATGCGGAGAAGAATTAACAAGAAGGAGTAAGAGACGATCTCTAATGGATAAGGCCTTTTGTTTGGTTTGGTTTTATGGCATATCAACCATTATAGGTTATTTAATGCTAAATCCTCTTTATACTTATATATTAAGTATATAGGATTCTGTTTGGTTGGGTTAGGTTTTATGGTACATCAACCATTATAGGTTATTTAATGCCAAATCCACATTATACATATGTATTAAGTATATAGGATTCGGTTTGGTTAGGTTTTATGGTATATCAACCATTATTGGTTATTTAATGCCAAATCCTCTTTATATACATATATATTAGATATATAGGATTTGGTTTGGTTGTGTTTTATGGCATATGAACCATTGTAGGTTATTTAATGCCAAATCCTCTTTATACATATATATTAAATATAAAGGATTTGGTTTAGTTGGGTTAGGTTTTATGGTATATCAACCATTGTAGGTTATTTAATGCCAAACCATCTTTATACATATATATCAAATATATGATTTCTAAACACATTTTGTAGATAACATTTTTAAACGAGTCTGAAGTCTTTTTTATTTACATCGTTGAATGGTCTTACACGCAGTCTAATGATCAAACCGTTCTATTTCAAACAATTCAATTTAGCATAAGTACACAGTTTTTATTTACACACAGTTAAATGTAAAACAGTTCTATTTTACCTATTCAATTTAGCATAAGTATTCAGTTTAAATGTCGACCAGTTCTATTTGATCCAAAGGTAGGATCCTAGCAGGTGCTACAGTATAGTGAAAGAAGCATGGTTTAGTTCTATTTAACCCATAGATAGGACCCTTATCAGGAGCTACCACTCCGGGCCAGAGTGGATTTGGGAGAGATGACATTGAAGGAGTATTCCGCATTCCTCAAAGCTTCAACATCACTGGAACCTCACGCACAGATTTTTTGTGTCATATCCAGGACACTCATTGTGGGAGTCTTACCCCTCTGCATGGATGCAGTGGGGTTATGGTTATCATTTACCTATGTGTAAACAAATAACAGATCTGAGTGATATATGGCAATACTTGGGACCACTTAACTTTGACCTATGCCAAATTGAATTGATTGAAATAGAAGTATTTTTCATTGAACTGTGTGTTGACAAATATCTGATGTTTAATTGGATTCTTAGTGTACTTGGAACTATTTAACTTTGTTGACTTACGTTTACAAATCATATATATATATATATATATATATATATATATACAAACAGGATTTGGCATTAAATAGTGACAATGTTTGATATGTCATAAAACCAAGCTAATTACCCATTGATAAGGAAAGAATAAGCGGTTTCATGCCTTTCCCAAAGTTATTTGTATGAAATGAAACGAAAACAGGATTTAAACTTGATCGGCCAATCTTCCCATTTACTATGACCCAGGATCTTGAATGCTGATTCTCAAGGCAACAACAATTCACTTCCTGAAAAATTTGCCGCAATACAATCTTCCTATTTCCTATTGCTTTTATTTAATACTTTATTTTACAAAGCTATGCCAAGTCAACATTAATAACTATTGTTACGAAAACGATGTCTCACTCGATTGACCCTATCAGTAACATCGGTTTGCCCTCTCAGTCACCCTATGTCTCCTCTCATGTTACTTCTGAATTCTTGTCTGCCCAACAGACCCTAATCAGCTGCAATATTCTTCAGACCCCAACCCGAACCTTCTTGTATTGAAATTCCAAACAAGATGTCCCGACCGGAGATTTATATGCCCTCGAGTCGAAGCCTTTCCAGCATAGGCAATAAATTTTCCCGGGCGATTATCAAAAACCTTGCCAAGTTATAATCACCCATTCGTTCCTTCGTATTGCCATTTTCAAAATGAGCGATATCTGGATGAGATTATCTTTCTCTGCTTCGCTACTGATTGGCTGGGCGCCACTTCAATCAGTGAGCCTTTTCCCGATTGCCTGCTCATATGTGAGTAAGAATCGAGAGGCTCTTGGATGGCGCTAATCACCACGACCACCCACACACACATCGGACCATCATCTTTGACAAAAACTTCATCCCTCCGGCTGATTTTCGTTTACTAGTACTACCCAAAAGCGTACTTTCTAAGATTTTTTATTTGACCCCTTGCTCGACTCAAGGTTTCTCAACACCTACTACGAAAAGTTTGGACATTGGTCACTTCGCCCTTGTCTAGATAATCTGGGACGGAGAGAATCACAAAAAATAAATTGACTGATTGATTTTAATGATATCTCAGCTTGTCTAGGGTTATTATACGTGGTGCCTTCTATAAGTTTCCAGGCTTTTTTTGTACAAGCTTTTAAAATTGTCGTAGACTCTTGAAAATTCACTATGTTATTGCTATACATCTTTTGAGATGACTGACCAATTTCTATGATTTCACGTTCAAATGAACATCTACAGCAAGAATTGGAATACAGCCTACTAAACCTGATTATCACAGCTGGTGAATATCAAAAATGCAATCTGGACGTGACGACACTATAGAAGAACGATATGCAATAAAATTGTGTTTTAAACTTGGAAAAAATGCCACAGAAACGTATAGAATGCTTCAGACTGTTTTTTTTTATGATTTCAGGTTCAAAGGAACAGCTACAGCAGCAATTGGAATACACACTACTAAAGTCTGATTGTCACAGCTGGTGAATTTGAAAAAATGCAATCTAGACGTGTAGACACTTTAGAAGAACGATATGCAATAAAATTCTGTTTTAAACTTCGAAAAAAATGCCGTATGGAAACGAATGGAATGCTTCAGACTGCTTTTCGACCATTTTGCATGAATCGAGCATCGGTTTTCGAGTGGCATAAGAGATTCAAGGAAGGCAGGAAGTCTGTGAGGGATGATGTGAGGTGTAGGAGGAGTAAGGAAGTCAATACACCAGAGTTGATTGGCCAAACGATTAGGGTTAGGGTTATTATGGTGAGGTTTTAAGGGAGTTCAGGAAGAGATTCCGTCGGAAGAGGCCAACACTCTTCAAATCGGGTTAGTGACATTTCCACTAGGACAATGCACCAGTCCCCAACTCCATCCTTGTCACAGACTATTTGACTAAGATAGGCATCAAGACAGTTCCTTAGCCTCCCTATAGTCCAAGCCTTGCTCCCTGTGACTTTTTCTTATTCCCTAAGCTCAGAGGCTGTCGTTATAAGACAATTGAGGAGATGAAAGAGGCTGTGACGAAGGTCATTGACACGCTCATACAAGAAGACTTCCATGCAGCCTTCCAGAAGTTGTTAGAACGGTACAACAAGTGCATTGCAGCCGAAGGAGATTACTTTGAACGGGAATAGAGTTTCATGTGTATACTATCAATAAAAGTGCCCATACGAAAAAAGTCTGGAAACTTATTTAATTATCCTCGTATGTCTTGAGGCGAGGGGAGAGCTATCATATTAGATTAATCGTTTACGTTTATTAAGAATTTTTTTTATTCGGCTCACAATTATATGAAATAAAGCAGTTGTATTGAACAAATCCTAGAAGCAACTCCCCATGAAGCAACAGTTGAACGGCTTCTTACCCCCCATCTATAAAACCATCCAAGTAAAACGAACGAAACATACGGGACACTGCTGGAGAAGCAAGTACGAACTCATAAGGGACGTTCTTCTATGGACCCTCCACATGGACTGCCAGTGTTGGCCGACCAGCAAGAACTTATTTAAATTAACTCTGTGCTGACTCAGGATGAAGTTCAGAAGACGTGCCGGAGTGATGGTTGATAGGGACGGATGGAGAGAGAGAGTCAGGAAAATCTGCGCTGTCAACGCGACTTGATGATAATAATGTGTACACAGTTGTATGGTTTCAAGTATTCCTATCTAATACAAATAATGTGTACACAGTTGTATGGTTTCAAGTATTCCTATCTAATACAAATTATGTGTACACAGTTGTATGGTTTCAAGCATTCCTATCTAATACAAATAATGTGTACACAGTTGTATGGTTTCAAGTATTCCTATCTAATACAAATAATGTGTACACAGTTGTATGGTTTCAAGTATTCCTATCTAATACAAATAATGTGTACACAGTTGTATGGTTTCAAGTATTCCTATCTAATACAAATAATGTGTACACAGTGTATGGTTTCAAGTATTCCTATCTAATACAAATAATGTGTACACAGTTGTATGGTTTCAAGTATTCCTATCTAATACAAATAATGTGCACACAGTTGTATGGTTTCAAGTATTCCTAATTATTATTTATATCTACCAACCCCTCCGTTCGGGCAGGATATGACACAAGGTCAGTTTTTAAGCGGAGTTTAACAGGTTTCAATTCTGAGTTTTGTTGTCTCACCAAGTTGTCTAGTTGTCTCACCAAGGCTGAAGAACCTAGTCTACCCTACTATTTACCCATAGGTGGAGGAAGAATAATTGGATTCATACCTTTCCCAAGGGTATTAGTGCTATGTGAAATGCAATCAGTCTCGTCCAGGATTTGAACTCGTGTCGCCGTGTCCATTTCCTATGACGATAACCATTACACCACGCGCACCTCCTATCTAATACGAATAATCTGTACACAGTTTTAGGGTTTCAAGTATTCTCAACTAGTAAAGTAGGAGTCGCATTAGTGTAATGGCTAACGAGTCAGACTACGACCTTGGAGTAAGTGAGTTCGAACCCCACTTCCGACATTACGTTCTCTTTCGGACTAAAATCCGAAGGAGGGGTATTGAACCCCCTATTCCCCCCTGGCTATGGGTTAAATCGTATCACTGCTGTTCTTCTGCAAGGGTAGCTTTGGCATTAAAAATTCCAACAGATTGATATGCCATTAAACAAAGAAACAAAAAATCTTAATGAATGATTGAATATTTTTTCACCCATAAATGGGACTCAAACGGGTAAAACCACCCCAAGTCAAAGTGAACCTGGGAGTAATGGTAATGAAGAGTTACTCCACATTTCCCAGAGATCCAGAACAGGTCCCTCGCAATGACACTCAGTTCTCCCCTTTTGGAGGGATGTAACAGTCATGTAATTGACCAGCAAGATCTATTTCTGATATATAGCTTTCTAATTGATTCTTGCGTGATAAGATACAATATATATTTACCTACCCCTCCACACGAACAGGATATAACACAAGGTCAATTTTTAAGTGAAGTTGAATGGGTTTGAAATCAGAGTTTTCCTTTTCCAAGCCTGGTTGCCTAACTAAGATTAAAGAACCTAGTCTGCCCTACTATTTACCCATACCATTCTTAAGGCTAATATAGCTTTATTAAATTCAATCAGTCGTATCAAGTGACCCTGTCGGCTAGGGATGTAGACTACCATATTTACCAACCCCTCCGCTAGGGCAGGATATGACACAAGGTCAATTTTTAAGCGGAGTTTAACAGGTTTGAATTCAGAGTTTTCCTTCTCCTAGACTAGTTGCCTCACCAAGCCTGAAGAACCTAGTCTGCCCAACTATTTACCCATAACTGAAGAGAGAATTATTGGATTCATACCTTTCGCAAGGGTATTAGTGCTATGTGAAATGCAATCAGTCTCGTCCAGGATTTGAACTCGTGTCGCCGTGTCCATTTCCTACGACCATAACCATTACACCACGGGCACCTGCGGATGTAGAATACACTGACCGCATCTCTGCAGAGTAGTAAGACTCCCCTCAATAAGTGTCCTGCATATGATACTAAACAATCTGATGGTGAGGTTTCAGTTATGCTGGAACTTTGAGGAATGCGGAGTACCCCTTAATTACCATTGCTCCCAGTTCCACTCTGACCCGGAGTGGTAGCACATGACAGGGTCTTATCTATGGTTCAGATAGAACTAAACTATATTTACGCTAAATAGAATTGTTTGAAATTAACTAAAAATCACTGTGTAATTATGCTAAACCGAATTGTTTGAAAAAGAACTGTTTTGACGTTTAACTATGTATAAACAAAACTGTACTCGTACTAAACAGAATTTTTTGAAGCTTTTATCAAAATGGTTTAATTCGGCGTTAAATGACCCAAAAAAGGTTGATACATCGTAAAACCAACCAACCAACAAACCAACCGACCAACCAGTCTGTTCCAGGATTTAAACTCGTGTCACCATGAACATTTCCTGCGACAAATAAAGTAAATTAATTAGTATGATTGACTGGAAGGCAATTTGAGACTAAGTCTCTCATTGGGTGTTTTTAATTAGCTGTCTAAAACGGCTCTAGGCTTCGAAGGAAGAGAGACAGTTATTAAGAAACGTTCAACGCAAGAAATTGATTCCCACCAATCTACGAAAGCAAAAAGAGCAGATAAAGTTTTGGCCACTTTGTCCTTTAGTTGGGTTTTATGGCATATCAACCATTACAGGTTATTTAATGCCAAATCCTTTTTATACATATATATTTAATATATATGATTTGGTTTGGTTGGGTTTTATGGCTTATCAACCATTGAAGGTTATTTAATGCCAAATCCTTTTTATACATATATATTTAATATATATGATTTGGTTTGGTTGGGTTTTATGGCTTATCAACCATTGAAGGTTATTTAACGAAAAATCCTCTTTATACATATATATTAGATATATAGGATTTGGTTTGGTTGTGTTTTATGGCATATGGACCATTGAAGATTATTTAATCCCAAATCCTCTTTATAAATATATATTAAATATATAGGATTTGGTTTTGTTGAGTTTTATGGCAAATCAACCATTGTAGGTTATTTAATGCCAAATACTCTTTATACATACTTGTATACATCAAATATATAAGATTTGGTTTAGTTGGGTTTTATGGCAATATAATCACTGAAGGTTATTCAATACCAAATCCTTTTTATACATATATATTAGATATACAACGTTTGGTTTGGTTTGGCTTTATGGCATATCAACCATTGTAGGTTATTTGATGCCAAATCCTTTTTATACATGTATATTAAATATATAAGATTTGGTTTGATTGTGTTTTATGGCATATCAACCATTGGAGGTTATTTAATGCCAAATCCTGTTCAGGATTTGTAAACATATTTTGTTAGTAACAGTTTTAAACTACCTTGATTTCATTTTCTGCAGACAGTTAAATGGTTTCAAGTATTTTTTATCTAATACTAATAATTTTATTTACTATTAATCCTTTGTTTGCAGGGGGTTAAATGGTTTCAATTATTTCTATGTAACAGTAACAATTCAACATCAGCCATTTGTTTGCACACGTTTAAAAAGATATACATGGTATGTCAGAGATTAGTTTGTCAGAAATTTCCTTTAAGTAAATTAGAACTAATTTTATACACACTTTTTTCTAAACATTAAAATAGTTACAATTATTGCTATCAAACACATATAATTCTATTCAATATTAATCATTTGTTTGCGCAGAGTGAAGTGGCTACAAGTATTGCTATTCAACACTAATTATTCAATTAAACATTACTCATTTGTTGGCTCACAGTTAAATGGCTCCAAGTATTATGCACCTCTAATAATTCAATTTAACATCAGTTATTTCTTTACTGAGAGTTAAATGATTTAACAGTTCTATTTCAAACAATTCAATTTAGCATAAATCATTTGTTTGCACTCAGTTTAAATGTCAAACAGTTCTATTTGACCCAGAGACAGGACCCTATCAGGTGCTACTACACTAGGCTCGAGTGGACCTGCGAGCGATCGCAATGAAGGGTTCCGCATTCCCCAAAACTCCAGCATTACTGAAACCTCACCATCAGGTTGTTTAGTGTCATATACAGGACACTCGTTCGGGATGGGTCTTACCCCTCTGCAGAGATGTAGTCGGTGTATTCTACAGCCCCACTCGACTAGGCTGCCATTCTAAAAATAAGTAAGTAAAGTTGGCGACCATAGTCGAGGGTAACCCGAAGGCTCCCTTTTCGATAGCTACTACACCAAGATGTAGGGGAGGGCGCTACTCCTTCCCTGGATGGCTTTACTTTACCCTTGATCCGCACCTTATAATGCTGAGTGTTAAGCAAGGAGGCATCAAGTACCATTTTTTGAGTCTTTGGTATGACTCGACCTGGGATTGAACCCAGGCCTCCCGGGCCATTGGCGAACACTCTAACCACTTGGCCAATGTCCGAGTCGAGCATTATTATTATTAATATTATCAAATGAAAGTATATAATTGCTTGTAAATATATAATGACCCAGTAGAAGTAAGGAAACAACCTGGCGTGTTCTTAAATGGTTCACGTTGAGTAATGGTTCGCGGACAATCATTAGTGAATTTGATTCTCACCTTGTATCCCATACTTTATGCCTTGTGCCAAACAGTTTCTTCTTCGTTACTTTTCCTGCACACTGTATTTTCTCCTGTCATTCTATCCACGCTATCTCTCTTATCTTTTTAATTTCACTCATTGTATTTTCTCTTTCTTAACTTTCATTATTTTCCTTCTTTTTCTTTATATTTCATTAAGAAAAAACATAAAAAAGGAAGTGGGCTAAATGAGGAGATAACTCATCACCCCTCTTCTATCCCCTCCCATCTTTCTTTCCTGTGTCTATTCTGATTTATTTTATCCATAAGATATGAAGAAGTCCTGTTAATTTTTTTTAGCGTTTTTTGATTTTATCAAAAACACACAACAGGATGGAAATAAATTTTTATGTTTTTTCTTAATGAAATTATTGCTTTGTAATGTCTGTTACACTGACCTCTTTATCAGGAAAGTTTAAATGTTCACTTTTGAATAGTTTTCTTGTCCTGATGGAATTACTCCCAACTCCTGTTTAACTGGACCAAATAATACTTATATATATATATATATATATATATATATATATATATATATATATATATAAAGAAAAAGAAGGAAAATAATCAAAGTTAAGAAAGTTAAAGGCCGTAGCAATCCTAAAGAGCCGTTTGGTGAAACCGAGGTAGACTCGCTCTTGGCCATGTAGGAATTATTTTCATAATATTAGCTCTATCTCATGTATTGAGCACTTTATTACGATTGACTAGACATACGTGCTATTTGATTATTTTCAAGTAGCACGTGTGTTTTTTCGTCTTTTCTTTTTTTTTTAGAGTTTTTTCCCCCAGATATCTGTTTGTAGAATTTGTAAATTGAACAATCGGTTTTTTTATACCAACAATATTATAGATTCGATATAAAGATCAATATATATATATATATATATATAAGTATTTTATAATTTGCTTGAAGCATTGCACAAATTATTTTATTTTATTTTATCGTATTGTATTTCTTAGAGGACTATTGCAATGCAAAATAATTATTCGGGTCTAATTAATTTCGGAGTAAGACTTTGAATATGAACTTACAACATCAAGTTCATGTTTTAAAAAATTTGATGATGAAATTCTTACTTCGAAGTTAACTTGACTCAAATAATTATTTTGCTTTGCAATAGCCCTCTAAACAAACACAATACAATAATATATACGTTGAAATGATTGATTGTAATGCATCAGACAGTATGATAGAAATATGTGGAATGTTAGATGAATCAAACACTTTACTCAAATTCAGATGCATGATATTTCGTTCGTTTTATTCTATTGAACTTCTTCAAACCTACATTTTTCTTCACTCTCTCTCTATATATATTAATAGAAATATGTAGGTCTGAAGAAGTTCGATGGAATAAAATGAACGAAATATCACGCATCTGAATTTGAGTTTAGTGTTTGATTTATCCAACTTTCTGCATATTGCTATCGATGATATATATACATATATATAGTGAAGAAAAATGCAGGCCAGAAAAAATTATATATATATATATATATATATATATATAATTATATATATATTAGGGAAGAAAGTAGTGTTTGGAAAATATTATATATATATATATATATGTGTGTGTGTGTGTGTGTGTGTGTGTGTGTTTCATTAAATAATAAAGACAAATTTTGTCTGAATAATTTATTTAAGATCCTTTCAAATTTTCTGATAAGTGTCTTAGTTTCAAGTTGGAATTGGTAGTTGAATTTTCCAAAATTGTCCTTCATAGACTATCATCAGAGATTGCTTGCTTGTGTAAGGTATGTTTGTTTGTTTGTTAAAAGAGTTTTGAAAGTTTGGGAAATTTTGCGAAAATCATCTACCAATTCCAACCTGAAACTAAGACACTAATCAGAAAACTTGAAAGGACCTTAAATAGATTATACAGACAAAATTTGTCTTTGTTATTTAATGAAACATGCTTAAATGAACGATTGCTGCCTAACTACACACACACACACACATATATATATATATATATATATAGTGTGCGTGTGTGTTATTTTCCAAACACTATTTTCTTCCCTCTTTTCTTTGTTTTTCTATTTTTTCTTTCACTCTCTTCGTAATCATTTTT
>OY757944.1:15907248-15917248 GCA_963585895.1 Sepioteuthis lessoniana
AAACATGTCATTTGTTTAAACAGTTAAATAAACAAACAATTATTCACCATTACTTCTCCAGCAGTGTCCTGCATGTCTTGTTCATTGGACTTGGATGATTTTTAAGATGGGTGGTAGGTGTCCATACACCTGCTGCTTTGTAGGATGCTGCCTCCAGGACTTGTTCAATACAGCTCGCAGCATTTTTGCACAATTGCTGTCAAGCTTTCTCTTCATATGCTTAGTTAGTGTCCATATAGTGCATCCATACAACAGTATTGACATGACCGCTGCTTCTCATGGACAAGTTCACTGACCTTGGAAGCAGTATCTCATCAACCGAAAATGACATCAACTAGCAAAGACATGGAGAACCATCGAAAGACTATAAGTCATATGGAAGAAAGACCTATCAGAAAAAATAAAGCGCAGTTTTTTCCAAGCAGCAGGTGTTATATATATATATATATATATATATATATAATATATATATATAATATATATGATTTGTAAACACATTTTGTTCATAACATTTTTAAACAAGCCTGAGCTCATTCTTTAGCACACAGTTAAATGGTTCTAAGCATTGCTATGTATCACTAACAATTCAATTAAACATCAGCCATTTGTTTACACACAGTTAAATAAACAAACAGTTATATTTCTAACAATTTAGTCTAAGTCATTTGTTTGCACTCAATTTAAATGTCAAACTCTTCTATTTGAATCATAGACAGGACCCAGTCATTATTTGCATATATTTAAATAGACATACCTGATATGCAAGTAATCAATTTGTTGGTAATTTCACTTCTAAATTAAATTAGAACTAATTTGTTTACACACTAGTATTGCTATTGTTTCTTCACAGTTTAATAGTTTCAATTATTGCTATCTAACGTTAATAATTCCATTCAATATTAATCATATGTTATCACATAATAAAGGGGTTACAAGTATTGCTATGTATCACTAACAATTCAATTAAACATCAGTCATATTTATTTATATACACACTCAGTTTAATTGTCCAACAGTTCTATTTGACCTAAAGATAGGACCCTGTCAGATGCTACCTCTCTGGGTCAGAGCGGACCTGTGAGCAATGGCCCTGAAGGGGTAGTGCATATTCCCCAAAGCTCAAGCATTACAGGAGCCTCACCATCAGATTGTTTAGAGTTATATCTAGGACACTCCTTGGTTGGAAGGGAGTCTTACTCTTCTGCAGATATACAGTTGGTGTTTTCTACAGCTCAAGCCATCTGGGCTGGAAATATAATTATATTGTTAAATAAACAGTGAAATAAACAAACAGTTATATTTCAAACAATTCAATTTAGCTTAAGTCATTTGTTTGCACTCAATTTAAATGTCAATCTGTTCTATTTGAATCATAGATAGTGTTGTATAGCCACATAATACATATGCATGCAGAAACGTAACGACGCAATTAAGACGAGCGGACACAGGTCTTTAGAAAAATATACCTCTCACTTTATTTGAAAGGGTTGTGTGTGAGAGGGAGTTGGAGACTGAACAGAACTGCAACATATTGACCATATTGACCGCTTTCTCTTATGGCCATAACAGCGTTTCTTTCCCGTTCTCTTGGGCTGCTCAACCGGGGGCCCAGCCTGGGACATGGTCCTCATTCCAGCATCTTTTCTCCAACTGCAACTGCTCAATCAGGGGTCCTGAGGGCCCCCTCTGCTGGGTGCTGGTTCTCTCTACAGCATCTTATCTCCAACTGACCTGAATTTCCTGTCCCCGGGGTTATATAACAATTTGATGCGCACTCTTCTTCCTGCGAGTGTCAAAATTTCGCACTCAATTCAACGCCTCGACAATCAAGGTTATTTCCTGATATTCCTCGACCGGATGCGCCTGTTATTTACACGGGTGCATTTCCTATTTTGACTGCTTGGCCGGGCTGGAGGTCAATATACAACAATAGGACCCAGTCATTATTTGTATACATTTGAATAGACATACATGATATGCAAGAAATCAATTTGTTGGTAATTTTCACTTCTAAATGAATTAGAACTAATTTGTTTGCACAGTAGTATTGCTATTGTTTCTTCACAGTTAAATGATTTCAATTATTCCTATCTAACATTATTAATTCTATTCAATATTCATCATCATCATCATATCGTGCTGGCAGCACGGATATCCCTGACCCTCTCTCGCCACTCCTCCCTATCGTTCATCGCCCTAGGTAGGTCTTCAGGACAACAACCTGTATCCTCACATAGCTGCTGAATGTACGTTCGTGCTGGTCGTCCTGCTTTTGCGCGGCCATGTGTGGGGATCCATAAGAGTACATCTCTTATGAGTTCATCTCTGCTTCTCCAGCAATGTCCTGCATGTCTGGTTCGTCTAACTTGAATAGTTTTCGTGATAGGGGGCAGGTGGCCGTATAGTTGGTGTCTTGTGGGGTGTTGCTGCCAGGACTTGTTCAGGATTGCACGCAGCATTCTTGTGTAATTGCCATCTCGCTTCTTCTCCAGCCGTTTTGTTAGCGTCCATGTAGTGCATCCATATAGCAGTATCGATGTGACCGCTGCATGGAAGAAACTGCGTTTCATTTTATCGGTTAGGTCTGATTTCCATATAGTCGATAGCCTATTGATAGCTGTCCATGCTTTCGTTAACCTCGTTTCGATGTCCTTTTCGGTTGATTTGACGCTGCTTCCTAGGTACGTGAATTTGTCTACTAGTTTAAGAGGGGTTCCTTCTAGAGTGGAGATGTCCCCCGTTTGGTTATAGCACATATATTCCGTTTTGTGTGCATTAACATGGAGGCCTATGCTTGCTGCTGCTCGTTCCAAACTATGCAGAAGTGTTTCGGCTTGGTCAGGTGTATTTGCCACTTAAAGTATTGCTATGTATCACAAATAATTCAATTAAACATCAGTCATATTTATTTATATACACACTCAGTTTAATAATCCAACAGTTCTATTTGACCAAAAGATAGGACCCTATCAGATGCTACCACTTTGGGCCAGAGTGGACCTGTGAGCAATTGCACTGAAGGGGTAGTGCACATTCCCCAAAGCTCAAGCATTACAGGAGCCTCACCATCAGATTGTTTAGAGTCATATCTAAGACACTCCTTGGTGGGAGTGGGGGTCTTACTCCTCTGCAGATATACAGTTGGTGTTTTCTACAGCTCAAGCTGTCTGGGCTGGAAATATAATTATATTGTTAAATAAACAGTTAAATAAACAAACAGTTATATTTCAAACAATTTATTCTTTGTCATTTGTTTTCACTCAATTTAAATGTCAAACTGTTCTATTTGAATCATAGACAGGACCCAGTCATAATTTGTATACATTTAAATAGACATACCTGATATGCAAGTAATCAATTTGTTGGTAATTTCACTTCTAAATTAAATTAGAACTAATTTGTTTGCACACTAGTATTGCTATTGTTTCTTCACAGTTTAATAGTTTCAATTATTGCTATCTAACGTTAATAATTCCATTCAATATTAATCATATGTTATCACATAATAAAGGGGTTACAAGTATTGCTATGTATCACTAACAATTCAATTAAACATCAGTCATATTTATTTATATACACACTCAGTTTAATTGTCCAACAGTTCTATTTGATCCATAGATAGGACCCTATCAGTTGATACCACTCCGAGTTAAAGTGGACCTGGGAGGAATGGCAATGAAGGGATACTCCATATTCTTTAAATCTCTAAGACTAGAGCCTTACCATCAAAATTGTTTAATGTCATATCCAGGACACTAAATGTTGGTGGGGCGGGGTCTTACATCTCTGCTGAGATGCAGATGGTGTAATGTACAGCCCCAGCCCAATGGGATGTACATATTATTAGTGTTAGATTGGAATACTTGATACCATATAAGAATTATTATTGTTTCGGCATTGAATATCTCATCAGTTGGTATGCCGTATAACAAATCAACCAAGGTAAACCCTAGTTTACTTCACCACTTGGATTTGATATGAAAATTAATTACTTTATCAATAAGATAATATTAAATAGTCATAAACATCTCTGTAAATAAATAAACCAACCGGTCAGCTATTGAAAAGAGAGCCTTCAGGTCACCCTCGTCTAAGGTCACCAACAACTTTTATTTCATATTAGAAACCTGATTTCAGGTTTATGAATATTCTTTGAAAGGAATGTGCCTTCAATAAGTTTCCAGACTTTTTTGTACAGGAATTTTAAATTGTCGTAGACTCTTAAAAATTCACTATGTTATTGCTATACATCTTATAAGATGACAGATCAATTTTTATGATTTCAGGTTCAAATGAACAGCTACAGCAGGAATTGCAATACACCCAACTAAAACCTGATTGTAACAGCTGGTGAATTTCAAAAATGCAATCTGACACTTTAGAAGAACGATATGCAATAAAATTCTGTTTTAAACTTGGAAAAAATTCTACAGAAATATCTGGAATGCTTCAGACTGCTTTTGGAGTATCTTGCATGAATCGAGCATGAGTTTGTGAGGGGCATAGGACATTCAAGGAAGGCAGGGAGTCTGTGAGGGATGATGAGAGGTGTGGGACGAGGAAGGAAGTCAATAGACCACAGTTGATTGGCCAAAGGTTTAGGGTTAGGTTTATGGTTACTATGTTGAGGTTTTAAGGGAGTTCAGGAAGAGATTCCGACGGAAGAGGCCAGCACTCTTCAAATAGGGTCAGCGGCATTTCCTCCAGGACAATGCACCAGTCCACAACTGCATCCTTGTCACAGACTATTTGACCGAGATGAGCATCAAGGCAGTTGCTCAGTCTCCCTATAGTCCAGACTTTGCTCCCTGTGACTTTTGGTTATTTCCTAAGCTCAGAGGCTGTCGTTATGAGACAGTTGAGGAGATGAAAGAGGCTGTGACGAAGGTCATTGATACGCTCTCACAAGAGGACTTCCAGAGGTTGTTGGAACGGTACAAGTGCATTGCAGCTGGAGTAGATTACTTGGAAGAGGACTAGAGTTTCATGTGTGTACTATCAATAAAGTGCCCATACGAAAAAAGTCTGGAAACTTATTTAATGATCCTCGTACATACCAACTTACAAAAACTATTATTGATCTAATCACCCCATACCTTTCCCATAATTATTGCATTAAATATACAAAAGAAATTATCGAAGTCCTTAAAACACACAAACCAAACAAAGGAATAATATCCTCCTAAGACCTGGAAGTTTGTATTGAGGCATGCTAATCTATTTTCTATCATGAAATCTGTTAGATGTTGCCCATTCCTATTTGTCGTGTTGTGGAGGCTGTATTTGTTGTTTCCGTTTTTCCCGATTTGGGCATTCATGTCTCCGCTAATGACTAACATGTTGTGTTTCGGGATGCTACGCACTAATGAGGATAACTCATCGTAGAAGGTGACTAGTTCAGTTTCTTCACTAACATTGGTGGGGCTGTAGCATGAGATGACTGTTGCTCTGGGGTTGCCGTTAAAAGTAGCTGCCATCATTCTAGGTTGTATTTTCTCAACGCTATTAAGCGTTTTTAATGCTCTAGGTCCTATAAGTAATCCTACCCCTCCTACTGCGGCGTTGCCAGAGTTTTTCCATGCGGATACAGTGACGAGCGATCAGCCATTGCCAGTTTCGTGATATTTGATATCTTCGGTGTGCGAGGGAGGGCAAACTATGGACATACACGTACGCAAACAATACTAAAGCTCAGATAGACTACGTCCTTATAAACAAGAAATGGAAAAATAGTGCATTGAATTGCGAGGCATACTCCTCTTTTGAGGGTGTGTCCACCGATCACCGAATAGTCACGGCGAAAATACGGTTAAGCCTACGAAAAAACGCCAAAAGAACAACGACCACCAAACACTATAACTGGGCCCTATTGAACAACAAAGATATAAGAGATAAATACGTATTAGAATTAAGAAACAGATTCGAAACGCTACAAGAAAAGACGGAAAAAAGTACACCAAACGACGAATATGAAAATTTCGTCAATGCACACCTCGAGGCAGCAGCAAAATACATTCCAACAAAACTTAAAACTAAATATAGAGTCCCATGGGAAACTTTAGCGGCGAGAGAAAAACGTGCACTAGTGAAAACAGCCTCCAAAAACTATCGAAAAAATCCAACAAACACAAATGCCTTAAAACTAAAAACGGCACAATATCAATTAGCAGGCATATATATAAAGGAACAGACAGAATACATTCAAAATCAGATAGATAAGATTAGAGACTCGGTGGAAGATAGACAATCTAGAATAGCCTGGCAAACAATAAACGAAGTGAGCAGAAGAAAGAACACAGCCAAAGCAAAACTGAAAGCAGCAAACCAACAAGAAAGAATAAAACTGTGGAAACAGCACTTCGAAAACTTACTTGGAAACCCACCAAAAATAACGCATGAACCAATCACCAGAATAATTAACAAACAATTAGACATTAAACTAGGACCGTTCACACAAGAAGAACTCGACTCGGTTCTCAGAAAAATTAAAAATAGGAAAGCTGCAGGGCTGGACGAAATTCCCCCGGAAGTATGGAAGACCAGACAATTCGACGACATACTGCTCCGACACTGCAACGCAGTATACAATCAAAATCCGATAGATAGATGGATGAAGGGATGCATACTCCCCTTCCCTAAAAAGGGGGACCTCGGATTAGCAAAAAACTACTGAGGCATAACACTTACATCCATAGCTGCCAAAATCTACAATGCCCTACTACGAAACCGCATAGAACCCAAAATCGACAACATACTTAGAAAAAAACAAAATGGCTTCCGAAGAAATAGATCCATGACCTCACAAATATTAACCATCCGTAGAATCCTTGAAGGTGTACAGGCAAAGAACCTACAAGCGACATTAATATTTGTCGACTTTACCAAGGCTTTCGATTCCATTCACAGAGGAAAGATGGAACAAATCCTACTAGCGTACGGCATACCTAAAGAAACCGTAGCGGCAATAACGATTCTCTATAGAAACACTAAAGTAAAAGTACGATCACCGGATGGAGACACAGAATACTTTGACATTGTAGCAGGAGTACTACAAGGGGACACGCTGGCCCTGTACCTCTTTATCATTTGTCTAGACTACGTACTTAGAACATCGATTGACAAAATCAAAGAGAATGGCTTCGAACTGACGAAGAAAAGAAGCAGAAGGTACCCCGCAAAAACAATTACCGACGCCGACTACGCCGATGACATAGCGATACTGGCAAATACACCTGACCAAGCCGAAACACTTCTGCATAGTTTGGAACGAGTAGCAGCAAGCATAGGCCTCTATGTTAATGCACACAAAACGGAATATATGTGCTATAACCAAACAGGGGACATCTCCACTCTCGAAGGAACCCCTCTTAAACTAGTAGACAAATTCACGTACCTAGGAAGCAGCGTCGAATCAACCGAAAAGGACATCGAAACGAGGTTAACGAAAGCATGGACAGCTATCAATAGGCTATCGACTATATGGAAATCAGACAATAAAATGAAACGCAGTTTCTTCCAGGCAGTGGTCACATCGATACTGCTATATGGCTTCACTACATGGACGCTAACAAAACGGCTGGAGAAGAAGCTAGATGGCAATTACACAAGAATGCTTCGTGCAATCCTGAACAAGTCCTGGCAGCAACACCCCACAAGACACCAACTGTACGGCCACCTGCCCCCTATCACGAAAACTATTCAAGTTAGACGAACCAGACATGCAGGACACTGCTGGAGAAGCAGAGATGAACTCATAAGAGATGTACTCTTATGGATCCCCACACATGGCCGCGCAAAAGCAGGACGACCAGCACGAACGTACATTCAGCAGCTATGTGAGGATACGGGATGTTGTCCTGAAGACCTACCTAGGGCGATGAACGATAGGGAGGAGTGGCGAGAGAGGGTCAGGGATATCCGTGCTACCAGCGCAATATGATGATGATGAAGATGTGGAAAATTTATTCACGAATGTTTCACTTCTAGAAACAATCAATATAATTATAAATAATATTTACCATCATCCAACCCTCCCTCCACACAAAATCAATTCCAATACTTTATGAAAAATACCTTTTCTCTGCACTACTGAGGTACCATTTTACGATCCCCATGGGAATATATACATCCAAAAAGATGGAATCGCGATGGGGTCAGTTTTGGGGCCCATTTTTAATAACTTTTACATGTCAGACTTTGAAATTAAGATTTTTAATACCATCAAACAGAGTGTAATATAACCACTTAGGTTTCAGTCGGATCCCCTGGTAACCTCGCCGTGATAAGAAGAGACGACCCCAAAACACTATCTGTTGGCTGCTTTTTCACTATAGTGGGCGAAAATAGAGAGATTGAGTATCGGAAATGCATCAACTGATTAGATAGTTGGAGAAGTGCGAAGCGAAAGGGAGAGACACAAACTAAGTCATTTCTTTTCCACTGACCAAGTCGCCACTTCTCTCGGAGCTTCATCTCTCATCTGTCGCCTTTCTGCTTTTTCCGCTACTCTCTCTCTCTCTCTCTCTCTCTCTCTCTCTCTCTCTGACTGCATTGAATCCCTTTCTTATATACGTTCCTCAAACTATTCCTAAACAAATGGTTTTATCAGACGTCAGCCTTAAAACTTTTAGTGACACGTCTACGCATAACAAAGTATATTCGCCTTGACCTTTACAAGTCGGAAATCCCCCAATTTTGAACTCCAGGTTTAATTAGAAAATAATTTTTACTTTGTTTTTTTGTTTGCTTGGTTTTTTTTGGCATATCAACCTTGATAGGTTATTTAATGCCAAATCCATATTTACACAAATGAACAGTTCTATTTTAAACAATTAAGGTTTGCATAAGTACACAGTGTGATTGTCAAAAACATTACTATTTCAAGTTATTCAGTTTAATCAAAAATTTCTAATTCAAATAATTCAGTTTAATATAAGCATAGTTGTGGTCAAAACAGTTCTATTTCAAACAATTCAGTTTAGCATAAAAAGAGTTTTATTTCAAGAAATTCATTTTAGCATAAGTACACAGCTTAGTTCTATTTGACCTAGAGAAAGGACATAGATAGGACCCTATCAGGTGCTGCTAATCCGGGCCAGAGTGGACCTAGGAGTGATGTCAATGAGAAGGTACTCTGAATACCCCAGGGATCCAACTTTACTGGAACCCCATCATCTGATTGTTTAGTGTCATATCCATGACACTCGTTGAAGGGGTCTTAACCACTGCAGAGATGCATATGGTGTATTCTTCATCCCAAGTCAATGGGCAACTATTTATTAAAAAGATAATTTTCAAAAATCTAAGCAAAAACTAAAATCCCTAGTACTTTTTCAAGATTGCCCCTCCGCTTGGGCTGTAGAATGCTAAACTGCGTCCTAATGCTAAACTGATTTGCTTGAAATAGAACTATTTTGACATCTAAACTGTGTACTTATACTGAACTGAATTGCTCGATATAGAATTGTTTTTGCATATAAAATGAGTTCTTATGCAAAACCGATTTCCTTGAAATCGAACTGTTTTGAACATCTAAGCTGCGTACTTATTTTGAACTGAATTGCTCGAAATAGAACTGTTTTGACATCTAAATTGCGTACTTACGCTAAACTGAATTGCTCGAAACAGAACTGTTTTGACATCTAAATTGCGTACTCATGCAAATCTGAATTATTTGACATAGAACTGCTTTTAACATTGAAACTGTACTTACGTTAAACTAATTTTTTTTAATTAGAACTTTTTGACTAAACTGAATAGCTTTAAATAGAAATCTTTTTGACAATTCAACTGTGTACTCATGCTATAATGAATTGTTTGAAATAGAACTGATTATTTGTATAAAAATGGATTTGGCATTAAATAACCTACAAAGGTTGATATGCCATTAAGACCAAACAACTAACTTAACAATTTTTCAAGATAATGATCACTGTTTCTTATAGGATTTTGAAATTACATTTATAATGTATGATTTTATCACTGGACATTGGCATAATGG
>OY757944.1:15922248-16059748 GCA_963585895.1 Sepioteuthis lessoniana
CTCTTTAGTTTGGGTTGTACAGGGTGGAACGATAAAACTGTCGTCCGAAAGTTATTTTAAAACTTTTATTGAAAAAATCAATTCAGCTAACTTGATTATGTAGTAGAGCTGACATATACAGGGGTGGAAGGATAAAACTGTCGTCCTAAAGAAAACAACACTACAGCTTTATTTTAAAACTTTTATTGAAAAAATCAGTTCAGCTAACTTGATTATGTAGTAGAGCTGACATCTACAGGGTGGAACGATAAAATTGTCGTTCTAAAGAAAACAACACTACAGCTTTATTTTAAAACTTTTATTGAAAAAATCAATTCATCTAACTAGAGCTGACATCTATTCAATGTAACCGCCTTCATCCTCAATAACCACCTCGATACGGATCGGGAACTGGGAGCATGCATTTTCCACAAGCGCCGGCGGGAGCTCAGCGAATACTCGGTGGATGGCGGCGATCAGGCTGGCTTTGGTGTTATGGGAGGTCATGTTGGTGATGTTCTCGACGTATGACCAAACGTTGTAGTCCAGCGGGTTCAGGTCAGGGGTGGAGGAGGGCCTGTGAGAGAAGGCTGCAAAGTTGTAGCACTCCTTCTGAAGCCAAGCCTGGGTCTCTTTGGACTTGTGGGCCGGCGCGGAGTCCTGCTGCCACACCAAGGGTCTGCCACTGGCCACCTGATTGCACCAGGGGATCACCACACTCTTCAGCACATCCAGGTACACTTTAGTGTTGACTTTCAAGCCGACTTCGAAGATGTGTGGCCCTCACTTGAAACCACACCAAAGAGTATAACCGTAGCCGGAAATTTGGTTTTCATCACCCTGGACACGTCCCTGTTAGTCGTGGCAATCCAAATTTGCATTTTGAGGGTGCTGGCAATGGTCCTGTTGTCATAACTTATATCGGTAGAGAACATGAGTTGTACAGCAGCGCATCTCCGATCTCGCTCGTTGAACATTGTGTCACTTTCAGACATGATAGAAGGCTCCTATCGCTCTTGGGACTTGTACACAATCGGCCAAATAGTAGATGGTCTGCAACAAAAAAAGAAAAGTGGTTTTCATTAAACGGAAATATAATCATGTCATCTTTTCTAGGGCGACAATTTTATCGTTCCACCCAATATATTCCTGGTATGTAAGTGCCGCTAGAATCAGAAGTTTTTGCTCATTGTTTTATTGTTTTAATATTGTTCTGTTATCGGTAAAAAATTTCCGAAATTCAGTTTTTGGGCATAAATGTTTTTTTAGATGTTGTGCTATGGGACTGGTATCAGAAAGGTGGATTGTAAGTCTTCTCGATTGGGTAGTTGAGGTTAAATCGACGTTTATATATAAGTAACTGAATTAGCGACTGTAGTCGAGGGCAACCGAAGGCTTCCTTTTTATCAGCTACTATACCGGGGAGTAGGGGAGGTTCCTACTCTTTTCCCTGGATTGCTCCACATACCCTTGATCGGTACATTTTAATATCGTGTAAAGCAAGATGGCATCAAATACCACTTTTTGAGTTTTGGTATGACCTGACCTGGGATTGAACTCGGGTCTCACAGGTCATTGGCGAAGACTCTTGGTCTAGTGGGTAGAGTACATATATGCATATATATATATATATGTGTGTGTGTGTGTGTGTGTGCGTTTACAGGGTGCAGAAGCAAAATATGGAATAATTTTTAAAACGTTTGAAGTAACGCCCTCCCCTAAACTTTGGTGTAGTAGCTATCGTAAAGAGAGCCTTCGGGTCACCCTTGACTAAAGTCGCCAACTTTGCTTTTAGTCCAATATTTGAAAAAAAATCTAAATTTTCATGATTAGCTCTATTATTTAAGCAGTTGTTTTTTGTTAAAATTCAGCCCAATATGAGCGAGCAAGTAAATAAACGACAAAGAATCTATGATTTGCTTATTGCCAAAACCAAACCATAATTCCTTTGTCTATCGGATACAAAGCAAAGAAAAATTTTTTTACACAAAAAGACCTTTTTAAGGAAAAGGCAGAGCGGAGGATTGATACAATAATTGACAAAAATGGTGACCACATTGAATAAATTTACAGTTTTGTGTCTGTATTCTTATTTTTGGTGTATTTTTTTTTTTCAAATTGTAATTTATCTTATTTTATTTTAGAGTTGTTTATTATTATACTTGAATATTTCTAATTTTATATCCGCACCCAATATATATGTTGTATAACCGTAATACATATACAAGCGGAAATATAATCAAACATAATTTACGAACTTCAATGAACGAACGAACACACAAATATATCACTCTTACTTTATTCTCGAAAGGGTTAATGTTTCTGTGGTGTGTGAGAGATGGGTGGAGAGACATATACTCAGATAGAGGGCTTCTTCTTCCCAATATCTTCTTCCAGGAGCCAGTGGGTGTCAATGCTTGCACTCCCTTGCAAGCTTGGTCAGCTGCGTGTCCCACGCTCGACTGCGATTCTCTGCACTCTGTCCAAATCTGACCGCGTGGTTCTCATCACGTGGTCTACTTCCCGTTACACACCTGTTGTACCCGAGTGCTCTGATAGGGCTGTCATCTTCGTGTTTACTCACTAGGAACGAACTGAAAATCCATGTCATATGTTATATATATATATATAGCGATGATTTTAAAAAATAGGAATCTATCAACGGAAAGAAAATATTATCTAGAAAATATGGAATATTTAACATATATATATATATATATTAAATATTCCATATTTTATCTTGTCTTTTAATAGAGTCGTTTATTATTATACTAGAATATTTCTAATTTCACTTCCGCCCCCCGTATATATATATATATATATATATATTGATGAATTTAAAAAACAGGACCCTATCAATGTAAAGAGAATATTAACAAGAATATATGGAATATTTAGTATATATATATATATATAAAACATGACATTATATATATATATATATATATGACATGATATATATATATATATATATATATCATTTTAAATATTTCATATTTTATCTTATTTTATTTTAGAGTCGTTTATCATAATACTAGAATATTTCTAGTTTTACATCCGCTACCCGTATATATATATAGTGACGAGTTACATCCGCTCCCCTATATATATATAGTGACGAGTTTAAAATACAGGGCTCTATCAAAGGAAAGATAATATTATTAGGAAAATATTGAATTTTTAACATTATATATATATATATATATATATATATATATATATATTCCATATTTTATCTTGTTTTATAATAGTCATTTATTATTATATTAGAATATTTGCTTCCATTCCCCGTATGCACATATATTTTTTTTCAACTAGCAATTACCACGTCACGGAAAATCCACATTAGCTATGGTATCCACACACACACACACACACACACACACACACACATATATATATACATTGATGAATTTAAAAAACAGGACCCTATCAACGGAAAGAGAATATTATCAGGAAAATATGGAATATTTTATATATGTATATATATATATGGTCATGGTTATCTTTCAATGGTTGTTTTTATTATTCTCATCAATAGAAGCCACTCTTATGATGAGCAGCTGTAGTTCCCCGATCGAACTGACGATCCTGAGCGTTAAGTCGCTAAACTCACGTCCAGGACCAGGTTAGGTATTGAGTTTGGCTGTCAATAGGTTTATTCAAATACCTTCACTTCCATCATGCTGCTTCCCATGTGTACGTAAAAAAAAAAAGAACGAGTCCTGGCGGCAACACCCTACAAGACACCAACTATACGGCCACCTGCCTCCCATCACGAAAACTATCCAAGTTAGACGAACCACAGGACACTGCTGGAGAAGCAGGGACGAGCTCATAAGTGATGTACTCCTATGGACCCCTACGTATGGCCGGGCAAAAGCAGGATGACCAGCTCGAACATACATTCAGCAGCTATGTGAGGATACGGGGTGTGGCCCTGAAGACCTGCCAGAGGCGATGAACGATAGGGAGAAGTGGCGAGAGAGGGTCAGGGATATCTGTGCCTGCAGCACGACGTGATGATGATGATGATGATATATATATATATATATATATATTCCATATTTTATCTTGTTTTACGATTGTATAATAGAGTCGTTCTTTATTGTACTAGAATATTTCTAATTTTACTTCCCCACCCCGTATACATATATATATATATATATATATATATATATATATATATATAAATC
The DNA here is from genome assembly GCA_963585895.1 of Sepioteuthis lessoniana. Lineage (NCBI taxonomy): Eukaryota > Metazoa > Mollusca > Cephalopoda > Myopsida > Loliginidae > Sepioteuthis > Sepioteuthis lessoniana. The sequence continues at coordinate 15,926,424 of OY757944.1, forward strand.
TATTTGTCAGAATGGTTTTAATCGTTCAGTCATGGATTTATTGACCTATGTATGTAGATTTATTTAAATAATTTCCTTTACAAGCCTTTTCATCTGATGAAAATCAGCTTTTCTCTGATATGTCAAAGTTGATTTTGCTCAGTGAAGTTCATTTTATATTACATCCGTGTTTTCCGCTCACACCTCAACTCTGACCTTGTTCCCCTTAGCTCCGGCGATATTCGCTTCATCCATTACAATTTCATACACCTGTCAACATTTTTCATTGTTCGTCACCTTTCAAAAATGTCTTCCTTTGTCGCTTAGAAGACACTAAATCTTTTTAGATGTCTTTACTGGGGTTAGATTCTATATATTGGTAGTTATGGCTAATAAGGCTCAAGAACGATCAGTCAGCTGGCAAATACGGCTGAGTAAGATGATTATCTCGCTCTTGATAGAACCAAAGGCGGACTGAGTTTAGATTTGGTCTTATTATTATTTATTTTTTAATTTTACAGTTTCCTCATTTAAATGCAGGATAATCCATAACAACCTAATAAAAAACCTACTGAGACTTGTCATAGTTAATGAGATAGATGTGAATAGACTTGAGATAGATAGATAGATAGATAGATAGATAGACATAGAAAAGTATAAACAGAGATAGTTATGAATCTCTGAGATAGATACAACGATATGAACAGACTGAGATAGACAGATAGACATAAACAGGCTGAGATAGATAGATAGATAGATAGATAGATAGATGTGAATAGACTGAGGTAGATAGATAGATAGATAGATATGAACAGACTGAGATAGATAAGTATAAAGTGACTGAGATAGATAAATCGATATCAACAGACTTAGATAGATAGATAATTTTATTAAGATCAAGTTTCCTGATAATAGTCTAGATTTCGGGTTGGAATTTGAGGATGAATTGACCAAAATTGTTCCAAGCGCTTTCGGACGTTTCATACGCCATCATCAAATGTTGCTTGCATGTGTAAAGAGTATTTTTCATTATTTTTAAAAGTATTTTTTTAGGTTTTTTATAATATAACCAAAGTACGCTAATGCGGAGTTAAATAAAACTAAGATGATGATGAATTAAAAAAAAAAACAGAAATAGAACATGATCGAGAAAATATGGAATATATATATATATATATATATATATATACACACACACACACATACATATATATATATATATATATATATATATATATATATATATATATATATATTAGATATTCCATATTTTATACATACGAGGATCATTAAATAAGTTTCCAGACTTTTTTCGTATGGGCACTTTTATTGATAGTACACACATGAAACTCTAGTCCCCTTCGAATTAAGCTCCTCTGGCTGCAATGCACTTGTTGTACCGTTCCAACAACTTCTGGAAGGCCCCATGGAATTCTTCTTGTCTGAGCCTGTTAATGACCTTCGTCACAGACTCTTTCATCTCCTGAATTGTCTCATAACGACAGCCTCTGAGCTTAGGGAATAACCAAAATTCGCAGGGAGCAAGGTCTGGATTATAGGGAGGCTGAGGAACTGTCTTGATGCCTATCTTGGTCAAATAGTCTGTGACAAGGATGGAGCTGTGGACTGGTGCATTGTCCTGGTGGAAATGTCACTGACCCGATTTGAAGAGTGCTGGCCTCTTCCGACCGAATCTCTTCCTGAACTCCCTTAAAACCTCAACATAGTAACCCTAACCCTAACCCTTTGGCCAATTAACCAAATTTTGCAAGTTCTTTCATGTCTGTGTGGTTGTTTGTTTTTGAAACTGAAGGCTTTGAGAATTTGCCGGCGTTTCTTTGCTTCACACACACACACACACACACACACACACACACACATATATATATATATATATATATATATATATATACAATATGTGGCTGTTTGTTGGCTGGTTGTTTTGTTTTACGGCGTATCAACACTTTTTGGTTACTTTAACGCCGAGTTTGTTTTTTTTTTTTTCACTGTTAAATGTCAAAACAGTTCAACTTCAAGCAATTTGGTTTAGCAGAACTTCGCATTTTTAAAGTTAAAACAATTTCATTTCAAACAATTCAGTTTAGCATAGGTAGACAGTTTAATTATATTCCAAGCAGTTCTATTTAAAATAGTTCAGTTTAATATAAGTACGCAGTTTCTATGTGAAAACAGTCCTATCTCATGCAACTCAGTTTTGTATAAGTTCACAGTTTAGTTCTATTTGACCCATAGATGGGACCCTAACAGGTGCTACCATTCCAGACCAGCTTTGACCGGGGAGCGATGGCAATAAAGGTGTAGTCTGCATTCCCCCAAGCCCTAGCTTTACTTTAGCCTCACCATCAGACTGTTTAGTGTCATATCTAGGACACTCTTAGGTGAGGTAGTTTTACCTCTTTGCAGAGATGCAGTTGGTGTATTCTACAGCCCCAGCCGACTGAGTAATAATATGTGGCGGGTACAGTTGAAATTGGTTCACTCATCATAATATGTAATAGAAATAGCCTAAAACGCCAGTTGAATTTATTAGAGCCTTTCAATAAACGAAAGTTTGAAATGAAACCAAAGTATAGATCATCATCGTCATGTCACGCTATCAGTACAGATATTTCTGACTCTGGCTCTCGCCACCCCTCCCTATCCTCTATTCCTTTTGGTGGGTCCTCAGGGTTACATCCAATATCGGCACAGAGCTGCTGTATGTAGGTTCGAGCTGGACGTCCTGCTTTTGCTCGTCCAGTGGACACTGGAGTACATCACTTACGAGCTTGTCCCTACTTCTCCAGCAGTGTCCCGCATATCTAGTTCATCTAATTTTGATAGGTTTCGTGATGGGTGGTAGGTGGCCGAACAGCTGCTGTTCTATTGGGTGCTGTCTCCAGGACTTGTTCAATATTGCTCGCAGCATTCTTGTGTAATTGCCGTCAAGTTTTTTCTCCATATGTTTAGTTCGCGTCTGCAGAATAACAATAGCACATACCCCCGTAAAGCGTCCAGCTGGCAGACAGAAATAAAGCAGGTCAGTGCAGTCCTCTTTACAATGCTAAACTGAAACTGGTTTATATAATAAAATACTTTCACTTACTTGCAAGCAGCCAATCGCGATCTATGCAATGGAATAGCCCACTTGTGCACAATGGGTTGCCCCAAGGCACCATAATTAGCTCCCGTTCCTCAATCGTTGATGGAGTTTCATGTCTTCACGACTGATTTCTCTTAGCTAACGTGATAAATTACTCTCGCCTATCGCAACTAATTGTCCTACGCAACCTGACAAATCCTACAATGTCCATGTGGTGCATCCATATAGCAGTATCATTACGACTGCTGCTTGGAAGAAACTGCGCTTCATTTTATCGGTCATGTCTGACTTCCATACAACCGATAGCCTATCGGTCGTATGGTTTTGCTAGTCGCATGTCGATGTCTGCCTCGGTTGGTGAGATTCTGCTCCCAAGGTAGGTGAACTTGTTATAAGATATTACAATAACAAAACATTTTAAGATATGAAACTACTACTGTTCATCAGTTGCGTTACTGTCAACCACCGTTAAAGATTGCCCAGTCGGTTGGCTGTAGAATACAACGACTGCTTCTCTGCAGAGGAGTAAGACCCCCCCCACACACACACACACCACAACGAGCATCCTGGATTTGACACTAAACAATCTAATTGTGATATTCCAGTAATGTTGGAGATTTGGGGAATGTGGATTACTCCTTCATTGCTCCTGATGTGGGCCTATCAATTGGTCAAGTGGAACTAAACTGGGTACTTATGCTAGACTAAATTGCTTGAAATAGAGCTATTTTAACATTTAAATTATGTACTTATGCTAAACTGAACTGTTTGAAGTATAACTGTTTTCAACATAGAAACTCTGCTCGAAATAGAACTATTTTGATATCTAACTGTATGTAAACAAAAATTATTTGAAATGGAACTGTTTTTGTATGCTAAACTGAATTGTTTGAAACAGAACTGTTTTTGACATTGAAACTTTATTACGCTAAACTAATGTTTGAAATAGAACTGCTTTGATATTTAACTGTATGTAAACAAAGATTATACTTATACTAAACTTAATTGGTTAAATCAGAACTGTTTTACTAAACAGAATAGCTTGAAATAAAACTATTTTCATATCTAAACAGTGTACTTATGCCAAGCTGACTTGTTTGAAATAGAACTTCATTTTATTTATTAATTAATTAATTTATTTTTTGTATAAAATGAATTTGGCATTAAATAACCTAGAAAGGTTGATATGCCCTAAAACCCCCCAAAAACAAATATTCAAACTTACAGGAGGATGTGTGTGTGTGTGTGTGTGTGTGTGTGTGTGTGTGAGCGCACGCGCGTATGTAGATTTTTCACTGACTTCAAACGATTTATTTTGGCTGAAGTAACTTTATCTAAACAATCGTTTTTTTTTTTTATTTTGTTTTGTTTTGTTTAGTTTGTTTTTTTAAAGCTCAACACATACAGAGGTAAGATCGGTACTTTCTTATCAATCCAGATTTGCGGAACCATATGATTTTTAAATAAACACTCTAATGTGTTTTTAATTACTCTGTGCCATGACAGTCGTATTTTTGTTTAGTGTTTGTTTATTTATTTGTTTGTTTGTTAGTTTGTTTTGGGTTTGTTTTTTTTTTGTTATTTTTTGTTTGTTCATAAACTCAGCCTCACTTGCCCAGTCTCTTGTTTGTCGTTGATGATTCTGTCCAATAGCCAAAAGCCATGTTCTCGTCACTGGGCTGCCTTTAATTTGGTGTAAAAAAAAAAAAAAAGAAAAGAAAAGAAGAGAAAAATAAGGGTCGTTGATACAGATGAAAGAAATAGAAGAAAAAGAAGAAAAAAAAGATACTGATAATAGCTCCTTTCCTGTTTGGGACATTTGAGTAAATGTTGAACCCTGACATCCCTTTTTTTTATTGTTAAGGAACCCCTTTTAGTTATCTGGGCCGTCAACAGTATACATTCGAATAGACCAAAAAAGGAGGTTGTCACTTGATCTCGATTTCACTTACAGACACAAATGATAAAAACCGCTGTATTATCTGGCTGAGTTTATTTGTTTAACGGCATATCAACTCCTTATGGGATATCTAAAGCCAAAATTTGATTCATTTGAATCATAATCATCTTTTCCATATTCTTTGGTTGGTTGGTTGGTTGGGTTTTATTTAACACCAAATCCATTTTTATACAAATAGACAGTTCTATTTCAAACAATTCACTTTAACTTGAATACACAATTTAATTGTCAAAAACATTTTCATTTCAAGCTATTCAAACAATTCAGCTTTGTATAAGTATAGTTTTTGTCCACACACACTTAAATGTCAAAAAAATTCTATTTCAAGTAATTCACTTTAGGATAAATACGCAATTTAGTTCTTTTTTACCCATAGATAGGACCCTATCAGGTGCGACCTCTCTGGGCCTGAGTTGACCTCGGAGCGATGGCAGTGAAGGGGTATTCCGCATTCCTCAAAGTTCCAGCATTGCTGAAAGCTCACTATCAGATTGTTTTGTATCATATCCAGGACACTCATGGGGGTGGGGTCTTACCTCTCCGCAGAGAAGCAGTCAGTGTATTCTACAGCCAGCCGACAGGGCAATTCAATGTTCGGTTCCATTTTTTTAAATCAATACTCCAACGGTGGCTCCAGTCAGCTGCAAAATGCAGTGACTGCATCTCTGCAGAGGTGTAAGAATCCTCTAACGAGTGTCTCAGATATGACACTAAACAATCTGATGGTGAGAATCTAGTAATGCTGGATCTTTGGGGAAAGCGGAGTATCTCTTTATTGCCATCACTCCATATCCGGAATAGTAACACCTGATTGGGTCTTATCGATGAGTCAGAGAGAAGTAAACTGCGTATTTATGCTAAACTGAATTATTTGAAATAAATCTGTTCGATCATTTAACTGTGTGAAAACAAAAAACTATACTTATGCTAAATTGAATTATTTGAAATAAATCTGTTCGATCATTTAACTGTGTGAAAACAAAAAACTGTACTTATGCTAAGCTGAATTGTTTGAAATAGAACTGTTTTGGGAATGTCTTCGTTGTGTAATGGTTAAAAAGCTGGACAGCAGAATTGCAGCAAGTGAGTTCCAACTCCAGTCACGGAATTAGGTTTACTCTCGGACAAATACTCTTGGAAAAGATATTAACCCCCTTATCCTTCAATCTTGGGTTGAATTGTACTACTATTGTTCTCGTAGGAGGGTGCCTTTGGCATTGAATAACCCACGCAGGTTGACATGTCATTAAACAAAGAAACGATACCAAACTAGAACTGTTTATATGTATAGAATTGTATCTTATTGAAAAAAAACTACAATGGTTGATATGTCATAAAACCAAACCAATCCAACAGGGAGGAAATTTTTTTTAACTCCAGATTTAAGGAAATTCAGGGTTTTCCTCGAAAATTATTTGAAAGACCGTTTTCAATTTCTTCTTTGTTTCTGAATGATTCACCATTTAAGAAACGTTTCAGTGACGGAAACAAATTAAAAATCTTTCCTGCGTTTGTTTGACTGAAGTCGTTGAAAAATGAGAATGATGACAGGATTTCAATAAATTTAACCAAAATTTGTTTTTATATCCTTTCTGGGGTTGTCCATTTTTCATTAGTTTATTTTGGTTAGATTTTATGGCATATCAACCATTGTAGGTAATTTAATGCCAAATCCTCTTTATACATATATATTGAATAGATAGGATTTGGTTTGGTTGGGTTTTATGGCATAGCAACCATTTTAGGTTATTTAATACCAAATCCTCTTAATACATATATATTGAATATATAGGATTTGATTTAGTTGGGTTTTATGGCATAGCAACCATTATAGGTTATTTAATACCAAATCCTCTTAATACATATATATTGAATATATAGGATTTGATTTAGTTGGGTTTTATGGCATAGCAACCATTATAGGTTATTTAATGCCAAATCCTCTTTATACATATAGATTGAATATATAGGATTTGGTTTGGTTGGGTTTTATGGCATATAAACCATTATAGGTTATTTAATGCCAAATCCTTTTTCTACATATGTATTAATATAATATCAATGATAATAATAATATCAATAATAATAATAATATTTAATAATAAATCCTCTTTATACATATATATTGAATATATATAATTTGGTTTGGTTGGGTTTTATGGCATATCAACCATTGCAGGTTATTTAATGACAAATCCTTTTTATACATATATATTAAATATATAGAATTTGGTTTGGTTGCGTTTTATGGCATATCAAGCATTGCAGGTTATTTAATGCCAAATCTGGATTATACATATATGAGTTATATATGATTTGAAAACATAAGTCAACAAATTTAGATAGTTCCAAGTTCACAACCAATTCAATTAAACTTCAAACATTTATTTGCACAGAGTTAAATGCTCAAACAGTTCTATTCCAAACAATTCAATTTAGCAAATGCCAAAGTTAAATGGCTCAATGAATTGCTATGTATCACTAACCATTTCAATTACACATCAGTCATTTATTTACATAGAGTTAAATGCTCAAACAGTTCTATTTCTAACAATTCAATTTAGCAAAAATCGACAAAGTTAAATGGTTTCAAGTATTGCTATGTATCACGAACAATTCAATTAAATATCAGTCCTTTATTTAAACAAAGTTTAAATGTCAAATAGTGCTATTTCACCCATAGATAGAACCCTTTCAGGTGCTACCACTCCAGGCCACAGTGAACTTTGGAGTGATGGCAATGAAGGGTTATTCTGCATTCTCCAAATCTCCAGCGTTACTGGAACCTCACCATCAGATTGTTTTGTATCAAATGTCGGACACTCGTTGGAGAAGTCTTACCCATCAGCAGAGATGATGTCGGTGTATCCTACGGCTACAGCCGACTGGGCCCTCTTTAGTGGGGGGGGGTCTTACTCCTTTGCTGAGATGCATTTGGTGTATTCGACAGCCTCCTCAGTCGACTCGGCTAGAAATATTACGAGAGGAAATCGTTGAGGTGTTGTGGTTAACGTGCACTTCCCTGACGTCCTAGTAAGCGTGTTCGAACTTTGATCGTGCGATTGTTGATTCGCTTATGGTTAAGGTATAATTGTTTAACGGCATATCAACCCTTTAAGGGTTATTTTTGGATTAATATTTGTTAGGTCGTGGATCTGTTTCTTCGGAAGCCATTTTGTTTTTTCCTAAGGATGTTGTCGATTTTGGGTTCTATGGATGCACTACATGGACGCTAAGAAAACGGCTGGAGAAGAAGCTAGACGGCAATTACACAAGAATGCTGCGAGCAATATTGAACAAGTCCTGGCGGCAACACTCCACAAGACACCAACTATACGGCCACCTGCCTCCCATCACGAAAACTATCCAAGTTAGACGAACCACACATGCGGGACCCAGCTGGAGAAGCAGGGACGAGCTCATAAGCGATGTACTCCTATGGACCCCCACATTTGGCCGGGCAAAAGCAGGACGACCAGCACGAACATACATTCAGCAGCTATGTGAGGATACGGGATGTAGCCCTGAAGACCTGCCAGAAGCGATGAACGATAGGGAGAAGTGGCGAGATTTATAACTATTTGATTGTAATTATAACTGCATTTTTAATGTTTCGTTGCACTTTTGAATTGCATATTTTACTAGGAATGGTAAGCAAAGACTCAGTAAAGAGACAGGGGAAATAGGAGATCAGAGGAAGAATCGAGACCATCCAGACCACAGCAGTGTTGAAATCAGCTACAATACTAAGAAGCATTCTGGAGATGTGCGGAGAATTGCTGTCACTCAAACTCCAGTGAAAAAACTTCTGTTAAAACTTGCCAGTAAAGCTTGCAACGGGAGCAAGGTGATCCACCGAGAACTGTGCAAGAAACTGAAATTTGACCATACGTACAAATGGTATATGCATAACCCAACATCTGTCCTGGAAAACGAGACACATAAACTCATTTGGGATTTTGATATTAAAGTTGTTTAATGTGCGAACTTAGTCGAGGGTGACCCGAAGGCTCCCTTTTCAATAGCTACTACACCGAGGTGTAAGGGAGGGTGCTACTCCATTCCTTTGATTGCTCCACTTTACCCTTGATCTGTACCTTATAATGCTGAGTGTTAAGCAAGGCGCATCAAGTATCATTTTTTGAATCTTTGGTATGACTCGACTTGGGATTGAACCACGGTCTTTCGGACCATTGGTGAATCACTTAATCTCGGTCTGACGACCAGACCTAATAATAATCAACAAAAAAAAAAAAAAAGAAAAAGAAAAAAGAACTTGAAAAATTGTAGGCTTTTCTGTCCTGACTGACCACAGAGTAAAATTGAAAGAAAGGGAAAAGAAGGATAAGTACTTCGATCTTGCTAGGGAATGGAAAAAAACTGTGGGACATGAAAGTGACGTTTATACCAATTGTAATTGGTGCTCTTGGTACAGTTACCGGACGATTAATGAAGGGACAGGAGGACTTGAAAATAAGATGACGAGTGGAGACCATCCAAACAACTGCATTATTGAGATTAGCCAGAATACTGAGAAGGATACCGGAGATTTAATGAGACTTGCTGTCACTCAAACTCATTTGAAAGACCATCAGCTAATGCTGATGTAAAAACTCTCAAGGAATAACATGATAATTATAATAATAATGAATTGTAATTATAATAATTAGAGGTAAAAAAAAAAAAAACTGTATAGATATTTCAAGAGACAAATTGGCGAGATTGCAAATGAGAAGTTCTGGATAAGAAAGAGGCACCTCAAGAGCGAAAATTATCTTTTACTAGCAGCAAAAAACAAAGCTATAAGTCGAAGCGAAAATTCATAATATACCAACACAATAGCAATTGTACGAGGTGCATACAATAAGTTTCCAGACTCTTTTCGTATGGGCACTTTTATTGATAGTACACACATGAAACTCTGGTCCCCTTCGAAGTAATCTCCTCCGGTTGCAATGCACTTGTTGTACCGTTCTAACAACTTCTGGAAGGCCCCATGGAATTCCTCTTGTGTGAGCGTGTCAATGACCTTCGTCACAGACTCTTTCATCTCCTCAATTGTCTCATAACGACAGCCTCTGAGCTTAGGGAATAACCAAAAGTCACAGGGAGCAAGGTCTGGACTATCGGGAGGCTGAGGAATTGTCTTGATGCCCATCTTAGTCAAATAGTCTGTGACAAGGATGGAGCTGTGGACTGGTTCATTGTCCTAGTGGAAATATTACTGACCCGATTTGAAGAGTGCTGGCCTCTTCCCTTGGAATCTCTTTCTGGACTCCCTTAAAACCTTAATATAGTAGCCCTAACCCTAACCCTTTGGCCAATCAACTCTGGTCAATTGACTTCCTTACTCCTCCCACACGTCTCATCATCCCTCACAGACTCCCTGCCTTCCTTAGATCTCTTATGCCATTCAAAAACTGATGCACGATTCATGCAAGATGGTCCAAAAGCAGTCTGAAGCATTCCATTCGTTTCTGTGGCATTTTTTCAAGTTTAAAACAGAATTTTATTGCATATCATTCTTCTAAAGTGTCAGATTGCATTTTTGAAATTCACCAGCTGTGACAATCAGGCTTTAGTAGGGTTTATTCGAATTCCTACTGTAGCTGTTTATTTGAACGTGAAATCATAAAAATTGGTCAGTCATCTCATAAAATGTATAGCAATAACATACTGAATTTTTAATAATCTACGGCAATTTTAAATGCCCGTACGAAAAAAGTATGGAAACTTATCGTATGCACCTCGTAGATTATGTTTGTCTTGGTTTGGTTTTATTTTATGGCATATCAACCATTGTAGCTAATTAAATTCCAAAATCTCTTTATACATGTATATTAAATATATAGAATTTGGTTTGGTTTGGTTTGATAGCATATTAACCATTTTAGGTTATTTAATGCCATATGTATTAGATATGTAGGATTTGGTTAAGTTGGGTTTTATGTCATATCAACCCTTACAGGTTATCTTATTGCTGAATCCTCTTTAAACGTACACATTAGATATATCGGATTTGGTTTGGTTTGGTTTGGTTGGGATTTATGGCATATCAACCATTGTAGGTTATTTAATACCAAATCCTCTTTATACATCTACATTAAATATATAGGATTTGGTTTGGTGGGGTTTTATGGCATATCAACCATTGTAGGTTATTTGATGCCAAATCCTCTTTATACATATATATCAAAAATATAGGATTTGATTTGGTTGGGTTTTACGTCATATCAAACCTTACAGGTTATCTTAATGCTAAATCCTCTTTAAACATATGTTTTAAAGCCATAGAAATTGGTTTGGTTTGGTTTGGTTGGGTTTTATGGCATATCAACCATAGTAGGTTATTTAATGCCAAATCCACTATATATATATATATATATCTATATATATATATATATATATTAGATATACATGATTTGTAAACATTAGGCAACAAAGTGGACTAGTTTACACAGAGTTCTATTTTTATATATAAATACAATGTGGCATGAAATAACGATAAGTGTTGGCATACCATATAAAAACAAATGTAAGTCGACCAACTTGTGTATGTCCATGTGTAATAGTCCATAAGAAAACATCATTTATGAATTTGTCCTTACTTCTCCAGCATCACTTAGCATATTCTGTTCGCTGTACTTGAATTGTTTCTGTCATAGGAGGCAAAATGCCGGGCAGCTCTGGTTTTGTGGGGTGCTGCTTCCTGATCCATCTATACAGTGCCATGAGTGCCCCACCTGGACTACATCTTGGAAGAAATACCGTTTTATTTTGGCATTAAATAACCTACAATGGTTGATATACTATAAAACCCAACCAAACCAAATCTCATATATTTAATATATATGTATAAAGAGGATTTTGCATTAAATAACCTACAATGGTTGATATGCCATAAAACCCAACCAAACCAAATCTCATATATTTAATATATATGTATAAAGAGGATTTGGCATTAAATAACCTACAATGGTTGATATGCCATAAAACCCAACCAAACCAAATCTCATATATTTAATATATATGTATAAAGAGGATTTGGCATGAAATAACCTACAAGGGTTGATATGCCATATGACCAAACCAATCTCTTTGTATTATGTTATATGATACTGAAAAATCGAATACACTTACCTGGTATTTTCTTCTATCCATATAATGATATAATATCCATAACCTGACTTCTTTTAAGCCAACAGGAAACACTTTCAGATCAGATTAGTACATACCTCATTTTTAAACGAAACACTTGGGTAAGCTCCATTGTGATACGATAAATAATACCTCTATTATAAAAAAAAAACATCGTGTGTGCCTCATAATAAGTTTGAGGTGTTAGTTTTGAACAAAGGAGAAGTCAATGAAAGAATGAGCAAAGTAAAAAAACGAGTGTATAGATAAAAAAGGGAGAAAGAAAGAAATAAAAGAAGAAAGAAAGATGGGTAACGAATAGCGTGAATGGATGATTTTTTTAACTTGCCAAGAAATGAAAGAGAAAAAAAAAGAAAACTAAGCGAAAGAAGCAAGTAAGAGAAGAATCTGGGGATAGAAAAAAAGAAAGAAAAGTTAAAGAAAGAAAGAAAGAAAGAAAGATAGGAAAAGCGAGAGAGCAAAGAAAGAAAAACAACGAAAAAGCTAGTGGTCAAAGAAAGAAAGAAAGAGTGCCAAGAAAGAAAGAAGCTACTGAGCGAAGAAAGAAAAAAGAAAGAAAGAAAGAGTGCCAAAAAAGAAAGAAAGAAAGAAAGAAAGAGAGCCAAAAAAGAAAGAAGCTCGAGGTCAAAGAAAGAAAGAAAGAAAGAAGGCTTGAGTGCAAAGAAAGAAAAAAAAAAGAAAGAAGCTAGAAGTCAAAGAAAGAAAGAAAGAAAGAAAGAAGGCTAGAGTGCAAAGAAAGAAAAAAAAAGAAAGAAGCTAGAAGTCAAAGAAAGAAAGAAAGAAAGAAAGAAGGCTAAAGTGCAAAGAAAGAAAGAAAGAAGGCTTGAGTGCAAAGAAAGAAAAAAAGAAAGAAGCTAGAAGTCAAAGAAAGAAAGAAAGAAGGCTAAAGTGCAAAGAAAGAAAGAAAGAAGGCTAGAGTACAAAGAAAGAAAAAAAGAAAGAAGCTAGAAGTCAAAGAAAGAAAGAAAGAAAGAAAGAAGGCTAAAGTGCAAAGAAAGAAGGAAAGAAGGCTTGAGTGCAAAGAAAGAAAAAAAGAAAGAAGCTAGAAGTCAAAGAAAGAAAGAAAGAAAGAAAGAAGGCTAAAGTGCAAAGAAAGAAGGAAAGAAGGCTTGAGTGCAAAGAAAGAAAAAAAGAAAGAAGCTAGAAGTCAAAGAAAGAAAGAAAGAAAGAAAGATCGCTAGAGTGCAAAGAAAGAAAGAAAGAAGGCTAGAGTACAAAGAAAGAAAAAAAAGAAAGAAGCTAGAAGTCAAAGAAAGAAAGAACGAAGGCTAGAGTGCAAAGAAAGAAAAAAAAGAAAGAAGCTAGAAGTCAAAGAAAGAAAGAAAGAAAGAGAGAAGGCTAGAGTGCAAAGAAAGAAAAAAAAAGAAAGAAGCTCGAAGTCAAAGAAAGAAAGAAAGAAGGCTAAAGTGCAAAGAAAGAAAGAAAGAAGGCTTGAGTGCGAAGAAAGAAAAAAAAGAAAGAAGCTAGAAGTCAAAGAAAGAAAGAAAGAAAGAAGGCTAGAGCGCAAAGAAAGAAAGAAAGAAGGCTAGAGTACAAAGAAAGAAAAAAAGAAAGAAGCTAGAAGTCAAAGAAAGAAAGAAAGAAAATGAAGTAAAATTTTAAAACATGTAAAGAAAAAAGAACGTAAAAAGAAAAACAGAATGAACAAAGAAAATGAATTTGAAATAAATAAATAAATAGATAAATAAAGGGATCAGTTGATAACTTTACAACATTTTTTGTAACATAATATCCTTCCTTGTCAGTGCACTCAATGAAGCGCCTCATTATTGACCTCACAGACTGACGATAAGTAAGAATTTTCGAGCAAAATTCACTTAATCACTCACTCACTCTCTCTCTCTCTCTCTCTCTCTCTCTCTCACACACACACACACACACACACACACACACACACACACACACCCATAGATAGATAGATTGGCAATCGTTCGTGGTCTAACGGTTACCGTCGGCGGTACACAAATCTAGCCGTGTGTCTGGGCTTTGGTGACAGTCGCTCGTGGCTGCTTGACGTGGGTACCGAGAAGCCGGCATTCATGTCACGCTGCCTAAACTGGCATACTCCTCGAGTCTTAGGAGGACGCACTCCCAATATTTAACCCTCTCTGGAGCGGCTAGGTTTATCGCCTGAGGCGCCCCTTTTTAGAAGAATGACAAGGAGGCCCATGGAATTTTTGTGAATGCACCCTGATCCAACTGAAAAAAAGGTTTTGTGCTGGACTTCTCCGATTCGTGGGATGGGCGACAAATACCAACAAGCAAGAGAGAAAGAGCGAGCGAGCGAGCGAGAGAGAGAGAGAGAGAGAGAGAGAGAGAGAGAGAGAGAAATTAATTTTATTTTTTTCTGATGAATAAATCCAATTCGCGGACTTTCTGCAGAGTTCATCATTCACCAGTAAATGTTACATTTCTACTTGTGTAACATATTGACCCTCGACCGAACCGTCAATCAAGAGATGCACCAGTGTAAATAAGCGGAAGAACAGCGGAAGCAGGTGGACGTCAAACAAAAATATAACCAGGACACAGACGGCTTGAGTCAGTTGCAGTTGGAGTCAGTTGGGGACAAGGTGCCGAATTGAGAGCCAACGGCCGACAGAGGGCTTTGGGTCCTCAGTGACCCACGGTTGAGCAGCCCAGCCAAGATGAAGAAGAAGTGCTGCTATGGCCAGAAGAACTTGGGGTCAATATAGCAGTCTGTCTCCGTTTCCAGCTCATCTCTCACACACAACCAACATCAATCCTTTCGAGAATAAAGTGTGAGAGATATATTTTTATAAAGAAGTGTGTTCGTTCGTTCATTGAAGTTCGTATATTATGTTTGATTATGTTCCGCATATATTTGTAT
The DNA here is from genome assembly GCA_963585895.1 of Sepioteuthis lessoniana. Lineage (NCBI taxonomy): Eukaryota > Metazoa > Mollusca > Cephalopoda > Myopsida > Loliginidae > Sepioteuthis > Sepioteuthis lessoniana. The sequence continues at coordinate 15,941,475 of OY757944.1, forward strand.
ATGTACACGTGCAGTTGTATGTGACGATACATAGTATTATTATTTTTATTATTTTACTCTTTTGAGAAATTTTCTCACCAGCATGAGCTGATTGTTTCTAAATGGTGTTTGAGCGACAGAAAGTCTCCGTATGTCACCAGGACTCTCCTTAGTATTCTGACCGATTTTAACAATACAGCAATTAGGATAGTTTCCACTCGTCTCCTTACTTCCAAATCCTTCAGTCCCAGGACTAATCCTTTGGTGACTGTACCGAGCACCCCAATTACTATTTGTATTACAATCATTTTAATGTTCCATTGTGTTTTTTTTTTTTACCTCTCTAGCCAGGTCTTGGTATTTATCTCTTTTTTCGCTTTCTTTCAGTTTTACCCAGTGAACAACCAGAACGGCAAACCCCACAGTACCGCAGGTTTTCTTTTTTGTATTTTTGGTTGAATCTCACTAGGTCTGGTCGTCTAGCCGAGATTAGTATTTGTATATGTATGCGGCTATACAACACTTGTTATGATTATAATATCGAGAAGAATCGATTTGCAGCTTCGTAAATTATAGAATCTAGATCTTATTTTATTTTGTCTATTCTTGTTTAGACGTTCGATCATACCAATTTGGTCTTGAGAAATATACACAATACAGCTGTTAAATGACAGCTGTACTCCTGGAATTAGAATTATAGTAACGTTTTCTTAGTCGTAAATTTAATTGGTTCGATAATCGGTTGGTTAAGGTTGGTTTGGATTTATGGCATATCAACTCTTGTAGGTTATTTAATGCTAAATCATCTTTTGACATATATATTAGATATGATATAATATCCATTACCTGACTTCTTTTAAGCCAACAGGAAACACTATCAGATCAGATTAGTACATACCTCATTTTTAAACGAAACACTTGGGTAAGCTCCATTGTGATACGATAAAGAATACCTCTATTATAAAAAAAAAACATCGTGTGTGCCTCATAATAAGTTTGAGGTGTTAGTTTCGAACAAAAGAGAAGTCAATGAAAGAATGAGCAAAGTAAAAAAAAATAAATGAATAAATAGATAAAAAAAATGAGAACGAAAGAAAGCAAGAAAAAAAGAAAGAAAGAAAGAAATGGTTTGGTTGCTTTTTATGGTATATCAACGATATCATAATTATAACAAGTAGAAATATAACATTTACTGTCGAATAATGAACTCTACAGAAAGTCCGTGAATTTGTTCGGTTTCTTTGTTTAATGGCATATCAACTCTTTTTAGGTTATATAATGCCAAAGCCATTCTCCTAGAAGAACAGTAGTGGTACTATTTTACCCATAGCTGGGAGGATAAGGGGGTTCATACCTTTCCCAAGGGTATTTGCCCGAAAGTGAACGTAATAGCGCGACTGGAGTACCCGTGAATTGGATTTATTCATCAGAAAAAAATAAGATTCATTTCTCTCTCTCTCTCTTTCTCTCTCTCTCTCTCTCTCTCTCTCTCTCTCTCTCTCTTGGTAGTGGTATTTGTCGCACGTCCCACGAACCGGACAAGTACAGCACAAGGTCCCTTTTTTTCAGGTGGATCAGGGCGCATTCACAAAAATTCCATGGACCCCCTCGGCATTCTATAGGGTTTGGTTTGGTTCGGTTTTATGGCATATCCATATTTACCCAATCCCTCTGCTCAGGCAGGATATGACAAAAGGTCAGTTTTTAAGCGGAGTTTAACAGGTTTGAATTTAGAGTTTTCCTTCTCCTAGACTAGTTGTCTCACCAAGGCTAAAGAACCTAGTCTGCCCTTCTATTTACCCATAGCTGGAGGGTGAATAATTGGATTCATACCTTTCCCAAGGGTATCAGTGCAATGTGAATTGCAATCGGTCTCGTGCAGGATTTGAACTCGTGTCGCCATGTCCATTTCCTGCGACGATAACCATTACACCACGGGTTTTATGGCATATCTACCATTGTCGGTTATTTAATGCCAAATCCTCTGTATAAATATATACTAAATATATATGATTTCGTTTCGGTGGATTTTATGGCATATCAGCAGCTTGGAGGTTATTTAATACCAAATCCTGTTCATACATATTTGATGTTCGAGGTGCATACGATAAGTTTCCAGACTTTTCGTATGGCCATTTAAAATTATCGCAGACTCATGAAAATTCAGTATGTTATTGCTATACATCTTATGAAATGACTGACCAATTTTTATGATTTCACGTTCAAATAAACAGCTACAGTAGGAATTCGAATACACCCTACTAAAGCCTGATTGTCACAGCTGGTGAATTTCAAAAATGCAATCTGACACTTTAGAAGAATGATATGCAATAAAATTCTGTTTTAAACTTGGAAAAATGCCACAGAAACGTATGGGATGTTTCAAATTGCTTTTGGACCATCTTGCATGAATTGTGTATCAGTTTTTGAATGGCATAAGAGATCTGAGGAAGGCAGGGAGTCTGTGAGAGGTGTGGGAGGAGTAAAGAAGTCAATAGACCAGAGTTGATTGGCCAAGGGTTAGGGTTAGGGCTACTATATTAAGGTTTTAAGGGAGTCCAGGGAGGGATTCCGTCGGAAGAGGCCAGCACTCTTCAAATCGGGTCAGTGGCATTTCCACCAGGACAATGCACCAGTCCACAGCTCCAGCCTTGTCACAGACTATTTGACCAAGATAGGCATCAAGCCTCTCTATAGTCCAGACCTTGCTTCCTGTTACTTTTGGTTATTCCCTAAGCCCAGAGGCTGTCGTTATGAGACAATTGAGGAGATGAAAGAGTCTGTGACGAAGGTCATTGACACGCTCACACAAGAGGACTTCCATGGGGCCTTCCAGGAGTGCATTGCAGCCGAGGGAGGTTACTTCGAAGGGGACCTGAGTTTCATATGTCTACTATCAATAAAAGTGCCCATACGAAAAAAGTCTGGAAACTTATTGTATGCACTTCCTATATGATTTGTGAAATGAATAGTTTGTTGGCAACAATGTTTAAACAAGGCAGAATTAATTTGTTTAAACCATGTTAAATGGTTTCAAGTATTGCTATCTAACAATAATAGTTTTATTCACACACAGTTAAATTGCTTCACACATTGCTATCTTACACCAAAAATTTTATTCAACATTATTCACTCGTTCTCTCACTGTCAAATGATTTTAAGTATGGTTATGTAACACTTATAATTCAATTGAACAGTCATTTGTTTGCACACAGTTGAATGGTTTTAAGTATTGCTATGTAATACTAATAATTAAATTTACCAGTCGTTTGTTTAGACACAACTAAATAGTTTCCAGTACAGAAATTATTTGATTGTTCTACTTGACCGACAGATAGGACCCTAACAGGTACAACAACTCCAAATCAGAGTGGGCCGAGAAGGAATGACAATGAACCGGTACACCACAGGCTCCAAAGGTCCACGACTGAAACCTTAACATCAAATGGTTTAGTGTCATATCCAAAAGACTTTTATGGAGGTGCCCGTGGTGTAATGCTTATCGTCGCAGGATATGGACACGGTGATACGAGTTCAAATCCTGGACGCGGTTGATTGCATTTCACATAGCACTAATATCCTTGGGAAAGGTATGAATCCAATTATTCACCCTCCAGCTATGGGTAAATAGTAGGGCAGACTAGGTTCTTCAGCCTTGGTGAGGCAACTAGTCTAGGAGAAGGAAAACTCTAAATTCAAACCTGTTAAACTCCGCTTAAAAATTGACCTTGTGTCATATCCTGCCCGAGCGGAGGGGTTGGGTAAATATTATATCCAAAAGCCTTGTCCAGTCGGCTGGGGCTGTAGAATCCACCGACATGCTTCAGCGAGTGTCCTGGATATGACACTAAACAATCTGATGGTGAGGCTCCAGTAATGCTGAAGCTTTGAGGAATGTGGAGTACACCTTCATCGCCATTGCAGTAAGTTATTTATTTTACTCCTACACATGTTTCTAGTGTCTTTTCACTGTCTGTTCTGGAAATGATTGCTGGTGGTGTTGCCTTGGATTTATATCATAGTGATTGTTTTGATAGAATTGTTGTTCTTTTTTAAATCCGTGATAGATTTTCGTTTGTGCGTCTGTTGGTTCTGGTTTTCACTTTTTTCTTTCTTCTTTTTCTTTTTACAAGTGTGTGTTCTGTGTCTTTGTGGGGGGGGGGGGTTGTCGGTGTACTTCTCTTCTCCTTATTTCATCTATGATAGTTGATATGCTGAACAGTTTATTAGTCGTCCTCTCTGGCTCATTGTCCGGTCGGCTAGGGCTACAGAATTCACTGACTGCATCTCTGCAGAGGGGTAAGACTCCCCACAGCGAGTGTCTTGGATTTGACAAAAAATATAATGATGAGGTTCCAGTTATACTGTAGCTTTAGGAAATGCAGAGTACCCCTTCATTACCATCACTTCCTGGTCCACACTGGACCGGAATGGTAGTACCTGATAGGGTCCTATATATGGGTCAAATAGAACTAGATTGTGTACTTATGCTAAACTGAATTGCTTTAAATAGTACTGTTTTGACATGTAAACTGCGTGCTAATGTTAAACTGAATTGTTTGAAATAGACAAAGCGAGTGTCTTGGGTATGACACTAAACAATATGATGGTGAGGTTCCAGTTGTGCTAGAGTTTTGTGGAATGCAGTGTACCCCTTCTTTGCTATTGCTCCCAGATCCACTGTGTCTCGGGGTGTTAGCACTTGATAGAGTCCTATCTATGGGTCAAATAGAACTAAACTGTAGTTATGCAAAACGGAACCCTTTGAAATAGAACTGTTTTAACATTTAAACGGTGTACAAATGCTAAAGTGAATTGTTGGAAATAGAACTGTTTGTATGTATAAAAATGGATTCGGTATTAAATAGCCTACAATGGTTGATATGCCATAAAACCAAACCAAATAAAAATACATTTCATTACTGCATTAGGAAGAGGATGAATTTAAAACATCTTCCCGAAGATCCGATAGAATTAATCAAACGAAGTAAAATCAGGAGCGACTTTCTGTACTTGGTTAGATGGAAAAGTTTCAAGCAACACCCGAAGAAAGTGCTAACTATTTTTGTCATGGCAACACACAACCACTTCTTATAAATTAGATTCTTATAAAATAGATTATAGATTTCAGTCTAAATTTCTGGGAAGGAGAGGCCTATACAAATGTGAGAGGTGTTTGAAATAGAACTGTTTTGACATTTAAAAGTGTGTAAATAAAAAAAAAATTTCTAATGCTAAACTGAATTGTTTGAAATAAAACTGTTTTGACATTTAACTGTGTGTAAATAAAAAAAAAATTTCTAATGCTAAAGTGAATTGTTTGAAATAGAACTGTTTTGACATTTAACTGTGTGTAAATAAATAAAAAATTTCTAATGCTAAACTGAATTGTTTGAAATAAAACTGTTTTGACATTTAACTGTGTGTAAATAAAAAAAAAATTTCTAATGCTAAACTGAATTGTTTGAAATAGAACTGTTTTGACATTTAACTGTGTGTAAATAAAAAAAAAAATTTCTAGAGTGTTCGCCAATGGCCCGGGAGACCTGGGTTCAATCCCAGGTCGAGACATACCAAAGACTCAAAAAATGGTACTTGATGCCTCCTTGCTTAGCACTCAGCATTATAAGGTACGGATCAAGGGTAAAGTAGAGCAATCCAGGAAAGGAGTAGCGCCCTCCCCTACACATTGGTGTAGTAGCTATCGAAAAGGGAGCCTTCGGGTTACCCTCGACTATGGTCGCCAACTTTACTTACTTTATATGTATAAAAGGGATTTGGTATTGATAACCGATAGTGGTTGATATGCCATAAAATAAACCAAACCAAACCAAACTAAGAGACTTGCTGGGGGTGGATCGTACGCTTCTGCAGAGATCCAGTCAGCGTATTCAGCCGACTGGGCTAGAATTGATTGCTGAACCAGAAGTAACTGTTGCGTCATCTAGATATAATATTAGAGTGTTGATAAACCTTAATGGATTATATTATGAACTTCCCGTTTGATTCAATCTCCCGTTTGATTCAATCTCCCGTTTGATAGGTTTGGTTTAGTTTGGTTTGGTTTAGTTTGGTTTGGTTTAGTTTGGTTTGGCTTAGTTTGGTTTGGTTTGGTTTGGTTTGGGTTTATGGCATATCAACCTTTGTAGGTTATTTAATGCCAAATCCATTTTTATACAAATAAACAGTTCTATTTAAAACATTTCAGTTTATAAGTACACAATTTAAATGTAAAAAAATATTCTTATTTCAAACTAGACAGTTTAGTCAAACAGTTCTAATTCAAACAATTCAGTTTAGTACAAGTATAGTTTTTGTTTACACACAATTAAATGTCTAAACAGTTCTATTTCAAAAAATTCAGTTTAGCGTAAGTACAGTTTCAATATAAAAACACTTCTATTTCAAAAAATTCAGTTTAGCATACAAAAACTCTTCCATTTCAAACAATTCAGTTTAGCATAAGTACACAGTTTACCTGTCAAAACAGTTAAATTTTTAAAATTCCGTTTAGCTTAAGCACGCTGCTTAAATGACGTACGCAGTTTAAATGTCAAAACAATCCTATTTCAAGTAATTCAGTTCAGCATAAGTACACAGTTTAATTCTATTTGACCCATAGGTAGGACACTATCAGGTACGAGCATTCCGAGCCAGAGTGGACCTGGGAGATTTGGCAATAAAGGTACTCTACATTCCCCGAAGCTCCAGCATTACGGGAACCTTAACATCAGATTATTTAGTGTCATATCCAGGCTGCTCGTTGGGGGGGGGGGTGTTATCCCTCTGCAGAGATACAGTCAGTGTATTCTACAGCCCCAGCCGACTGGGCAACTTTCCGTTTGACATTGTAAAGGTATCTTCTCTTGGGACAGTAAAAGTCTCATCTGATTTCATTTAAACTTTCAAAGGATCACCGTTTTTAAGTTGTTGTTGTATTGTGTCTCTATATTCATTCAATGTTTTATTTCCTAAAGATATATTCTCGTCTGCGCGGTAGACCTTCTGGAACATGTTGAAATTTGGAAGATCTAAAGAATATATTGTAATATACATTAGGTTATATATATATATATATATATATATATATATATATATAATTTTTATTCGAAGTTTAAATTGTAAATTGATATTTTTATGAGGTGTTTGATTAGTCCTCGCATTGTTTCATAATAAAGGAAAGTATCTATTTATCCTCTAAGAAAGAAAAATTATCTTTCGATAAAAACAGACTGATTAATAGATAGATAGATTGATAGATAGATTGATAGATAGATGGGAACAGAGTTAAGACAGACGTAGATAGATAGATAGATATGAACAGAGTTAAGACATAGATAGATAGATAGATAGATAATTTTTTGGTTGTGTGTCTATGTTAATGTGTGTAGGTTTGCAGAAGTGTTTTTCTCAATCATAAATTGAATAGGGTTTTTCCTCATGGTCAGCGCTTAATCTAAAGTCAATAAAAACAACATTAATTTTGAATGAATAACCACCAGTTACTTCTGGCGGGATAAAATATATATAAAAAGAATGAATAAATAAACAAATAGATCAGTAAAAACCATAGTAACGGCATAGGATTGTGATGCTGAAGAACCCTCCATACTAACCAGGGCTTTGTCTTCTTTTTCCGATAAAGAAAATTTAATTTCAAGGAAACACTAATCAGTTAATCCGTATTAAGAGGAAGAAATCTCTATTAACAGAATGAAAATGTCTTATTTTGCACGAACGAATTCAGATTGTCAAAGACAAATTAACTAATAAAATTGATAAATAAGCACTTTAAACATAATAATATACTACATAAAATATTACTACAAAAAACTTTTTTTTACATTAGTTACTCCTGCACGAAAAATATTTTTGAGATAATCAATAATCATAATAAAGAGATAATTAAGGAATTTCGTGACTGAAAGATTTGGAAGTTGGCGACCGAGTGGAGACCATCCAAACAACAGCATTATTGAAAAGTGCCAGGATACTGAGAAGGGTCCTGGAGACTTGGGGAGACTTGCTGTCACTCAATCTCCAGTGAAATACCATCAGCTTACGCTGATGTGAAAACTCTAACGAGTAAATAATAATAATAATAATAATAATAATACCAGTAAACAAAACGAATGTAATTGTAAAATTTGAAAGAATTGTCCCATGAATGGATTATGTAATTTAGATAGTGTTGTATACCAAGGAATCATTTACCCAAAAGAAAATATTGAGGATAGAAAAACTTGTATAGGGATTTCGTCGACGAAATGGAAGTTTAGATACTATAATCATATTTTTCCTTTCTCCCATGAACATCTGAAAAACCAAACAGTCCTATCTAAACAATTTTGGAGTTTGAAAAATAAAGGTTTGACCCCTGAGATTCAATGGACCATATTGAAAAAGTCGAATACTCCAAAATACTTTGTTAGTAGATGTAATCTGTGCCAAGAAGGAAAAATACAAATAATGATATACCTAGACCCTGAAAAATTATTAAATCAGTGATGTGAATTAATATTTAGATGTAGACATAGAAATAAATTTAAACTATAGACAAATATTATAGAAAATGTTTAATTAACCAAAAAATAGGATCAATTTGAGATTTGTGGTGTAATGAATAAAATAAAAAAATGGGAAGATACTATGTGGTGTGTACGTACTTTTCAATGGACGGGTAACTGAATTAATAGGCACGAATATAAATTTAGAATTTAAGATTTTGATTTTAAATTTTGAATTTAATTTAAGATAAGTATTACCGTAATCTTTACGTAAGGTTATTTAAAATGTTGTACTTCCCTAAATTATTATTAAATCTGGAGTTTTACGTTGAAATGTATTTAGAATTTAAAAATTGAAGAAAAAAAATTTACTGTAGAAAGTGAGTTTTGAATATAAGTCGAGTAAGATTATTGTGATTCCAACCGGTAATAAAAAAAAGAAAAAAGAAAACCGGAAGTGGGCAAATGGAGAGGAAATTCTCCCCCACCTCTTCTAACGCCTCCCACCCCTCCCTCCTGTGTCTATTCTGACAGTAATTATTTTATCCATTAGATCTGAAGAAGTCCTGTTATTTTTGCTGTTATTGATTCATATCAATACCCATAACAGGATGGAAATGAATTTATAATTCCAATGTGACCGGCTTTTGTTTTTCTTAAAAAAAAATATATATATATATATATATATATATATACCAAACCCCTCCACCCGGGTAGAATGCAACACAAAGCCAATTTTAAGTGGAGTTTAACAGGTTCTGAATTCAGAGTTTTCTTTCTCCTAGACTGGTTGCCATGGTTAAAGATTTCACTCTGCCCCAAAATATCTATCTATCGATCTAACTGTTGTCTAAATTTCTGAGACGAATCTTGATGATTTTTATCAATATCGGTTCCCATATTGTATTCAACTCTATAATTGGTCTACTCAGCAGGTCATTGTAGCCCAATATATGTGCTGATTCCTTAAGGCGTCTGATCCTCCAATGTTCAGCCCTATCAATTATAGGAATACTTAACACTTGTAATCCGATTATGGCTAATTGAATCAGAACAGACGACCACCATGGATTCAATAAAGGACGTAGTTCGAAGTTCCGTGAAGGTTCCCGAATTCGACAAACACCTGAAGAAGACCGAAGGATATATCGGCCGAAACGTTGTGGAAATAACAATAAAGATGAAGACAATAGTCCGAAAACCCTTAATGATAAAAAAAAACAAAACTATCTAACTGTGTCTGTCTTAACTCTATTCATATCTATCTATCTATCTATCTATCTATCTACTCCTTACCGGAAAGAATATAATCAGATTCACACCTTTCCGAAGAGCATTAGCGCAATATGAACTGTAAATTCCCTTATTCCGGATTTGAACTCGGGTCGCCGTGTCTATTTCCTATGACATTGACCATTACGGCTAGGCTGCCTCCATTAGCCAGTTTAATTACTGCATTGAATTAACTAATATAAGTACAGAAATAATTTTACGTCCTACACCTTGATGTAGTAGCTATTAAAAAAGGAGTTATACTGCTCTCACAAAGCTCACACCATATTGAAGGTGCTTCGAAAAAGGGAAACCTCACGGGAGTAAGTGTCTTAAATGTCAAGAGAACTATTTTCATGAAAAATAATGTTTCATAGACTGTTCTGTTTCTGTTTTGGTAAAACAATTTCAGTCTCGGTGTTTTTTAACAAACATGTATACAACTTAATGAAATTTTAGGAATGTAACTGTTATGGTCGCATTTGCGGGTACAGGGCCTTTCCACGTGAAGGGAAGTACATATTGAATTAAACGAGGTGTATTAATTAAACCCTCCTACATGCGACGATAGAATCTTTAATCTTCTTGATTCACTTCCCCATCGGTATTTCAACTTTTCTTTTCCTACCCCCACCGTTCATTTCTCCTTTCTCACATTTATCCATATATCCAGCATTGTTATTTTTTGGTTTAATTCGTCACTTTATATGGACTAAAGCCAATACCTATTAAGCGGGCTCTCCACGACATCGTTGAACCATTGCACGCTTTAACCTAAATAGGTCAGCTATTTTTCATCTTCAGTACCCTTAAATAGACTTCAAAACTATTTATTAACCTTTATTTTAATGGGGAAAGAATAACGATCAAATTCCCTTCACTTCAATGTCCCTTCATCTAAGTTGACAACTTTGCAGTATATATATATATATATATATATATATATATATATATATATATATATATGTGTGTGTGTGTGTGTATTAATTCTAACTCAAAGGGAAGATAGTGAATTCTGATTCTTTTATTTGTTCCCAAATTGTTGTTAAGAAAGGGAAGTATCGTCTTAAAAAGGAAAATTATCTTTCAATATACAGAGTTATAAACATACCAGCAAAAAGGTAGATTGATAGCAAGATAGGTATGAACTGACTAGGACATAGATAGTTAGATAGATAGATAGATAGATAGATAGATAGATAGATATGAACAAAAAAGATAGATAGATAGATAGATAGATAGATAGATAGAAACAAAAAAGATAGATAGATAGATAGATAGATAGATATGAACAAAAAAGATAGATAGATAGATAAATATGAACAAAATAGATAGATAGATAGATATGAACAAAATAGATAGATAGATAGATGAACAAAAAAGATAGATAGATAGATAGATAGATAGATAGATAGATATGAACAAAAAAGATAGATAGATAGATAGATAGATAGATAGATAGAAACAAAAAAGATAGATAGATAGATAGATAGATAGATAGATATGAACAAAAAAGATAGATAGATAGATAGATAGATAGATAGATAGAAACAAAAAAGATAGATAGATAGATAGATATGAACAAAATAGATAGATAGATAGATATGAACAAAAAAGATAGATAGATAGATAGATAGATAGATAGATATGAATAAAATAGATAGATAGATAGATATGAATAAAATATATATATATATATATATATATATATATAAACAAAAAAGATAGATAGATAGATAAAGAGACTGAGAGAGAGAGAGAGAGAGAGAGAGAGAGAAAGAGAGAGAGAGAGAGAGAGAGAGAGAATGAAGAAATAGCTAGCTAGGTAGATACAAGAAAAGGTCTTGTCGAAGAATAACGTGTCCCTTAACCATCTTTGATAAAAGAAATAGACAAAAATGAATTTACAGTTTTTTTATCAACTTTTTAAAAATTTTAGGTCGTTTTTTTTTTTTAATAAACTGTCTTTCATAGAGAAGAGGAAAATTTCTAAAGGAAAAGGTATAAACACACTCGGATTGATAGATTGATAGATATCAACAATCTAAAACAGATATATAGATAAGATAAAGATTCCAGTATTTTATAAAGAAAAAGATATTAACAGACTGGCAAAGATAGATAGATAGATAGATAGATAGATAGGAGGTGCCCGTGGTGTAATGGTTATCGTCGAAGGAAATGGACACGGCGACACGAGTTCAAATCCCGGACGAGACTGATTGCATTTCACATCGCACTAATACCCTTGGGAAAGGTATGAATCCAATTATTCTCCCTCCAGCTATGTGTAAATATTAGGGCAAACTAGGTTCTTAAGCCTTGGTGAGACAACTAGTCTAGGAGAAGGAAAACTCTGATTTCAAACCTGTTAAACTCCGCTTAAAAAATTGACCTTGTGTCATATCCTGCCCGAGCGGAGGGGTTGGGTAAATATGATAGATTGATAGATATTGTATTTTCAGGCACCAAAATTGTTTTCTCGACAAGTTCTGTTATATACCACGGACTGCCTCTTTTTTATGATCTTCAAGTGAAGACGTTCATGTCTTCGTACAATTCTTCGTATTTCCGGCTCGACTTGGTGAAGAAAAAAACCCATATTAGATCAAGCGCTTTTGACCATTTCGCTGGTCATCTTCTGGGGTAATGTGAATTCTTCTGTTGTTTTGAAAATTGGGAGTTTCATATTTATCCGGAGTGGCTGTTTTTTGTTTTTTTTTTGGGGGGGGGGGGTTAAGATAGATAGATAGATAGATAGATATCAACTATCTAAGACAGATATGTAGATAAGATAAAGATTCCTGTATTTTGAAAAGGAAAATATATTAACAAACTGGAATAGATAGATAGATAGATATCAACAATCTAAGACAGATATATAGATAAGATAAAGATTCCTGTATTTTGAAAAGGAAAATATATTAACAAACTGGGATAGATAGATAGATAGATAGATAGATAGATATGAACAAAGATAGATAAAGGACTATTCCCGCATTTTGTAAAGGAAAACGATGAAACCCAAGAACCGACTCTTCTTAAACATTAAACCCCTAAATACATTTTTTTTTTTTTTTTTTTTTTTTTTCCATCATACAACGTGTGAAAGCACGTGCTATACCATATCCTCATCAGCCGCCATCCAGGGAATGGCGGCTGATATATAAAACATTAAAATCACAAACACATGAAATATCAAACCACTAAACACATGTCTACACTCAAGTACCTGTAGAATAGTAACCGGTAAAACTCTTGAAACGCAAACTTGCCCATAGCTTACTTCAATCGAAAGTGACCTCTAACTCCGCCAATCCATCAAACCTTTACAACTTCGCCTTGAGGTGATACTGGCGTGTGGGAGGACATTTCGTAATGCTGGGGTTGTTTACAGTACCTGTTGTAACTAAGTAGTCACCCATTTCATCGTAGGGGGGTGTCCTCGTGGTGTAATGGTTAAAGCGATGGACTGCGGAATCGTAGTACGCGAATTCGTACTCCAGTCGCTCTATTACGTTCACTTTCGGACAAATACCCCTAGGAAACGAATGAACCCCTTTATCCTCCCAAGTATGGGTTAAATAGTACCACTACTGTTCTCCTAGGAGAATGGCTTTGGCATTAAATAACCTAAAAAGAGTTGATATGCCATTAAACAAAGAACCCAAACCAAACCATTTCATCGTTTGGCCAAGTCTGCTGGGTCTACAGAATACACCGACTGCCTCTCTACAGAGGGGTAGGACTCCCGCAACGAGTGTCCTGTATATGACGCTAAACAATCTGATGGTGAGGTTCCAGTAATTCTGGAGCATTGGGGAATGCAGAGAACTCCTTTATTGCCATCAATTCCTGGTCCGGAATAGTAGCCCCTGATAGGGTCCTATATACGGATCAAATAGAACTAAACTGTGCACTTATGCCAAACTGAATTGCTTGAAATAGGACTGTTTTGACATGTAAACTGCGTACTAATGTTAAATTGAATTGTTTGAAATATTTTTACATTTAAATTGTGTACTTATGCTAAAGTGAGGTGTTTTAAATAAAACTGTTTATATGCATAAAAATGGATTTGGCATTAAATAACCTACAACGGTTGAAATGCCATTGAACTAAAACAAACCAAATCCAAACTATTTGATATATATGTATAAAGAGGATTTGGCATTAAATAACCTGTAATGGTTGATATGCCACTGAACCAAAATAAACCAAATCCTATATATGTGTGCGTATGTGTCTTCGTATATGTGTGCTTGCGTATGCGTGTGTATTCGTGTGTATATATATATATGTATATATATGTTTGTGTGCATGTGTGTATATGTATCTGTATGTGTATGTGCGTATATGCGCCTATCAGTATGTATGTATATGTTTACACATACGTGTAAGCACATATGTGTGTGTGTGTGTGTGTGTGTGTGTGTGTGTGTGTGTGTGTGTGTGTGTGTGTGTAAATAACATTGATATATAAAAAAAATTAAAATATACTCCACTGAACAAAAAAAAAAAACGAAAAAAAAAAAAAAAAACATTTGGCTTAGACCTGACGGAGATTGTCGAAAAAGAAAGAAATGGAATGTCTCTTACTTTTAATTTGCCCGGCATTTTAACTGTAAAAAAAAGCAACCACAAGAATAACAAAATAATTTTAAAAAATGCCAAACATAAAAAATAAAAAATAAAAGAAGATAAACAAACAAAAACAAGACAAAAAAATAGATAAATAAATAAACGCGGCGAGACCGGGGAAAGAATGAAGGAGTACATTTGTAAGCCGTGTCTGTTTATTCCAGTGCGGAATAATCAATCACCCGAATGGGCGTTCGGTTTATCTAAACCTTTAATCGGTAGACAGAGAAAGACAAACGGAGATTTCTTTGGCGGGAAAGTTCAAAGCGACGTCACGCACCATTAAGAAAAGCATGTGCTCACCACTGATAAAGTCTTTCGCAAAACGTACATACAGTCTTCTGGACGGGAAACTAGAAGCACGAATATATATATATATATATATATATATATATATATATATATATATATTGTCATCCACAGAAAGACTGTTTCGTTCTATCAGAACTCTTCAGTGTGGTTAGACACGCGCATATATATATATATATATATATATATATATATATATCCGTAAACAAACATAAATAAGATATCTCTTTAAAGTCATTAAACTTATATATTAGTACATGCACTCACACACACACACACTTATATATATATATATATATAGAGAGAGAGAGAGATTGATAGAGAAAGACTTTGTAAACTGCATATGCCTCTCTCTCTCTCTCTCTCTCTCTCTCTTTTACTCTCTCTCTCTCTCTCTTTCTTTCTCTTTCTTCCTCTCTGGTCCCTTTTTAGTCATTAAACCTATATAATAGTACACACACACGCACACACACACACACACAAATATATATATATATATATATAGAGAGAGAGAGATATTGATAAAGAAAGGCTTTGTAAACTGCATATGTCTCTCTTTCTCCCTCTCTGGTCCCATAACCTAGTTGTGTCATGAGGGTGCCACTCATCTAGCATGTATGGTGAAGAAAACCCCTGGCTGGATCCATTCTTCTCCAGGTCAACAACTGGTTTGAACTAAGGGTTTTCCTTTTCCCAGATTGATTACATTACTGAGGCAAAAGTGCTCACTCTGTACAACTTCATAGCTGGTGGGGCAGGGAGTATAGTTAGAGTTGTACTTTCCCCAAGGGATTTAGCGCAGTGTGAAATGCCAGTAGCCACATCCACGTTTTGTATCAATGTCGCCAAATCCAATTGCTACGACGATAGCTGTCCGGCAAATGTTGCCTATTATTTTCAGAATTTAAAAAAAGCAAAGGAATTTTTCTGTTTATTATATCTATTATAGTCTTGGACGTTGTTTTAAACGAATCGGAATTTTTTAAATAAGTGAAATAGATTGTAAATCGTTTTTATAAAATTGTTTATTTTTTTAATGGTTAATTACTTATGCATCCCTCTATATATAAAAGGAAAAGAAATTAACTTCTATTGATGAGTGTTCACTAATGATCCAGGAGACCGGAGTTCAATCCCAAGTCGAGTCATACCAAAGACTCACAATATGGTACTTGATACCTTCTTGCTTTACACTCGGCATTATAAGGTACCTATCAAGGGTAAAGTGAAACAGTCCAGGGAAAGGAGTGGCGCCCTCACCAACACCTCGGTGTAGTAGCTATTGAAAAGGAAGCCATCGGTTCATCCTCGATTATGATGGCCAATTTACTTATATATATATATATATATATTGGTCTATTAGGCAGAGTGTTCGCCAAAGTCCCAGGAGACCGGGATTCAATCCCAAGTCGAGTCTTACCAAAGACTCAAAAAATGGTACTTCATACCTCCTTGCTAAACACTCAGCCTAATAACGTACGTATCAAGGGTAAAGTGAAGCAATCCAGGGAAAGGAGTAGACCCCTCATCTACACCTCGGTGTAGTAGCTATTGAAAACGGAGCCTTCGGGTCACCCTCGACTACGGTTGCCAGCTTTACATTTATATATATATCAAGTCGAGCTGCTAACACGGATTTTCCTCTCTCTCTCTATATCATCCATCGCTGCCAGCAGGTCTTCCAGACTGCATCCGTGTCTGCATAGAACTTTTGTAGGTAAGTTCTTTGTTGTTCGGTCAACACTAGCAAGAGCATCTGAAGGGGTCCATAGGAGAACGTGAACTTTCAGAGCTATTCCTTACTTCTCCAGCAGTGTCCAACATGTCTTGTTTGTCTTCGATGGTTTTAGAGATGGTAAGTAACCGTACAGCTGTTATTTCGTGGGGGTATTGCTTCCAGGATTTGTTCAATATGACTCGTAACATTCGATGCGTTTTGTTAGCGTCCATGTGGTGCATCTGTTGAATAGTACTGACACAACCTCTGTTTGGAGGAAATTCCGTTTTATTTTATTGGATAGATCAGACTTGCATATGATAGAGAGCCTATCGATAGGAGTTCTGGAGTATATTTCTCTTTTGAAATACTATCTTCTGATCACAGAATTGTCTCAGTTTGAGTGGACACAGGAATAAGAAACAAACAGATAAAGGATCTTCATCTTTATTGTTATTTCCGGCCGATATGTCATCCGGCCTTCTTCGTCTGTCAAACTCGGGAACCTTCACAGAAATTCGAACTACGTCATTTATTGAATCCATGGGGGTCGCACATTCTGATTCCGTTAGCCATAACCGGGTACAAATGTTAAGTATTCCTGTATTGTTACTTGCCTGCAGTCAGGATTGAACCTGCAACCTTCAGATGATTGTCTCCTTAGAAGCTTAGGGAACCAACGCCTATAACTGTTACGCTATGCGTTCTGCTGGACAATTCAGAGTGAATTTTGGGAGCTTATGAACTTAATGTTCTTACTTGACAAGAATTACTACTATTATTTATGATTATTTACCTGTGCTCATAATTTTAAAAAATCTGAATATGACACTAAACAATTTGATGTTGAGGTTCTAGTACTACTGGGGCTTGGAGAATGCCGAGTACCCCTCAATTGCCATCGCTCCCAAGTCTACCCTTCCCCGGAGTGGTAGCACCTGATAGTGCCCTATCTATGGGTTAAATAGAACTAAACTGCGTACTTATGCTAAACTGAATTACTTGAAACGCAACATCTTCGATATCTAAACTGCATACTTATGCTAAATAGAACTGCTTGAAATAGAACAGTTTTGACATGTAAACTGCGTACTTATGCTAAACTGAATTATTTGAAATAGAACTTTTTTGACATTGAAACTACTTACACAAAACAGAATTATTTGAAATAGAACTGTTTTGACATTTAACTGTGAGTAAACGAAATTTATACTTACACTAAATTGAATTGGTTGAATTAGAACTGTGTCACAAAACTGAATAGCTTGAAATACAAATGTTTTTGATAATTAAACTGTGTACTCATGTTAAACTGAATTGTGTGGAATAAAATTGATTATTTGTATAAAAATGGATTTGGTATTGAATAACCTACAAAGGTTGATTTGCCATGAAACCCAACCATCCAACCAACCATCCACAGTGAACATCTGAAACACATAATCCAAATAACGAATATGAAAACTTTGTTACCACCCATATGCAAGCAGCAGCCGAGTCCATAAAAACCAAATCAAGAGCCAAAATTAGAGTTTTCCTAGAGTCAATGGCAGTTCGCAAAAAGCGAGATAATCCGAAAAAAGCATCCTTAATTATTAAAAGAACCCCAATGAACAAAACCTTAAGAAAGCCTTGAGAGAACAACGAGGCCAAATCAATAAAACTAAAAATTCGGTAGAAGATAGACAATAAGTAAATAAAGTAAGCGGCAGGAAAATCACATAGAGACCAAAACTAAAATCTGCCAGCCAAGAGGAAAGACATTAGAATGGTACAGAACTTTTCAAGAATATCTTTGGAAACCTTCTAAAATCACTGATTAACCTATTTATAGGCATCAAACTTAGACAGTTTACGGAGGAAGGATTGACGTTGTACTGAAAGAATTAAAAACAGTAAAGCTGCTGGCCTCGATGAAATACTTCCTGAAGTATGGAAGACGAAAAACTGCATCGTCTCCTTCTTCAAGAAAGGCTATCTCGGAAACACAAAGAACTACAGAAGCATTACTCCTACTGCTATCGATCCACAAAATCACAGATTTTAACTATCCGTCGAATCATTGAAGGGGTAGGTTGAAAAAGATCTCGAGGCAACACTATTTTCGGTAAATTTATCCGAGAACTTTGATTCCAAACACAGAGAAAAGATGGAGTGAATACAACTAGTATATGGGCTCCCCAAAGAAACTGGCATCACTATAATAATGCTTCACAAAAACAGAAAAGCAGTGGTTTGCTCATCCGATGGTAACACAGACTTCTTCAACATTGTCTCTGGAGTCTTGTAAAAGAGATACCTTAGCATCACATCAATCAATACTCTATCTAGATTAAATACTATGAATGTCAATAGATCATCATCATCATCATCATGTCGTGCCACTAGCACGGATATTCCTGACCCCCTCTCGCCACTTCTCCCTATCATTCATCGCCTCTGGCAGGTCTTCAGGGATACATCCCGTATTCTCACATAGCTGCTGTATATATGTTCGAGCTGGTCGTCCTGCTTTTACTTGGCCATATGTGGGGGTCCATAGGGGTACATCACTGATGAGTTCGTCCTTGCTTCTCCAGCAGAGTCCTGCGTGTCTGGTTCGTCTAACTTGTATACTTTTCGTGATGGGAGGCAAGTGGCCGTATAATTGGTGTCTTGGTGGGTGTAGCCGCCAGGACTTGTTCAATATTGCTCTCAACATTCTTGTGTAATTGCCGTCTAGCTTCTTCTCCAGCCGTTTAGTTAGCGTCCAAGTAGGGCATCCATATAGCAGTATCGACACGACCGCTGTCTGGAAGAAACTGCGTTTCATTTTGTTGGTCAGGTCTGATTCCCATATGATTGAAAGCCAATCGATAGCTGTCCATGCCTTCGTTAGCCGTGTGTCGATGTCTTTTTCGGTTGATGAGACGCTGCTTCCTAGGTAGGTGAATTTGTCAACCAGTTTCAGAGAGGTTCCAGCTAGTGTGGAAATGTCACTAGTTTGATTATAGCACATATAATCAGTTTTGTGTGCATTGACATGGAGGCTAACGCCTGCGGCGGCTCGTTCCAAACTATGCAGTAGTATTTCGGCTTGGTTGGGTGTATTTACCAGTAACGGTATGTCATCGGCGTAGTCGGCGTCAGTAATTGTTTTTGCAGGGTACCTTCTGCTTCTTTTCTTTTTCTGCTCGAAGCCGTTTTCTCTGATTTTATCAATCGAAGTTCTAAACACATAGTCTAGACAGATGATAAAGAGGTATGGGGCTCGCGTGTCCCCTTGTAGTACTCCTGCTACAATGTCAAAATTTCTGTGTCTCAATCCGGTGAACGTCCCTTCCGTGCGATTCCTTACCTCTTTATTATCATCACTCCCTGGTCCACTCTGACCAAATATGGCAGTACCTTTTAAGATCCCATCAATGGGTCAAATAAAACTATTCAATCATTCCCTACACTTGAAACAATTTAACTGTGTGCAAACAAATTGTTAGTGTCAAATTGAATTATTAGAATTCCATAGCAATTCTTTCTGTCGTATATTGACCTCTGACCCGATCAAACATGCCATTCCAAAGACAGCGGAAGTGACACATTCCGATGGCCAGTTATGGGAAGAAATCGCGGAGGCAGCCTGGGCTGACAATATGGGACAAGGTAAAAATCCCACCGTGCCGTCACAAACTGATGCATCGGAAGAGAGTTACCTGTGAACTGCATGACAGTTATTTTCGCTTGACGAGGATCAAACATGCCATTCCAAAGAGGGCGGAAGTGACACATTCCGATGGCTAGTTATGGGGAGATATTGAGTGGGCGATTGAACTATTATATAAGTCGGTGAGACAGGAGGTTAGTTAGTTTTGGAGACCAGACCCGTTGGTGACAAGATGCGGTAGAGGAAGCCAGCACCCAGCAGAGTGGGCCCCCGGGCCACCGGTTGTGCAGCATCAGGAGAACGGGAAAGAAAAACATGATGGCCATAAGAGTGGGGGTCAATATGTTGCAGTTCTGTTCCGTCTCCAACTCCTTCTCACAGTAAAACCTTGAGTAACCCTTTCGAACCCTTTCAATAAAGTGAGAGGTATCTTTTTCTAAAAGACTGTGTCGCTCGTCTTCATTGCGTCTTTATTGTTTGGTTTGGTTTGGTTTCTTTGTTTAATGGCATATCAACCTTTGCAGATTATTTATTGCCAAAGCTATTCTTCGAGAAGAACAGTAGTAGTACTATTTAACCCATAGCTTGGAGGATAAGGGGGTCCATACCTTTCCCAAGGGTATTTGCCCGAAAGTGAACGTAATAGCGCGACTGAAGTACGAACTCGCTTACTACGATCCCGCAGTCCATTGCACGTCTTTATTGTGTCGTCGTTATGATTCTGCATGCATATGCATATATGTTTGTATAGTTGGTCATGGCTCTGCAACATTTCTTTTCTTTCTTTAATGGCGAATCAAACTTTTATCTAATGCTAAAACCAACCTTGTAGAAGAACAGCTGTGATACTGTTTAACTAATCTCCCTGGGGGAGATTAGTCTTTTCATGCCTTTCCCAAGTTTATTGGTACGAAAGTAAACGATAGCGCAACTGGAGATCAAACTTGCTCCCTTCAAGACTGAAGTCGAACACTTTAGTCATTATACTACTCCTCTTACATATCAATGCCTGAAACTATTTAACTGAGCACAAGCGAATTAATAATGTTGAATAGAATCATTAATAGGAATACTTGAAACCATTTAGTGTCCTGGGTATGCCATTAAACTGCATCTGATGTTGAGGCTTCAGTTTTGGAGTTTGGGGAATGTGGAGTACCCCTTCATTGACATTACCCCTAGCTCCACTCTGACCCGAAGTGGTTGTAGCTTTTAGGATCTCATCCATGGGTCTAAAAAACTGTTCAGTCTTTTTCTAGGGATTATTATAATTATTAGTTATTCAAAACTGTGCGTAATTTATTCGTATTATCTATCTATCTACCTATCTATGATGGTTAGAGTGTTCGTCAATGGCCCGGGTGACCTGGGTTCAATCCCAGGTCGAGTCATACCAAAGACTAAAAAAATAGTACTTGATGCCTCCTTGCTTAACACAAAGCAATATAAGGTAGGGATCAAGGGTAAAGTGGAGCAATCCAGGGAAAGGAGTAGCGCCCTCCCTTACACCTCGGTGTAGTAGCTATCGAAAAAGGAGCCCTCGGGCCACCATCGACTAAGGTCGCCAACTTTTTATCTATCTATCTATCACAATCTTTTTATATACATATCTTGGCCGTTCATATCTATCTATATATCTGTAATATAATGGCCGAGGGATCTCGTTTTATATATCTTGCCTTTCAGTTTAGTTAAGCTGAGAACCTTTCGGCTCTGCACATGGGTTAGTTAGGTGCAAGCTTGAGCACAGGTGTTGACGCGCGCGCGGGGAGGATGTTTTGTTCACAGATGTCAAAATAAAAATCCCAGAGAGAGGATGTGACCAGAGTTGTGAATGACGTCATGCACCGGAAGCGTGCGCGGAGGATTTTGGGAGATTTGAAAAAGTCAGTAGTTGAGAACTAGAATCCGAACGGGAAGGGTTGACTTTCGGGGCTGGCTGAGGCCAGACAAATTTGTGCGCTACGGGTGCCGCACGAGATGGGTGGGGGCAGATGGAAAAGTCATCATAGAAAGATTGTGCATCTTTCTTCCTTATGTCGAAACCTTTAACTGAAAGGTAATAAAAGGTTTCGTACCTGAACTAAGAAGTCGTTACGTGTTTTTCGTGTTTTGGGATTCCTATGTTCGATGTAGATATGTTATGAACATTCTATGTACGTTTCCCATATTCATGTATGGGTATGTTACATATCTATCACAGTCTATATATATATATATATATATTGGTCTGTCCATATCTATCTATCTATCTATCTATCTATCTATCTATCTATCACAGTCTATTTGTATATATATATATATATATATATATATATATATATATATATATATATTGGTCTGTCCATATCTATCTATCAATCTATCTATCTATCTATATATCACAGTCTATTTGTATATATATATATCTTGGTCTGTCCATATCTATCTATCTATCACTGTATATATATATATATATCTTGGTCTCTCCATATCTATCTATCTATCTATCTATCTATCTATCTATCTATCTATCTATCTATCTATCACAGTCTATTTGTATATATATATATATATATATGTATATATATATGTGTGTGTTGATCTATCTATCTATCTATCTATCACAGTCTATTTGTATATATATATATATATCTTGGTCTGTCCATATCTATCTATCTATCTATCACAGTCTATTTGTATATATATATATATCTTGGTCAGTCCCTATCTATCTATCTATCTATCTATCTATCTATCACAGTCTATTTGTATATATATATATATATATATATATATATATATATATATATATGTTGATCTATCTATCTATCTATCTATCACAGTCTATTTGTATATATATATATATCTTGGTCTGTCCATATCTATCTATCTATCTATCACAGTCTATTTGTATATATATATATATATCTTGGTCAGTCCCTATCTATCTATCTATCTATCTATCTATCTATCACAGTCTATTTGTATATATATATATATATATATATATATATATATATATATATATATATATATATATATATATATATGTTGATCTATCTATCTATCTATCTATCACAGTCTATTTGTATATATATATATATCTTGGTCTGTCCATATCTATCTATCTATCTATCACAGTCTATTTGTATATATATATATATCTTGGTCAGTCCCTATCTATCTATCTATCTATCTATCTATCTATCTATCTCAGTCTATTTGTATATATATATATATATATATATATATATATATATATATATATGTTGATCTATCTATCTATCTATCTATCACAGTCTATTTGTATATATATATATATCTTGGTCTGTCCATATCTATCTATCTATCACAGTCTATTTGTATATATATATATATCTTGGTCAGTCCCTATCTATCTATCTATCTATCTATCTATCTATCTATCACAGTCTATTTGTATATATATATATATATATATATATATATATATATGTTGATCTATCTATCTATCTATCTATCACAGTCTATTTGTATATATATATATATCTTGGTCTGTCCATATCTATCTATCTATCTATCTATCACAGTCTATTTGTATATATATATATATCTTGGTCAGTCCCTATCTATCTATCTATCTATCTATCTATCTATCTATCACAGTCTATTTGTATATATATATATATATATATATATATATATATATATATATATATATATATATGTTGATCTATCTATCTATCTATCTATCTATCTATCACAGTCTATTTGTATATATATATATATATATCTTGGTCTGTCCATATCTATCTATCTATCTATCTATCTATCACAGTCTATTTGTATATATATATATATATCTTGGTCAGTCCCTATCTATCTATCTATCTATCTATCTATCACAGTCTATTTGTATATATATATATATATATATATATATATATATATATATATATATGTTGATCTATCTATCTATCTATCTATCACAGTCTATTTGTATATATATATATATATCTTGGTCTGTCCATATCTATCTATCTATCTATCACAGTCTATTTGTATATATATATATATCTTGGTCAGTCCCTATCTATCTATCTATCTATCTATCTATCTATCTATCTATCACAGTCTATTTGTATATATATATATATATATATATATATATATATATATATATATATATATATATATATATGTTGATCTATCTATCTATCTATCTATCTATCTATCTATCACAGTCTATTTGTATATATATATATATATCTTGGTCTGTCCATATCTATCTATCTATTTATCACAGTCTATTTGTATATATATATATATCTTGGTCAGTCCCTATCTATCTATCTATCTATCTATCTATCTATCTATCTATCACAGTCTATTTGTATATATATATATATATATATATATATATATATATATATATATGTTGATCTATCTATCTATCTATCTATCTATCACAGTCTATTTGTATATATATATATATATATCTTGGTCTGTCCATATCTATCTATCTATCTATCACAGTCTATTTGTATATATATATATATCTTGGTCAGTCCCTATCTATCTATCTATCTATCTATCTATCTATCACAGTCTATTTGTATATATATATATATATATATATATATGTTGATCTATCTATCTATCTATCTATCTATCTATCTATCACAGTCTATTTGTATATATATATATATCTTGGTCTGTCCATATCTATCTATCTATCTATCACAGTCTATTTGTATATATATATATATCTTGGTCAGTCCCTATCTATCTATCTATCTGTCTATCTATTTTATGAAATATGATATTTAGTCTGTTCTTTCGGTCGTGTTTTCATCGGCATTTTTTCAATTTCTTTTCTGAATGAATGAAATTTAGCATCTTTTTCTTGTGTTAATATAGATTTATGCGTCTGTGGGTGTTAAACTTTATCTGCTTTCTGAACAAATGAAACTTTTTTGATTAATTTTATCCTAAAAATTTTCCGGACTTCTTGGTCACATGCAAGATGGAGGAGGATACACTCCGTTTTTCGATACGTATATACACGAGTTATCTGTACATTAATCTTTGACTGATTGATTGATTGATTTTAACGTCATATCAATACATCCAGAGTTAAGGCTAGAGGTTAGGAAATCGTGTACATTCTTCGTTTATATCTAAATTTTTACATGATTTTTTCCGAAAGGATGCTCTACTTGGACGCTAACTAAACGGCTGAAGAAGAAGCTAGACGGCAATTACACAAGAATGTTGAGAGCAATATTGAACAAGTCCTGGCGGCAACACCCACCAAGACACTAACTATACGGCCACTTGCCTCCCATCACGAAAAGTATACAAGTTAGACGAACCGGACACGCAGGACACTGCTGGAGAAGCAAGGACGAACTCATCAGTGATGTACTCCTATGGACCCCCACATATGGCCAAGTAAAAGCAGGACGACCAGCTCGAACATACATACAGCAGCTATGTGAGAATACGGGATGTATCCCTGAAGACCTACAAAAAGCGATGAATGATAGGGAGAAGTGGCGAGTGAGGGTAAGGGATATCCGTGCGAGCGGCACGACATGATGATGATGATGATGATGATTTCAAGTATCTTGATATAAGTGCATGAGTTTTTTTTTTATATAAGATCAAAATTAGACATATAAGTGTGTATTCTAGACACGCTTGTATGTTTTCAAGTTATTATTTTGGTGCGTATGTGTGTGTGTCTGTGTGTGTGTGTGTATGTGTCTGTCTGTCTCTCTCTCTCTCTCTCTGTCTGTGTTAATTAGAATTGTTAATTCAGTTTCTTTTTAAAAGCTAAAACTTTATTAAAACAGTAGAAAATATAATTTATTAATTAATTGATTTTAACAAACCACATAGAGTAACTTAAAGACAAAAAGTTCGGGAAACAAATTCATAATTATATTTTTTGTGGAGTTATTTTCATTTGGTACGTGATATTTTTTTTTAGTCGGGTAGCAATGCGTGCTTCATTTCCTATAAATAAACACTACATTCCCATCTCCAGAAAAAATGCCTCAGCAGCATAGTTTCCAGGACTTAATTTGGTAAAACCTTGGTTTTACGTCAAATTTTAATCCAGATTATCTTCCTTGTTCGACTAGATTTAAAGCAGAGATATTTACGCACCAAACATCGGGTGACATTTAATTCCTCTTCTTACTAAATGCTCACCCATCTAAGTATTAAGCAAGCTCACCACAGCTTAACTTCACAAGAACACCCTCAATTTGATGCTGTGTTAAGCATAAGCCCAGAAAAACACATCAATTCTTGATATCTTTCGGGAGCCGTCGATGGGGTTTAGAATATGCTGACTGCTTCGCCTGTTGTGTTTCCCGAGGTGTAAAACTCATCAATTCTTGATATCTTTCTGGCCCGGTCGGTGGGGTTTAGAATATAATGATTGCTTCGCCTCTTGTGTCTCCCGAGGTGTAGTGGCTAACATGTTAAACAGCGAATTTACAGAAAGTGAGTTCGAATTACAGTCTCGCTATTACATTCACTTTCGATCTAATCATATTTCCCCAACCCCTCTGCACAGGCAGGATATGACACAAGGTCAATTTTTAAGCGAAGTTTAACAGGTTTAAATTCAGAGTTTTCCTTCTCCTAGACTAGTTACCTCACCAAGGTTGAAGAACCCAGTCTGCACTGTCTGGAGGGAGAATAATTGGATTCATACATTTCCCATGGGTATTAGTGCTATGTGAAATGCAATCAGTCTCGTCCAGGATTTGAACTCGTGTCGCCATGTCCATTTCCTACGACGATAACCATTACACCACGGGCACCTCCTTTCGATCTAATACCCCTGAGAATGTAACTCTCTCATTGTCAAGCTATAGAAAATATAGTACCTCGATTGTTCTTTGGCTTGGTTTAGTTGAGTTGGTTTTTATGGCATATCAACCACTGTAGGTTATTTAATGCAAAATCCTCTTTATATATATATGTTAAATATATATGATTCGGTTTGGTTGGGCTTTATAGTATATCAATTATTGTAGGTTGTTTAATGCCAAATCCTCTTTATACATATATATAAAATATATAGGATTTGGTTTGTTTGGGTTTTATGGCAATATCAAGCATAGCAGGTTATCTAATGCCAAATCTTCTTTATACATATATATTAAATATATAGGATTTGTTTTAGTGATGTTTTATGGCATACCAACCATTGTAGGTTATTTAATGCCAAATCTTCTTTATATATATGTACTGAATATATATTTGGTTTGGTTGGGTTTTATGGCATATCAACCATTGTCGGTTATTTAATGCTAAATCCTCTTTATATATATAGATTTGTAAATGCAGTTTCTAGATAACATTTTAAAACGAGTCAGATCTTATTTATTTGCATACAGTAAATGGTTATTTGTCAGTCAATAGTTTGTTGGTGACCTTAATTTTAAATGAGTCAGAGCTAATTTGTTTGCACACACGGATTTCTATTGTTTGCACTCAGTTAAATGTTTCCAAATATTCTAAAATAAATTGTTCTATGTAGTATTAATCATTTGTTGGCATTCACTTAATCGGTTTTACATACTGATATCTAACGGAGTTTCTTTTTCCACACAGTATTCCATAATATGGCTATTTGGGAAATGTTCATCGATTGTCCATAACTCATTTAGATAACATGTATACATAAAGAACATAGGAATCACGAAATTCGAAAACACGTAACGACTTCTTCTTTTCAGGTATGAAACCTTTTTATTACTTTTGAGTTAAAGGTTTCGACATAAGGAGAGAGAGACACAATCTTTTTATGCTAGCTTCTTCATCTGGCCCTGTCTCGTGCGGCACCCATGGCGCGCAAATTCGTCTCGCATCAGCGAGCCCCAAAAGTCAAACCTCCTCGTTCGGCGTCAAGTTTCAACTCCCTTAACTTTCTTCAAATTCCCCAAATCCCCCGCGCGCTTCCGGTGCATGACGTCACCCGCACTTCCTCACCTGTTTCATCATCTCAGGCTTTGTGACATCTCTGAGTGACATGTCCGCTCTGTGCGCGAGCGCGCGTTACCACCTGCATCAAGGTTGCACCTAACTAACCCATGCGCTGAGCCGAAAGGTTCTCAGCCTAACTAAACCCAAAGGCATTAACCGAAATTCCTCGGCCATCATATTACAACAGCTAAATGGTTTCAAGCATCGCAATGCAAAATTGACAATTCAATTTAGACACGCAGTTAAAAACTTTCAAGTATTGCTAATCAACACTAAAAATTCTATTCAACATTTCCCATTCGTTTACACACAGTTACATTGTTCCAAGTATTGCTATGTATCTCTAACCGTCCATCTGTTATTTGTTATTACTGTTTAAGTGTCAGTAGACAAATTCACTTACCGAGGAAGCAGCGTCGAATCAACCGAAAAGGACATCGAAACGAGGTTAACGAAGGCATGGACAGCTATCAATAGGCTATCGATTATATGGAAATCAGACCTAACCAATGAAATGAAATACAGTTTCTTCCAGGCAGCGTTCACATCGATACTGCTATATGGGTGCACTACATGGACGCTAACAAAACGGCTGGAGAAGAAGCTAGACGGCAATTACACAAGAATGCTGCGTGCAATCTTGAACAAGTCCTGGCGGCAACACCCCACAAGACACCAACTATACGGCAACCTGCCTCCTATCACGAAAACTATTCAATTTAGACAAACCAGACATGCAGGACACTGCTGGAGAAGCAGGGACGAAGTGATGTTCTCTTATGGACCCCCACACATGGCCGTGCAAAAGCAGGACGACCAGCACGAACATACATTCAGCAGCTATGTGAGAATACGGGATGTTGTCCTGAAGATCTGCCTGGGGCGATGAACGATAGGGAGGAGTGGCGAGAGAGGGTCATGGATATCCGTGCTACCAGCGTGACATGATGATGATGAAGTGTCAAACAGTTTTATTTGACCCATAGATTCCCTTGGGAAAGGTATGAACCCCTTATCCCCCAGCTATGAGTTAAATAGTACCACTACTGTTCTTCTAGGAGAATGAAGTAAATTTTGGCATTAGATAACGTACAAAGGTTGATATGCCATTAAACAAAGAAACGGAACCGAACCTTGACCCATAGATAAGGCCCAGTCAGGTGCTCCCACAATGGGCAAAAGTGGACCAAGGAGCAATGACAATGAATGGGTTGCCCAGTAGGCTGGGGCTGTAGAATACACTGATTGCACCTCTGCAGAGGGGTAAGACCCCCCTGCAATAAGTGTCCTGGATATGACACTAAACAATCTGATGGTGAGGTTCCAGTGATGCTGGGGCTTTGGGGAATGCAGAGTACCCCTTCATCGCCATTGCTCCCAGGTCCACTCTGGCCCGGTGTGGGAGCACCTGATAGGGCCCTTTCTACGGGTTATATAGAACGAGCAGCATACTTATGCTAAACTGAATTGTTTGACTAAACTGAATAGCTTGAAATAGAAAATTTTTTGACAATTAAACCGTACTTACATTTAAACTGCGTACTTATGCTAAACTAAATTATTTGAAATTGAAATGTTTTTTGACCTTGAAACTGTACTTAAACAAAACTGAATTGTTTAATATAGAGTTTTTCCATTTGTTAGAATCTGATTGTTTAGTGTCATAGACAGGACATTCATTGGGGGAGTCTTACCCCACCTTGAAAAGATGCAACGGATTGTTCTTTGCAGTTATGTTAATCGTTTACAAATAATTATTATCAAAAGTTACTTGATACCATATAACAGTGCCAATTATTTGTATTAAGATTGGCTATACGAAGCTTTAATCGTTTGGGAATGATTATTATCATTATGTGGTTTGAGTGTGGGTCATGTTTATCTTTCGATGGCTGTCTTTATTCTCATCCATAGAAGCCACCCTTATAGATGAGCAGCAGTAGTTCCCCGATCGAATTAACGATCCTGGCCGTTGAACCATGAGATTCATACGCCCAGGACTAAGTTTAGCATTGCGTTAGGCCGTTAGAGGGTTTAACTGCTTGCCTTTACGTCCACCATGCTGCTTCCCATAGCGTTCATAAAAAAAATTGTTTCTCCTTTTCTGTTAAGTTTTTACTTAGTTAAACTCCAAGACTAATAAATTTTAAAAAAAGAGATTTTTTTTCTTTATTTTATACTTTACGCTTACTTGGGTTTTTTGGGGGGGGGGCGGTCTAAATAATCCAACAGCGTTGACACTGCTGGAGAAGCAGGGACGAGCTCATAAGGGATGTTCTCCTATGCACTCCCTCATTTGGCCGAGCAAAAGCAGGGCGACCAGCTCGAATCTACATACAGCAGCTCTGTGAGGATACGGGATGTAAACCTGAGGACCTGCTAGAAGCGATGAACGATAGGGAGGAGTGACGAGAGAGGGTCAGGGTATCCGTGCTGGTGGCACAACAAGATGATAATGATGATTATTATTATTATTAACTAGAAACCATATCTTTGCTTACGTAATAAAGAAACTTCGGCATGAAATAACCTAACAAGGGTTGACATGCCACAAATCCAACCAACCAACCAACCAACCTTGGTTTGACGCATCTGTTCTTGATGTCAAGAAATATCAGACAACAGAGCACTTCTCACAAATGTAGTACTTTGTGAATACTCAGGCGTATGTGGTGTGTGTGTGTTCGTGTAGATGTAGTGTGCGGGGGCGGGGGTGCTGTGTGTGTATATGCGTGTATATATATTTGTGGTATATGTGTGCGCGTGTGAGTGGTATTTGCGTATGTGTATACAGTGTGTTGGTGTGTGTGTATGTGTGTATGCAGTGTGTGGGTGTGCGTGTGTTTGTATGTGTGTGTGTGTGTGGTCTGTGCGAGCGTGTGTGCGTGTGAGTGTATGTGTGGTGTGCGTATGTCTATGTGTGTTTGTGTGTGATGCACGTGTATGACATGTGTGTGCCTGTCTATGTGTATAGGTGCGCGTGTTTGCTTATTCCAGCGAACTGTTAAATTTTCAAGTGTTTGTCATGGGAGAGGGAGCCTTCTGGAGGAGTATTGTCCTCTTTCTACTCCCCCTTTTTATTACGCTTTCTGTGTGTATGTCTCTCTCTCTCTCTCTCTCTCTCTCTCTCTCTCTCTCTCTGTCTATCTTTGTGCGTGTGTGTGTGTGTGTGTGCACGCGCGTATATAAACTGTCTAGAAGCATTGCCCTCTCCTCTAACATTTTTATCACACTCTGTCTGCCAGTCTGTCTGTCCTTCTCCTCTCTCTCTCTCTCTCTCTCTCTCTCTCTCTCACTGTCTCAGTCTGTCGGTCTGTCTACGCGTGTGTAAACAGGATAGATGTATTGCCTTTTCTTCCCCACTTTTATCCCGCTCTCTCTGTCTCGATGTCGGTCTGATTCTGTTGCTCCTCTCTCTTTCTGTCTCAGTCTCTTTGTCTTAATCTCTGTCTGTCGATCTGCCTGCCTGTCTGTCTGTCTGTCTGTCTCTCTCCTTCTACGCGTATAGAAGTATTACCCCCACTTTCATCACACCGTCTGTCTGCCTCTCTCTCTTTCTCTCTCTCACTCTCACTCACTCACTCTGTAAGTGCGTGTATATAAACATGCTAGAAGTATTACCCTCTCCTCCCCTATTTCTACTACGGTCTGTCAATCTGCGTCTTCCCACTTTTTTCTTTCTCTCTCCCTCTCTCTCTCTCTCTCTCTCTCTCTGTCGCTCTGTCTCTGTCTGCCTCTCTCTCTCTCTCTCTGTAAATGCGTGTATATAAACATGCTAGGAGTATTACCCTCTCCTCCCTTATTTCTACCACGGTCTGTCAATCTGCCTCTTCCCACCTCTCTCTCTCTCTCTGTCCCTCTGTCTCTGTCTCTCTGTCTGTCTGCCCCCCCTCTCTCTCTCTCACTCTGTAAGTGCGTGTATATAAACATGCTAGAAGAATTACCCTCTCCTCCCCTATTTCTACCACGGTCTGTCAATCTGCGTCTTCCCACTTCTCTCTCTCTCTCTCTCTCTGTATGTGTGTGTATATAAACAAGCAAGAAAAAGTTCTCTCCTCTAGTCCGACAATCCGTCTCTCCCAGCCAACGAGTCAAACCCGATAGATGAGGCTGTTATTCTTCGGCGGTAAAAGGTGCCACAATTTGTCAACAGCTCACGACGAAATAATTCAACGAACAAATTCAGTTCGGGCCAACTGGTCCCAGGCGCGATACTATCACCCGTCGGCCATTGCTTGTCAGCGGCGATCATCGCCCCCTACCGGCGACTCGTGATTTATGGCGCGAATTTAACGTTATTAATAGCTTCTAATACAAGAAAGACGGTAATGGTTGCGAGGAGTGTTTGAGCGCGTGCCTCTGGCCGAAAAAGTGTCGGGGTGCGTCAAAGGGAGATTAATTTGTTACTCCTGTCGTTACCTCCATTTTCTAAAGAGGGACCCGTTTTTCTTTTTCTTCTTGCTTTTCCTTTTTGCTGGTTGCTGATGTTGTTGTTTGTCCGTCTGACGCGTTTCTTTCTCCATCTGCCTTTCCCCTTCTTTCCATTTCTTCTTTTGTTTTGATCTTTTTTGCTGCTTCCACACGTTCTTTCTTTCTTTCTTTCTTTCTTTCTTTCTTTCTTTCTCTATATATATAGTTTCATTCTATATTTCTATTGAAATACATCTTCCTTTTCTTTTTTATTACATGATTTTCGCTGCGTCTGCGTTCTTTCTTTCTTTCTATCTTTCTTTCTTTCTTTGAACACACATACACACACACACATATATGTATGTTTATACTGAATCATTGGCCTAGTGAGTTGAGTTTTCGCCAATGGCTCAGGAGATCGGGGTTCAATCACAGTTTGAGTCATACCAAAGACTCAAAAAATGGTACATAATACCTCCTTGATTAATCCTCAGCTCCATAAGGTATGGATCAAAGGTAAAGTGGAGTAATCCAAGAAAAGGAGATGTGCCCTTCCCTACACCCCAGTGTAGAAGCTATTGAAAAGAGAGCCTTCGGTTTATTTTCGACTACTGTCACTAACTTGACTTATATATATATATATATATATATATATATAAATTCACGTACCTAGGAAGCAGCGTCGAATCAACCGAAAAGGACATCGAAACGAGGCTAACGAAAGCATGGACAGCTATCAATAGGCTATCGACTATATGGAAATCAGACCTAACCGATAAAATGAAACGCAGTTTCTTCCAGGCAACGGTCACATCGATACTGCTATATGGATGCACTACATGGACGCTAACAAAACGGCTGGAGAAGAAACTCGATGGCAATTACACAAGAATGCTGCGTGCAATCCTGAACAAGTCCTGGCAGCAACACCCCACAAGACACCAACTGTACGGCCACCTGCCCCCTATCACGAAAACTATTCAAGTTAGGCGAACCAGACATGCAGGACATTGCTGGAGAAGCAGAGATGAACTCATAAGAGATGTACTCTTATGGATCCCCACACACGGCCGCGCAAAAGCAGGACGACCAGCACGAACGTACATTCAGCAGCTATGTGAGGATACAGGTTGCTGTCCTGAAGACCTGCCTAGGGCGATGAACGATAGGGAGGAGTGGCGAGAGAGGGTCAGGGATATCCGTGCTGCCAGCACGATATGATGATGATGATGATGATATGTCAGTTACATCTATGCTATGATCCAATATTTACTTTTATTATTGGATATTTTATTTCCATTCTTTTTTTATTTTCATTTCGTTCTTGACATGATATATTTTTTCTTTCTTTCATTTTTCCTTCTTTTTTTCACTCATTCAGTCCCTTTTTTGTTCCCTCTTTCCATTTTATTTCGTTCATTCTTCATTCATTCTTTTGTCTTCGTTTTATTATAACATTAACACTATCTCTTCCTAAGTTTTGCACTTTCATTCATTCGTATTTTTCATTCATTCTTTCTTTCTTTTTCTTTCTTTCTTTTTTCATTCTTCCTCTGTATCTCTTTGATTTCTTTCTTTACCACAATTACGTTTTAGTTATTCTTTCTTTCTTTCTTTCTTTTAATTTTTTTCTTTCCGATTTTCTTTTCTTTCGTCTTTCATCCTTTTTTTTTTTACTGTTTCCCACCTTAGCTTCTGTCTTCTTTTTCTTCTTCCTTTTTTTTTATCATTTCTTAGCCTTTTTCCTTTGCCCAGTCGGCTTGGGCTGTAGAGGGTTAAGACCCCCCCCCCCACAACGAGTATCCGGGATATGTCACTAAACAATCTGATGGTAAGGTTCCAGTGATGCTGGAGCTTTCGGGAATGCGGGATATTCCTTCATTGCCATCACTCCCTTGTCCTCTCGCGCCCAGATTGGTAGTACCTGATTGGATCCTATCTCTGGGTCAAATAGAACTAAAATGCATACTTATGCAAAACTGAATTACTTCAAATAGAACTGTTTTGACATTTAACTGAGTGAACAAAAACATTCTTATATAAACTGAATAGTTTGAATCAGAATTGTTTTACTAAACTGAATAGCTTGGAAGAGAAATGTTTTTGACAATTAAACTGTGTACTTACATTTAAACTGCATACTTACGCTAAACTGAATTGTTTGAAATGGAATTGTTTTTGACATTGAAATTGTTATTACGCTAAACTGCATTGTTTGAAATTGAAGGTATTATTTGTATAAAAATGGATTTAAATAACCTATGAATGTTGATATGCTCTTGGAACCAACCAACCAACCAACCAACCAACCAACAGTCTTTTGGCTTTCTCTCATTTATTTTATTTCTCTTTCTGTTTTTCTTTCTCTCTTTCATTATTTCGTATATGCTGACAATATTTTAATTCCAAGATTCTTTTGGTTTTTATATCTTTTTTATTCGTTAGTTTTTCTTTCTTACGTTTGTATTTTTTCATTCATTTTTCATTCATTTTTTCATTCTTTCTTTTTTCCTTTCTTATCAACTACTTCTCTTTCGTATTTCATTTTATTTTTCCTTTCTTTTTTCCCTATCGTCATATATATAGGGTATTAGTTGTAATATTAATTTTCAATCAAAAGTTTAAACTATGGAATCTCATTCTGTTAATATCTATCTATCTATCCCAGTCTGTTCATATCTATATTATCTCTCACTTTCTATATTTCTCTCTCACTATATATATATATATATAATATAATGGCTGAGGGATTTCGTTTTATATATCCTGCATTTGGGTTTAGTTAGGCTGAGAACGTTTCGCTGAGCGAATGGGTAAGTTTAGTGCAAACTTGAGCGCAGGTGTTGACGCGCCCGCGGGGAGGATATGTCATTCAGAGATGTTAAAATAAAAATCACAGATAGAAAATTTGACCAGGAGATGTGAATGACGTCATGCACCGGAAGCGCGTGTGGAGGATTTTGGGGATTTTGAAAAAAGTCAGTTAGTTGAATTCTAGGGCCAGACGAAAACGGTTGACTTTCACTTGCTCGCCGTGTCGGGTGCGCACGTGGTTTGGGGCAGATGGAAAAGTCAGGTGTATCTCTCTCCTTATGTCGAAAAACCTTTAAACTCAAAGGTAATAAAAAGTTTCGTACCTGAACTAAGAAGTCGTCAAGTGTTTTTCGTGTTTCGGGATTCCTATGTTCTATGTATATATGTAATGAACATTCTATGTTCATTTCACATATCCGTATAATGGGTATGTTATATATATATATATATATATGAAAATCTTGTGAAAGGTACAGAGTTTAAATACTGTTTATAAAAACGTGCATAATAAAAAAAAAATTTTTTCAAAATGATTGAAATATTCTAAAATTCTAAAAAAGGGGAATCTTTATTTCGGTTACTTATCTTCAGAGAATTTTGTCAGTGACAATCAAGTTTATACCAGTGGAAGTAAACATAGGATAGTGGTCATCAAAAACGTCCGGAGAAGGGGAAGAAAACAGATCGAAAAAGAAACAAATGTGTGTATATATATGTGTGTGTGTGTGTGGAAGTAAATAATTGGAAAGAATGCAACAGTATGAAGAAAAATTGAAAAACAAAGTAATCCAAAGTAATGAATTTATTGAGAAAGAAATTCGACGCTCTAAAGTTTCAGTTATATCTCTTGGTGGTTCCATTTGTTTTACATCATTACCTAACACAATCACATTATATGTTTTTGAAAAAAGAACGCTGATTTAATGATTGAACGGTCGTATGTTCTTTCTTTTATATTTAATTTCCTCCCTGGTTTTTATATTTTATCAAACATGTATTGTTGATTTAACAACACCCAATATCATCATTTGGAGATGGTTTATTAAAACCGAAACATTCTAGCGTCGACTTTGTTTTACAATATGTAAAAGAAAGTCGACGTTATAACGTTTCGGTTTTAATAAACCATCTTCATCACTTTAGATTACTTTGTTTTTCAATTTTTCTCCATATATATATGTATATATATATATATCGCACTATCAGCACGGATATTTCTGAGTCTCTCTCGGCACCCATACCCATCGTCCATTGCTTTTGACAGGTTTTCTGGGCTACATCCAGTATCTCCACAGAGCTGCTCTATGTATGTTCGAGCGGGACATCCTGCCTTTGCTCGTCCCTGTGAAGGGGTCCACCGGAGTACATCACTTACGAGCTCGTCTCTACTTCTCCAGCAGTGTCCCGCATGTCTGGATCGTCTAATTTTGATAGTTTTCGTGACAGGTAGTAGGTGGCTGTACAGTTGCTGTTTTGTGGGGTGCTGTCTCTGGGACTTGTTCAATATTGCTCGCAGCAACCATGATATATATATATATGTGTGTGTTTGTGTGTGTGTGTGTGTGTGTGTGTGTGTGTGTGTGTGTGTGTGTGTGTGTGTGTGTGTGTGTGTGTTATTCCGTTTATATCCATTATTATT
Organism: Sepioteuthis lessoniana; assembly: GCA_963585895.1. Taxonomy (NCBI): domain Eukaryota; kingdom Metazoa; phylum Mollusca; class Cephalopoda; order Myopsida; family Loliginidae; genus Sepioteuthis; species Sepioteuthis lessoniana. The sequence goes on from OY757944.1 coordinate 15,978,371, forward strand.
CCATACAAATGCAGGAACATATCAAAATAACTTTTGTCTTGAAAAAATGCTCATTTTCTCAAGTTCGCACGAAAGGTTGATTCCCCACCCCATATATATATATATATATATATATATGTATCACAGTATATCCTCGATTCTCGATTGCACTTATTCCTGCCTCTGTTCAGCCCATCGCTTCCACTCAAAACCTATCCGACACCTGACCTCACTAAATCCCGGTCAGCACAGGGCCAATGGGTGCCGACCGGCTTGTCCGGACGGACATGGCTTCGTCTCACGGCGAACAGTTGTCTTTACTTCTCTCTGGCTTGTCGTTCGTTGCGTCCACTTCACTGGACATCGGCTCGTTTGTTTCAGCTATTGGACGGACCGGTCACTTGTCCATCCACCAGCAGAATGACCACTGAGCTGGAATCGGAAGGTGCGTGGTTGTTTTTCTTGTTATGATTGAAAGATAAGTTTGCCTATTGTCAAAAGATGCGGACGAAGAAAAAGCTGACGAGACAATGGGGTGGAAAGAAAGAAAGAGAGAAAGAAAGAAAGAAAGAAAGAAAGAAGGGGGAGGAAGCGAATTAAGAAGGTCGAGAAAAAGATGGTAGTGAAGGAAAAGGGGGAGAAGACTGACAGTAGGTGGAACAAAAGAAGGAACTGAAAAAAAATGAAGAGAAAGTAGGAAAGAAGTGCATGACAGAGATAGATAGATAGATAGATAGATAGAGAGAGAGAGAGAGAGAGAGAGAGAGAGAGATCTATCGCTCTATCTCTTTCTCTTTATATCTATGTATCGCAGCATTTTCAAATCTATCTATCTATATATATATATATATATCTCAGTATTTTCATATCTATCGTTCTATCGGAGGAGTCTGGCACAGTGGCTATCTATCTATCTATCTATCTATCTATCTATCTCAGTATTCTTATATCTATCGATCTGTGGAGTCTGTATAGCACAGTGGATATCTATCTATCTATCTATCTCAGTATTTTCATATATCGATGTATCTTAGGAGCCGGCATGGCACAGTGGCTATTTATCTATCTATCTCAATATTTTCATATCTCGTTGTATCTGAGGAGTCTACATGGCACAGTGGCTATCTATCTATCTATCTATCTATCTATCTATCTCAGTATTCTTATATCTATCGATCTGAGGAGTCTGTATAGCCGAGTGGCTATCTATCTATTTATCTATCTATTTTATATCTATCGATCTATCTGAGGAGACTGCATGGTACAGAGGCTATCTATCTATCTATCTGAGAATTTTCATATCTATCGTTCTATCTGAGGTGTCTCTATGGCACAGTGGCTAATGTGTATGAATGCAGCGCCGTAAAAAGCGAGTTCGAAATCCAGCCGCGCTATTACATTCACCTTCGGATTAATACCCACGGGAAACGTATGAATCTTCTTATCCTCCCACCCATTGATTAAATACTGCCACTTCGTTTCTTGTACAAGGAGAAATTTGGTTTTAAATAAACCTCGAACGTTCATGTGGCATTCAGCAAAGAAAATAAACGATCTATCTCCCTATTTTTGTTCATATCAAAACCAAAGAACAATGTCTTAAAAGACGATTTACAGTAAAGGAAAAGAAACAAGGAACTGAATGATTGAAAACAAATAAAGAAAAAGAAAGATAGGTAGAAGAAAATCAATAATAAAACGGAAGAATTGATGATGGGAGTGGACGTTCCCTGGGGTAGTGGCTGACGTTCTAGACTGCGACATCGTAGTAACTCTGTCCAAACCCCAGTCACGGTATTAAATTCACTTTCGTACAAATAACCTTGAGAAAAGCATGAACCCTCCCCTCCCTAGTTACGGGTTAAATAGTTCAACTGCTATTTGTAGCGTATATTTGTGTACAACCTTTATATAAGTTTTCAACAACTTTGTCGTTCAAAATTAAATTTTATTTTGAACGACAGAGGTGTTGCAAATTTATTTTAGTCCGCAGTGTTTTAATAACGTAAAGTTTAGTCATAAATAAAACCTGATAATATCCGTTTTGATTATACAAGGTTCTCAATATTCAAATGATCCAGGTGACTACTTATAAATGTACTAATAATAATGTTGTGTTCTTTTTGTTTCAGATTTGAAAATAGTGTACCATAACAACTTTTAATCCTCGATCACAATGCCTTGGACAAGAGAGGAAAGATTTTTTGCCCCATTACTTATTTAGAGACAAAATCATTCAAAACTGTGTAAACAAAATTTCGCAGGAAGTTTTACTTTAACAATTATGCCCAGAAAAGCCAAATTTATCGTTGGGTACTCAAATTTAAAGCCACAGGGTCAGTAAACAACCTCAACAAGCAGGCAGAAACTCCAAGAAGTAGCAGGAAGTTGACTGCAAGATGTCCTGACAATGTGGATACGGTGAGGGATTCTGTCGGAAGGAGTTCGAAAAAGTCCTCCCGAAGACGTTCCCAAGAACTTGGTCTTTTACGTGCATCGTTGCAAAGAATCTTAAAGATGGATCTTCACCTGTAGCCATACAGAATCCAGATCATACCAGTTGATATGGAGTTTCTTGTCTCAGTAATAAATCATTATCATATTAATGGGTTACGTCTATTTTGAGACACCCTGTGTAATGTTCCACTAAAAACTGTAAAACTATGGTTTCTTTGATTTTGAAGTTAATTTTTTTTTTCAATTTTAGAGAAGTATACTTATTTTTGGGTAATACTGTTATGTAAAAAAAAGCTGTTACTCGTGTCGCCTTGGTATGACACTAAACTGCATCCAGTGACGCGGCTCCAGTTCCGGGGCTCCAGTTCCGGGTTTTGAGAAAGAGAATCAAGTACTTTTTCATTGCCATTACTCTCTGGTCTATTTTGACAAAAAATGGATGTACAAGTCATGGAGGCAGCACCCCACAAAGCAGCAGCTGTACGACCTATCACGAAAACTATCGAAGTTAGACGAACCAGACATGCGGGATACTGCTGGATAAGTAGGGACGATCTCATTATTGATGTACTCCTGTGGACCCCGTCACATGGACGAGCAATGGCAGGACGACCAGCTAGAACCTACATAAAGCAGCTCTGTGCCGATACGAGAAATACCTAGGACCACATAACTGGAGCAAAATTATTATTATTATTATTATTATTATTTATTCATTAGAGTTTTTCACATTAGAGGCTCTCGATCATATGGAAATCAGACCTAACCGATAAAATGAAACGCAGTTTCTTCCAGGCAGTGGTTGTGTCGATACTGCTATATGGATGCACTACATGGACGCTAACTAAACGGCTGGAGAAAAAACTAGACGGAAATTACACAAGAATGTTGAGAGCAATATTGAACAAGTCCTGGCGACAACACCCCACGAGACACCAACTATACGGACACTTACCCCCCATCACGAAAACTATACAAGTTAGACGAACCAGACACGCAGGACACTGCTGGAGATGCAAGGACGAGCTCATAAGTGATGTACTCCTATGGACCCCCACATATGGATGTGCAAAAGCAGGACGACCAGCTCGAACATACATACAGCAGCTATGTGAGGACACAGGATGTAACCCTGAAGACCTGCCGGAGGCGATGAATGATAGGGAGAAGTGGCGAGAGAGGGTCAGGGATATCCCTGCTGGCGGCACGACATGATGATGAGGATGATGATGATTAGCTGATGGTCTTTCAATGGAGTTTAAGTCTCCTCAAGTCTTCAGGACTCTTCTCAGTATTCTCTGCGTTCTTAATAATGTTGTCGTTCGAATGGTCTCCACTCATCCGCCAACTTCCAAGTCTTCCAGTCCCTTTATTAATCCTTTAGTTACTGTATTGTCATCTTCATGTTCCACAGTTTTTTCAATTCTCTAGCAAGGTCGACGTATTTATCCTTCTTTTCATATTCTTTCAGTTTTATTCTGTGGTCAGCCGGAACAGCAAATTCGACAATTTTGCTATTTCTCTTTTTTGTTGTGGATTATTATTAGGTCTGGTCTTCTGGCTGAGATTATTGTAATGATCATTATTGCTATTATTATTTTACTTTTTTGAGAGTTTTTCACGCTAGCGTTAGCCAATGGTTTCTCACTGGAGTTTGAGTGACAGCAAGTCTCTTCAAGTCTCCAGGACTCTTCTCAGTATTCTAGTATCTCAACAATGCCGTAATTTGGATGGTCTCCACTCATCCTTTTATTTCTAAGTCCTCCAGTCTCTGAACCAATCCTTAGGTGATTGTACTAAGAGTACAAATTAAAATCGATATCACAAGTTTTTCAGTTCCCTAGCAAGGTCCAGGTATCTATCAGCTTTAAGAGGCTGAGCTGATTGCTTGGTACCAAAATATGCCTACGGGACCAAGGGAATGTCGAAGGGACCAAACATTTTTTGAAATAGCCATGCACGAATCTCGATTTCTGCTTGACTCCCTACGAAAAAACGACACCTTGTCATATATTGGCTCTACGGAAAGTTGATTAAATCCAATTAGTAACAGGGGCCTGCTTGACCATATTTACCAACCCCTCCGCTCGGGAAGGATATGACACAACGTCAATTTTTAAGCAGATTTTAACAGGTTTTGAATTTAGAGTTTTCCTTCTCCTAAACTAGCTGCCTCACCAAGGCTGAAGAACCTAGTCTGCCCTACTATTTACCCATAGCTGAAGGTAGAATAATTGGATTCATACCTTTCCCAAGCGTATTAGTGCTATGTGAAATGCAATCATTCTCGTCCAGGATTTGAACTCGTGTCGCCGTGTCCATTTCTTACGACGATAACCATTACACCACAGGCACCTCCACAGGGACCTGCCTGACGTTCACATCAGGTGTATATAATTAATTTGAATCACCTGGTCTCAAGGGCCCTCCCTTCGCCCCAGCAATACCTGTTTTGCAAAGCTGAGTTTATTGTCTGGCGCCAGAGGTGCCCTAATATGGGGACTCTCGAAGGGACAGAGTATTTTTTCAAATAGATATGCATGGGTTTCGATTTGTTCTTGGCTCTCCTCTATAAAATGACTTTGTATTTCATTCTTAGCGAGAAGTCAGTTGAATACCCATCGATTACATTACCTGTTTTAGTTTGGTTTCTTTGTTAGATGACCTATCAAACTTTGTGGGTTATTTAATGCCAAAACAATCCTTGTTGAACAATATCGATACTATTTATCCCATAGCTGAAAGGAGAAGAGGCTTCATGCCTTTCCCCAGAGTATTAGTACGAAAGTGAACCTTTTAGCATGACAGGAGGTCAAACTCACTAACTTCGATGTCACAGTCTAGCTCGTTAGCCACAACACCACGAGAACTTGTCTCGAACTATTTTGAAGCAAACCTAGTGGAAGAGTGTTCACCAATGACTCGGAAGACCGGAGTTCAATCCCAGGTCGCGTCATACCAAAGACTCAAAAAATGGTACTTGATGCTGCCTTGCTTAATACTCAGCATTATAAGGTACGTTTCAAAGGTAAAGTGGAGCAATCCAGGGAAAGAAGTAGCGTCCTCCCCTACACCTCGGTGTCGTAGCTATTGAAAAGGGAACTTTCGAGTACCCCTCTACTACGGTCACCAACTTTATTTTAATAATCATTGAGAATATAACGTAAATAACCCAGGAAACTATGACGTCGGTGGAGACAGACAGATACTCAGCCTCCATTATAATAAGATATCATCTTCATTTTCGAAATGTGTCGAACAGAATTTGCCTACCTGCCGAGAAAATCAGTATTCAAAATTCTTGCTTTTTACCCGGTTTCGAAAACTGATCTTGGGAGGTAGGAATCAATTCCACCCAAGAAACAAACGTTTTCTTGATTTTTCCCGCCTCCTCCCCCACCGCACGATTACAACTGTATTCTTGTTGTAACCCTCTAACACCCTGCCCTAACTCGTCAGATCTGTAAACAAACCACCCAAGATACGGGTATCGGTAGCAACTGGGGTAATTGTGACAGAAACTCTGCACATGTTACCGTCACTGTTCTTGCAGACCGTCGCACGCAGATGCGATTTGAATCAGGTTGGGATCTAGGGAACCGGCAGTATTCCATTGTTTGGAAGGGTGAGTAGAGAGTTAAGGGAGGGTTAAATTCGTTGCTTGTTTGCCTTCTTGATAGATAGATTTTACAAATGGTTTCTAATACTGACGACTATGATGATGCTAACAGTTTTTTTTTTTGGTGAGCAAGTCGAAGCCGTTCGTTATTTTGTTTTTATTTGTTATTTATCTAAGGTGATTTAAGACACTTCAGGCCAAAACTTTCTCTCATAAATGTTTAAGCATACAATCATTTGCTGGAATGCCACACACACGCACATATATATATATATATATATATTGGTCACGCAACAAGGTCCCACAAGAAAATAATGAGAAATACCGTTGTCATGGCGATTTCTTTTATTTCTTTATTTTTCCATAAGATAGACCACATTAAATCACTCTTTTCACCCTCTCTCTGCCTCTCTGTCACTCTTTGCTCTTGCTGGCGAGACTTAGAATATGCTAACAATTAACCCTATTGAAGATCATCCAAGCTGTGTTGATTGGTTTGATTTGCTTTGGTTTTATGGCATATGAACCAGTGTAGGTAATTCAATGCCAAATCCTTTTTATACATATGTATTAAATAGATAGGATTTGGTTTGATTGGGTTTTATGGCATATCAATCATGTTGGGTTATTTATTGCCAAATCCTCTCTATACATATATATCAAATATATAGGATTTGGTTTGGTTGGGTTTTATGGACTATTAACCAAATTAAATATATAGGATTTGGTTTAGTTTGGTTTTAGGGCATATCAACCATTGTAGGTTATTTAATGCCAAATCCTCTTTATACATATATATATTAAATATATATGATTTGGTTTGGTTTTTATGGCCTATCAACCATTGTAGGTTATTTAATGCCAAATCCTCTTTATACATTAATCAAATATACGGAATTTGGTTTGGTTTGGTTTTATGGCATATCAACCATTGTAGGTTAGTTAATGCCAAATCCTCTTAATACATCTATAATAAATATATAGGATTTGGTTTGGTTGGGTTGTATGGCATATCAATCATTTTGGGTTATTTAATGCCAAATCCTCTTTATACATATATATCAAATATATAGGATTTGGTTTGGTTGAGTTTTATGACATATCAACCCTTGTAAGTTATTTAATGCCAAATCATTTTTATACATATATATTAAATATATACGATTTGGTTGGGCTAAGGTTTATGACATATCAACCATTGTTGGTTATTTAATGCCAAATCCTCTTAATACATCTATAATAAATTCATAGGATTTTGTATGTTTGGGTTTTATGGCATATCAACCTTTGTAGGTTACTTAATGCCAAATCCTTTTTATATGTACATATTAAATATGATTTCTGAACACATTTTGCAGATAACACACCTGAGCTCATTTTTTCACAGTTAAATGATTTCTCTAATTTCTACCAAATACGAATAAGTCTGTTTATTATCAATCATTTTAATATTTTCGAGTTCTCCTATGTCTCACAAACAATTCAATTAAACATCAGTCATTTGTTTACACTGTTAAATGATCAAACAGTTCTATTTCTAACAATTCAATTTAGCATCAATCAATAAAGATAACTGGTTCCAAGTATTGATATGTGTCACTAACAATTCAATTAAACATCAGACATTTGTTTACACACAGTTAAATGATCAAATAGTTCTATTTCTAACAATTCAATTTAGCAAAAACCAATAAAGTATAGCGGAGGGCGCTACTCCTTTTCCTGGATTGCCCCACTTTACCCTTGATATGCACTATAGAATGCTGAGTATTAAGCAAGGAGGTATCAAGTACCATTTTTTAGCGAATACTTTGAGCATTATGCCACTGGCCCAGTCTGAAAGCTGCAAACCAACAAGAAAGAATAAAACTGTGTGGCCCAGTCGATTTGTGCTGCAGAGTACACCGGCGGCATCTCTGTAGAGGGGTAAGACTCTCCCATTGAGTGTCCTGATATGACGCTACACAATCTGATAGTGTGGCTTCAATAATGCTGGAACTTTGGGGAATGCAGAATACCCCTTCATTGCCATCGTTCCAAGTCCACTCTGGCCCAGAGTAGTATCACCAGATAAGGTCCTATCTATAAGTCAAATAGAACTAAACTGATAAGGTCCTATCTATAGGTCAAATAGAACTAAACTGTGTACTTATACTAAACTAAATTGTTTGAAATCAAACTGTTTTGACATTTAAACTGCGTACTTACGCTAAACTAAATTGTTTGAAATAGAGCTGTTATCGATATCTAAACTTTGTACTTTTGCTAAACTGAATAAAACTGTGGAAACAGCACTTCGAAAACCTACTAGGGAACCCACCGAAAGTAACACATGAACCAATCACCAAAATAATTAATAAGCAATTAGACATTAAACTAGGACCGTTTATACAAGAAGAACTCGACTAGGTTCTCAGAAAAATTAAAAATAGGAAAGCTGCAGGGCTGGACGAGATTCCCCCAGAAGTATGGAAGACCAGACAATTCGACGACATACTGCTCCGACACTCCAAAGTAGTATATAATCAAAATCCGATAGATAGATGGATGAAGGGATGCATCCCCCCTTCCCTAAAAAGGGTGACCTCGGATTAGCAAAAAACTACCGAGGCATAACACTTACATCCATAGCGGACAAAATCTACAATGCCCTACTACGAAACCACATAGAACCCAACATCGACAACATCCTTAGGAAAAACCAAAATGGCTTCCGAAGAAAGAGATCCACGACCTCACAAATATTAACCATCCGTAGAATCCTTGAAGGTATACGGGCAAAAAACCCACAAGCTACATTACTATTTGTCGACTTTACCAAGGCCTTCGATTCCATTCACAGGGGAAAGATGGAACAAATCCTACTAGCATACGGCCTACCTAAAGAAACCGTAACAGCAAAAACGATTCTCTATAGAAACACCAAAGTAAAAGTACGATCACCAGATGGAGACACAGAATACTTCAACATTGTAGCAGGAGTACTACAAGGAGGCACGCAAGCCCCATACCTCTTTATCATTTGTCTAGTCTACGTACTTAGAACATCGATTGATACAATCAGAGAGAACGGCTTCGAGCTGACAAAGAAAAGAAGCAGAAGGTACCCCGCAAAAACAATTACTGACGCCGACTACGCCGATGACATACCGTTACAGGTGAATACACCCAACCAAGCCGAAACACTACTGCATAGTTTGGAACGAGCCGCCGCAGGCGTTAGCCACCATGTCAATGCACACAAAACTGATTATATGTGCTATAATCAAACAGGTGATATTTCCACACTAGACGGAACCTCTCTGAAACTGGTAGACAAATTCACCAACCTAGGAAGCAGCGTCTCATCAACCGAAAAAGATATCGACACACGGCTAACGAAGGCATGGACAGCTATCGATAGGCTTTCGATCATATGGAAATCAGACCTGACCAATAAGATGAAACGCAGTTTCTTCCAGACAGCGGTCACATCGATACTGCTATATGGGTGAACTACATGGACGCTGACAAAACGGCTGGAGAAGAAGCTAGACGGCAATTACACAAGAATGCTGCGTGCAATCTTGAACAAGTCCTGGCGGTAACACCCCACAAGACACCAACTATACGGCAACCTGCCCCCTATCACGAAAACTATTCAAGTTAGACGAACCAGACATGCACGACACTGCTGGAGAAGCAGGGACGAAGAGATGTACTCGTATGGACCCCCTCATATGGCCAAGCAAAAGCAGGACGACCAGCACGAACATACATTCAGCAGCTATGTGAGTGTACGGGATGAATCCCTGAAGACCTGCCAGAGGCGATGAATGATAGGGAGAAGTGGCGAGAGGGGGTCAGGAATATCCGTGCTAGCGGCACGACATGATGATGATGATGATAATCAACGACACAATTATTTGTACACCTATTTGACCAATCTTATCTTACATGTGTGTCGACCCTTACTACACACGACAAAGTAGTAACAATGAATCATAATCAAAGAGAAGCGATGCTGCTGCAAGGTGTAATTCATGGTAGAAACTTTAAAATGCAAAATTTCAAAAGAAAAAATATCAATATAATACTTAGCTTCAAGTAACTATTATTAATACAAATAGTTGATAGTTATATGACATCAATCATTTCAATCGACTATAAATAATTCTAAACAAATCTATTGGACATGAACAGACACTACTTATACTCCTGGTTAATATGGACCTGAGAGTTATGGTAATGAAAGGGTACTCAACTTCAGCAATGGTAATGAAAGGGTACTCAACTTCTAGCAATCATAATGAAAGGGTACTCAACTCCAGATCTTGAGACACACCATCAAACACAGCTAAATGATTTAACCCAGAATCCCTGTCTACCGAATTGACGTATGAAGGGCAGTGAAATATGACAACCATTGTGTTTAAATCATGTTATTTCCGAAATATCAAATCAAATGAAAGCAGATAGGAACAAATTAAAGGGAAATTTCCTGCGCTAAAAAAGAAGAAATCGGCCGTATTTGGCACCTTGTTAACCTACTGGACGATACGTGGGTTTTGCAGACCACTTCCCCTCCGGAACGAGCAGTCTATACTATACAATTTTTAAAATATTGTTTCATGGGTTAAATAAAAAGAAAACTGAGAAACCAAAAGACAGATGTTTGACACATACTTTGCTTAATTCCTATGTCATATATTGAGCACTCTCTAAAGTCGATAACGTATATGTAAAAGATATAAGTAAAAAAAATCCTTTCCTAATGCAGAGAATGACGATGGCTCAGAGGTAAGATGTGAGACTGCCGTAAAGTCAGCAGGGTTTCGATCCCAGCTTGAAGCATCTTACGTGTCAAGCCACACTGAAGAGTGTGATATAAACGAAGGAATATATATTGTTATCCACAGACTGACTCTTTCGTTATACCCCAACGAAAGAGCCATTGTGTTTCTCTACGTTAGTAAAGGATGATATATATAAAAGTTTCCAGACTTTTTTCGTGTGGGCATTTAAAATTGTCATAGACTCTTGAAAATTCCCTATTTTATTGCTATACATCTTATGAGATGACTGACCAATTTTTATGATTTCAGCTTCAAATAAACAGCTACAGCAGCAATTTGAATACACCCTACTAAAGCCTGATTGTCACAGCTGGTGAATTTCAAAAATGCAATCTGACACTTTAGAAGAACGATATGCAATAAAATTCTGTTTTAAACTTGGAAAAAATGCTACAGAAACGTATGGAATGCTTCAGACTGTTTTTGGAGCATGTTGCAAGGATCAAGCATCAGTTTTTGAGAGGCATAAGAGATTCAAGGAAGGCATGGAGTCTGTGAGAGATAATGAGAGGTGTGGGAGGAGTAAAGAAGTCAATAAAATAGGGTTACCATGTAGAGGTTTTAAGGGAACCCAGGAAGAGATTCGGTCGGAAGAGGCAAGCAGTCTTTAAATCGGGTCAGTAGCATTTGCACCTGGACAATGCTCCAGTCCATAGCTCCATCTTTGTCACAGACTATTTGACCAAGATGGACATCAAGACAGTTCCTCACTCTCCCTATAGTCCAGACCTTGGTCCCTGTGACTCTTGGTTATTCTCAAAGCTCGAGGAAAACCTTAGAGGCTGTCGTTATGAGACAATTGAGGAGATGAAAGAGGCTGTGACGAAGGTCATTGACACGCTCATACAAGAGGACTTAACTGGGGCCTTCCTGAAGTTGTTGGAACGTTACAAGTGCCTTGCAGCCAGAGGAGATTACTTCGAAGGGGACTAGAGTTTCATGTATGTACTATCAATAAAAGTGCCCACACGAAAAAAGTCGGGAAACTTATTGTATGCACCTCGTATATATCACGGTGTACTTCGATTCATACCTTTTTGAAGGTATGAATCCAAGTATTTTCTCCTCCAACTATGGGTATATAGTAGGCTAGACAGTATTCTTTAAACTTGGTATGGCAACTAGTCTAATAGAAGAAAAACTCTGAATTCAAACCTGTTAAACTCCAATTAACAAATTGACTTAGTGTTTCATTCTGCTCGTGTGTGGACGCTGGATATATATATATATATATATATATATATATATATATATATATATGATGGTTTCTATTACTCCAACAATGAGGTGTAGAGTAGAGCACAACTCCTTTCCTTGGATTGATCCACTTTACCCTTGATACGAACCTTATAAAGCTGAGTTAAACAAGTACCATTTTTTTAAGTCTTTGATATGATTCGGGGTTGAATCCTGATCTCCTGGGCCATGCTGTTGCGAAATATAACATGATGGTTTTCAACCTTCACATTGAGGATGTGTACCCTATTTCTTTATGATGTTGTGGCGATTGCATGGTTTGTTTTTTTTACCTGTCATTTGTGTTTCTAAGAGTTATTGGTTCTTTCCCAGAATTGCGTATTAAATAATATAATATACAAATGCTACCAAAAAAAAAAAAAAAAAAGGTTAGCTTTCGGCGCCCAAAAGTTCTCATTTTCTTTGCCAGTGTTTTGCCAGCCAACAGGACAACACGTGCGTTATGCAGACCTCGTGAAACGACTAACCCTTACCATATAACTTTTACGAAATTATTTCATGAGATAAACAAACTTAAATAAAAAGCCACAAAGAAGCCCATAACGATACGTCTGACACGAATGCATACCATGCACACAGATACGGACACACTGATGGCTACAAACACATACCAAACGCACAGAGGCACACGCTTTGACACAAACATAATTAGCCATCTCACCTGCTCCAAATCAAATGATTTATCAACAAGCAAAATAAAACCGGAATGAAAGAAGAAAAAGGGATCTAAATTACAAAGACGTCTGTAAGCTTTGCATCAGGAATAAAAAGGAGGTCAACGAAGGAAAGCAACCCTCCCGACCCCATCGGACTACCAAGGGACCCTGTTTGAATAATACCAATTTATCAACTCGATTACCAGCTTGAAATATATTCTTGAATACATATCTCGATGACCGCACCTGTCCAATTGACAGTCACAACCTATTAAACGTTGACTTTTATTTGCCAATGGCATTGACATATATATGGAAATATATTGTACGAGCAGAGAAACTAAACGTTGCCCTTAATATATATATATATATATATATATATATATATATATATATATATATATATGTATGTATTGGTGGTTGTTTCCGAGGCATAGAAGTAGCTAACGTCCAGAACCACGACATCGTAGTAAGCGGATTCTAACGTTCAATTTCTGACAACTACTTACAGATGAGGTAGTAAAGTTGACGACTATAGTCGAGGGTGACCTGAAGGCTCCCTTTTCAGTAGCTACTACACCGAGGCGTTGGTGAGGGCACTACTCATTTCCCTGGATTACTCCATTTTACCCTTGATACGTACCTTATAATGATGAGTGTTAAGCAAGGAGGTATCAAGTACCATTTTTAAGTCTTTGGTATGAGTCGACTTGAGATTAAATCCCGGTCTCCCGGAGCATTGGCAAGCAGTCTACCCACAATGCCAATGAAATCACCCAGAAAAGGGTTAGATGTGCTGACTAAGTTGGTGGTTACTCGGTCGAGACTGCCTTACGTGGGTGCTGAGAAAGCCCAGCATTCATGTCACGTAGCCGACCCCCCTCGAGCCTCAGGGAGCTGTCCCCCCTAGCTCTAAACCACTTTGGAAGGGTTTATTACCAGACTCTTGAGACACCCCTTTTTAGAGGAATACTGACGGGGTCCGAGGCATTTTTGGAACTGCTAGACGTGTCTAGGCTACGGCCCTGCGACCGAACCCACTTAAAAAAGACTTTGTCCTGTATTCTTCCGGTTAGTGGGACATACAACAAATACGAATGGGTTGTATCCCTACAGTGGTTCTACTAGGATAGCTTTTGGCATTAAATAACCCAAGAAAGGAACCAGTGAAACCAATCTGCGTTTACCTGCTGGGAGAGTCAAACATATTTGGTCTGGTTTGCTGTTATTACACTCCAATGCAAAAACGCACTTAGTGTCAATATTAAGTAAAATATACTAACACAGCTGCCTTTCAGCAGAGGGGTGAGACTCCTTCAACGAGTATCCTGTGGTCTGTTCGGTTGGGGCTGTCGAATACACCGACCGCCTCTCTACTGACGGATAAAACCCTCACAACGAGTGTCCTGGATATGACATTAAACAATCTAATCCCGGTGCTTTAGCTAATGAGGAGTACCCCTTTATTGCCATCGTTCCCTGGTCCACTCTGACCTGGAGAGGTAACACCTGATAGGGTCCTATCTATGAGTCAACTAGAACAGCTTGACTTTTAATCTGAGTGCAAACCAATGACATGCTAAATTGAATTGTTAGAAATAGAACTGTTTCATCATTTACCTGTTTGTAAACAAATGACGGATGTTTAATTAAATTTTTAATCATACATAGCAATACTTGGAACAATTTAACTTTGTTAACTTAAGCTAAATAGAATAATTACAAATGGAACTGTTTGACAATTTATCTGTGTGTATCAAGAAAATGTTTACAAATCATATATTTGATATACGTGGCGCATTCAATAAGTTTCCAGACTTTTTTGTACACGCATTTAAAATTGTCGTAGACTCTTGAAAATTGAGTATGTTATTGCTATACATCTTATGAGATGACTGACCAATTTTTTTATGATTTCAAGTTCGAATGAACAGCTACAGCAACAATTGGAATACACCCTACTAAAGCCTGATTGTCACAGCTGGTGAATTTCAAAAATGCAATCTGGACGTGAGGACACTTTAGAAGAACGATATGCAATAAAATTCTGTTTTAAACTTGAAAATAAAAAGCCAAAAAAAAGTATGGAATGCTTCAGACTGCTTTTCGACCAGCTTGCATGAGTCGAGCATGAGGTTTTGAGTGGCATAAGAGATTCAAAGAAGGCAGGGAGTCTGTGAGAGATGAAGAGCAGTGTGGGGGGGGAGTAAGGAAGTCAATAGATCAGAGTTGATTAGCCAAAGGGTTAGGTTTAGAGTTACTATATTGAGGTTTTAAGGGAGTTGAGGAAGAGATTCGGTCGGAAGAGGCCAGCACTCTTCACATCGGGTCAGTGGCGTTTGTACCAGGACAATGCACCAGTCCACAGCTCCATCCTTGTCACAGACTATTTGACCAAGATGAGCATCAAGACAGTTCGTCACCCTCCCTATAGTCCAGATCTTGCTCCCTGTGACTTTTGGTTATTCCCTAAGCTCAAGGAAAACCTTAGAGGCTGTCGTTATGAGACATTTGAGGAGATGAAAGAGGCTGTGATGAAGGTCACTGACACGCTCACACAAGAGGACTTCCCTGGGGCCTTCCAGAAGTTGTTGGAACGGTACAACAAGTGCATTGAAGCCAGAAGAGATTATATCGAAGGGGACTAGAGTTTCATGTGTGTACTATCAATGAATGTGCCCTACGAAAAAAGTCGGGAAACTTATTTAATGATCCTCATATATGTAAAAACAGGATTTGGCATTAAATACCCAACAAAGGTTGATGTGTCATAAAAACCAATCCAAACCAAACCAAACAACTGCTTCAATATATCTCTGCAGTCACTGATGAACATATTGATTGCCTTGAAGGTGGTTGTTATTCATCTTATATAATACGATAACTCTATGAAATCATAAAATTTAATATATACAGTAACGGTTATAAGTTAAAGAACGGAACAACAAGAAATATTTAAATGATTTTTACTTGAAAAATTTGCTTCTACGTTTAAGAAATTTTCCCAAAATAAACTTGGAACATATATGTATTTATTACATATAAAGTTTTCTAAATATTTTTACAGTAAATTAATAGTGAATTAAAAAATACATATATACATTTTGGCATGGTCAAAAGTTAAGGAACGCTGTTGAATTATAGTAATTTAGGTAATGTTTAAACAACTTGATTGCTAATTTTGATTTATAGTCAATTGTCATACAACTTTGGAACTATTTTTAATCAAGATAGAGACGAAAGCGCGTAATTGTTTAACTCGAAAAAAAAAGGGCATTTTAGCAAATCATGATGAAGGCAATTCGTATTCTGAAATTGCTGGCATCGTACGAAGGTCAAAAAGCGTTGTTTATCGTGTAATCAGTAGATTTAAGGCTGATCTGGGAGCGATGGTAATAAAGAGGTATTCTGCATTCGCCAAAGCTCCAGCATTACTGGAACCTCACCATCAGATATCAATGATACTCGTTGATACAGAAATGCAGTTGATGTATTCTGCACCCCCCAACCGATTAGGCTAATAGATAGGAAAAAAGATAAGGAGCTAGATAGAGGGATAAGAAAAAGAAATGATAGATAGATAGATATGAACAACTGACATAAGATAGATAGATAGATAGATAGATATGAACAAACTGACATAAGATAGATAGATAGATAGATAGATAGATTGCTCTACTTGTCAAAATTTTCGGGGAAGAATATAGAAATATAGAACATCCTGTGAGAATCAAATTCAGTCTTAATGGTCCGCTAGTTCAGCTCTCAAAACCATTACAATAGATATTTGGCACTCACCTTGTGAGAATCGAACTCACTTTGATCGCTAAGCAGAAGCCTTTCCCAACTTTATGTAACTTTCAAACTTGAGAGGTTTTTTTGGGGGGTGTATTTATTTTATGAATATTCTTAATGTTTGTTTGGATCGTTTCTCTGAATTTATCTTCCTCTTTCTTGTTTATATTTATTTATAAATACGTTTGACTGTGACATTCATTGTAATAAAAAAAAATGAAAGGTTTTCTTTGGTGAACAAATATCTGTTGAGGAGGATAGAAAAATAAGACGTATTTCTTATTCACCATGACGACAAAGGCATGGGGTGTGTTTTTAAAGCAGGAATCTCTCTCTCTCTCTCTCTCTCTCTCTCTCTCACACACACACACACACACACACACACACACACACACACACGCACACAAACGCGCCCCCCTCTCTCTCTCTCTCTTTCTCTCACTCTCACACACACACACTCACTCGCTAACTCTCTCCCCCCTCTCTCTCTCTCTCACACACACATGCGCGCTCGCTCCCTTTCTCTCTCTCACACACACACATACACATACTCTCTCTTTCACACACACACACACACACACACACACACACACACACACACATACTCCATCTCTCTCGCACGCAAACACATACTCCCTCACACACACTCACACACATACTCTCTTTCTGGCTCACCCCTAACCCTATCTCCCCCTCTCTCCCCTCTCTCTCTCTCTCACGCACACATGCTCTCTCTTACACACACACACACACACACACACTCTCTATCTCACGCACACACATACTCTCTCTCTCTCTCTCTCTCTTACTCTCACACACAATCTCTTTCTTTCACACAAACATACACATACTCTCTCTCTCACTCACACGTACTCTCTCTGTCTCACACACACAAATCTTCTCTCTCATACATACACCTACTCTCTCTCTTTCACACACATACACTCTTTCTTTCACACGCATTACACATACTGTCTCTCACGTACACTTACACATTCTCTCTCTTTCACACACACACACACACATATACTCTCTCTCTCTCTCTCTTTCTTACGCATACACATACTCTCTCTCTCGAACACATATTTTCTCTCTCTCTCTCTCTCTCTCGAACACACATACTCTTTTTCTTTCACACACGCATACACATAGTCCCTCTCACATTTACACATAATTACATATATTCTCTCACCCTCTCTCAATCACACACACACATACACATACACACACACACATACATACTTTCTCTTTCATACACACACACACACATATTCTATCTCTTTCACACATTCATACTCTCTCACACACGCACACACATACTCTCACTCACGTACACATACTCTCTTTCTTTCACGCACACATACATGTACTCTCTCTCTCTCTCACGCACTTACACACAATCATATATATTCTCTTCCTCTCTATCTTTCACACACACACAATCACACACACACACACACACATGCAAATGTTCTCTTTCACTCTTACGCACAAACCCTCTCTTATATACACACATACTCTGTCTCTCTCTTTCGCAACAAATACTCTCTAGCCTTCACACACGCACATACAATCTCTCTCTCTCTCTCTCTCTCTCTCTCTCTCTCTCTCACACACACACACACACACACACACACACACACACACACACGTACTCTCTTTCAGGAACACCTGTGATATAATGGCCGAGGGATTTTGTTTTGTTCCTTTGGGTTTAGTTAGGTTGAGAACCTTTCGGCTCAGTGCATGGGTTACTTACGTGCAACATTAACGCAGGTGTTCACGCGCGCAGGCGGAGCGGACGTGTCACTCAGAGATGTCACAATAGCCCAGATGGGAAACAGGGCTAGAGATTGCAGGTGACGTCACGCAACGGAAGCGCGCGGAGGATTTGGGGGATTTTGAAAAAGTTAGTAGAGTTGAGTTCTGCCTCGGGAGAAGACGGTTGGCTTTCGCTTGCTCGCCGAAGCCAGGCCAGTGGCCTTGTGGCGGGTGCCACACGTGTTGGGGGGGGGAGGGGATGGAAAAGTCATCATAGAAAGATTGTGCATCTCTCTTCCTTATGTCGAAACCTTTAACTCAAAAGTAATAAAAAGGTTTCGTACCTGAACTAAGAAGTCGTTAAGTGTTTTTTGTGTTTCGGGATTCCTATGTTCTATGTATATATGTTATGAACATTATATGTACGTTTCACATATCCGTATCATGGGTATAGTACACACCTACTCACACAAATGAAGAAGGCCATTTCTACAAAGTTCGGTTGTAATCAAGCAAGTCATTGGAGACTAAACCAATACCCCCAGCAAGTTCATCTGGTGAGGAGGGTGGCTAAACACCCAGCAGGACGAAAAACTCACACATATACAAACGTACAATCACACATACAATGTAAGGTTTAATTTGGGTTGATTTATTTAATGGCATATCTACCCGTTATGGGTTATTTAAAGTCGAAAAGTGATTAATTTATACCGTACGCAATAAAGCATCCATTTTTATCTAACACGGCAACGGGATCTTTGCCGAATTCAAAGCAGGTTAAGATGGTCACAAGCAGCTTGACGTATAACAATATCATTTTTTCTCCTTGAATACGCCAAGGGAATTTTGGTATTAACTGAATTTAATTCTTTTTTGCCATGGCCATGCTTGTGATTTATGATTGATTGATTGATTGATTGGTTAGTTGTTCTGTTTTACTGAATATCTACCTTTTTCTGATCATTTAACGTCGAATTAAGTCATTTTGAGAAAAGGTTCACACAATTCAGTCTAGTGGGGTGTCCTCGTAGTGTAATGGTTAAAGCGATGGACTGCGGAATCGTAGAACGCGAGTTCGTACTCCAGTCGCCCTATTACGTTCACTTTCGGGCAAATACCCTTGGGAAAGGTATGAACCCCCTTATCCTCCCAGCTATGGGTAAAATATTACCACTACTGTTCTTCTAGGAGAATGGCTTTGGCATTAAATAACCTACAAAGGTTGATATGCCATTAAACAAAAGAAACCAAACCAAACCAAACAATTCAGTCTAGTATAAGTATAGTTTTTTGTTTACACTCAGTTAAATGTCAAAACAGTTCTATTTCAAACAATTCAGTTTAGCATAAGTACTCAGTTTCGATGTCAAAAACAGTTAATTTAAAACAATCCAATTTAGCATAAGTACACAGTTTAGTTCTATTTGACCTATAGATAGGATCCTATCATGTACTTCCACTCCGAGTCAGAGTGGACTTGGGAGCAATGGCAACGAAGGAGTACTCCGTATTTCCCAAAGATCCAGCATTGCTGAAGCCTCACCATCAGATTGTTTAGTGTCATATCAGGATACTCGTTGGGGGAAGTCTTACCACTTTACAGATATGCAGTCAGAGTATTCTGTAGCCGACACCAGTTGGGCCATGTGACCTATGATGTGAAAGAATTCCAAATTCCTTTTATCAATTAACTCTTTGAGAAAATATAATAAGCAATTTGTTGGTTGTTGTCACTGAAACACAAAAGCATTTTTGCTCTGAGGAACCATTGGTGAATTTTTTAATGTAATTTAATTCTGCGGCCAATGTTGAAAATCACATTCTTTCAAAACTACGTAGGTCTTTGTTTGGTTTCTTTGATTAATGACATATCAACCATTGTTGGCTATTCAATGCCAAAACCATCCTTCTAGAAGAACAATAGTGGTACTATTTAACCCATAGATGGGAGGATAAGGGGGTTCATAACTTTCCTAAGGGTATTTGCCCGAAAGTGAACTTAAGAGCGCGACTGGATTTCGAACTCGCTTATTATGATTCCGTAGTCCATCGCATTAACCATTACCCCACGGTGACCTTCCCACTTCAAAACTGCTAAGTATATGAATAAGAATTAAATCATTATGACTAATGCTAGGAAAATGTTTTCTGTTATCTTTCCAGTTTTGGTTTCTTTGTTTAATGGCATATCAACCTTTGTAGGTTATTTAATGCCAAAGTCATTCTCCTAGAAGAACAGTAGTGATACTACTTAACCCATAGCTGGGAGGATAAGGGGGTTCATACCTTTCTCAAGGGTATTTGCCCGAAAGCGGACGTAATAGCGCGACTGGAGTACGAACTCGCTTACTACGATTCTGCAGTCCATCGCTTTAACCATTACACCACGAGGACACCCACTCTCAACTTTTGTTTGGTTTCTTTGTTTAATGGCATATCAACTCTTTTTAAGTTATTTAATGCCAAAGCCATTCTCCTAGAAGAACAGTCCTATTTAACCCATAGCTGGGAGGATAAGGGGGTTCATACCTTTCTCAAGGGTATTTGCCCGAAAGCGGACGTAATAGCGCGACTGGAGTACGAACTCGCTTACTACGATTCTGCAGTCCATCGCTTTAACCATTACACTACGAGGACACCCACTCTCAACTTTTGTTTGGTTTCTTTGTTTAATGGCATATCAACTCTTTTTAAGTTATTTAATGCCAAAGCCATTCTCCTAGAAGAACAGTCCTATTTAACCCATAGCTGGGAGGATAAGGGGGTTCATACCTTTCTCAAGGGTATTTGCCCGAAAGCGGACGTAATAGCGCGACTGGAGTACGAACTCGCTTACTACGATTCTGCAGTCCATCGCTTTAACCATTACACTACGAGGACACCCACTCTCAACTTTTGTTTGGTTTCTTTGTTTAATGGCATATCAACTCTTTTTAAGTTATTTAATGCCAAAGCCATTCTCCTAGAAGAACAGTCCTATTTAACCCATAGCTGGGAGGATAAGGGGGTTCATACCTTTCTCAAGGGTATTTGCCCGAAAGCGGACGTAATAGCGCGACTGGAGTACGAACTCGCTTACTACGATTCTGCAGTCCATCGCTTTAACCATTACACCACGAGGACACCCCCTTTCTTTACAGTTTGGATTCAAAATTCTTTACGCTATATCTCTGGCATCTTTTTTGTATTCTATAAAGATCTGATTTTTGTGGATATATATATATATATATAAAGCTAGAGAAAGGGAGAGAGGATGTGTACGTGTAGTAAGGAATGGGTGGAGGAAGAAAACGTAAGTAAAGAACCAAGGAGGGGAAGATAGAGTAAATATAGGAGGGTATATATATATATATATATATGGAGAGAGAGAGAGAGAGAGAGAGAGAGAGAGAGTGAGAGAAATAGTAGACTTCCGTGAATCAGAGAAGATGATAGAAATAAGTGGAAAAGTGGAAAAATCAAACACTTACAACGGGTAAAATGGTACTTGATACATCATTGCCTAACACTCAGCAATATAAGATACGTATCAAGGGTAAAGTGGAGCAATCCAGGGAAAGCAGTAGCGCCCTCCCCTGCACATCGGTGTAGTATCTATTGAAAAGGGAGCCTTCTGGTTGCCCTCGACTACGGTCGCCAACTTTACTTAGTCAAAACGGGTTTAGTAGTAATATTCCGTTCTTTATTCAAGGAAGAACTTCTTCAAACTAAATTTTTTTTTTACTTTTTTATCTACTTCCTCAATTGCTAAAATGTAGAAAAAATCAAGAAATTTTTAGTCTGAAGCAGTTCTTCCTTGAATGAACAACGAAATATCATTATTTTTATCATATCCACCGATGTCTACCATATATATATATATATACTCTATCTTCCTCTCCTTGATTCTTTGCTTTCTTTTTCTCCCTCCATTCCTAACCACTCCTATTTATATCCTCTCTCTACGTCTTTCTCTCGAGCGGGCCATTGGCATAATGGTTACTGTGTTAACCAGTGGTCTAGGGTACCTGAGTTCAATCCCAGGTCGAGTCATACCAAAGAATCAAAAAATGGTACTATATACTTACTTGCTTAACACTCAGAATTTTAAGGCATGGATCAAGGGTAAGTAGAACAATTTAGGAAAAGAAGTAGAAGCCTCCCCTTTAGTTCTGTGTAGTAGGTATTTAAAATGGAGCCTTTGGGTCACCCTCGACTACGGTCGGCCAACTTACTTGACTTATACATATATCATCATCATCATCATCATCTCGCGCTGGCAGCACGGATATCCCTGACCCTCTCTCGCCACTCCTCCCTATCGTTCATCGCCCTAGGTAGGTCTTCTGGACAACATCCCGTATCCTCACGTAGCTGCAGAATGTACGTTAGTGCAGGTCATCCTGCTTTTGCACGGCCATGTGTGGGGATCCATAAGAGTACATCTCTTATGAGTTCGTCCCTGCTTCTCCAGCAGTGTCCTGTATGTCTGGTTCGTCTAACTTGAATAGTTTTCGTGATAGGGGGCAGGTGGCCGTACAGTTGGTGTCTTGTGGGGTGTTGCCGCCAGGACTTGTTCAGGATTGCACGCAGCATTCTTGTGTAATTGCCGTCTAGCTTCTTCTCCAGCCGTTTTGTTAGCGTCCATGTAGTGCAGCCATATAGCAGTATCGATGTGACCGTTGCCTGGAAGAAACTGCGTTTCATTTTATCGGTTAGGTCTGATTTCCATATAATCGATAGCCTATTGATAGCTGTCCATGCTTTCGTTAACCTCGTTTCGATGTCCTTTACGGTTGATTCGACGCTGCTTCCTAGGTAAGTGAATTTGTCTATTAGTTTAAGAGAGGTTCCGTCAAGAGTGGAGATGTCCCCCGTTTGATTATAGCACATATATTCAGTTTTGTGTGCATTAACATAGAGGCCTATGCCTGCGGCTGCTCGTTCCAAACTATGCAGTAGTGTTTCGGCTTGGTCGGGTGTATTTGCCAGTATCGCTGTCATCGGCGTAGTCGGCGTCGGTAATTGTTTTTGCGGGGTACCTTCTGCTTCTTTTCTTCGTCAGCTCGAAGCCATTCTCTCTGATTTTGTCAATCGATGTTCTAAGTACGTAGTCTAGACAAATGATAAAGAGGTACGGAGCCAGCGAGTCCCTTTGTAGTACTCCTGCTACTATGTCGATGTATTCTGTGTCTCCATCTGGTGATCGTACTTTTACTTTGGTGTTTCTATAGAGAATCGTTATTGCCGCTACGGTTTCTTTAGGTATGCCGTACGCTAGTAGGATTTGTTCCATCTTTCCTCTGTGAATGGAATCGAAGGCCTTGGTAAAGTCAACAAATATTAATGTCGCTTGTAGGTTTTTTGCCCGTAAGTAAATAATGGTGTGTGATCATATAGTAGAGAAAAATTGATAACAAGGTAATCTAAGTTGAAGGAGAGATTTATGGAGAAGCGAAGACGACACAACAGTGTTTCGGTTCTAATGAAACGTCATCAGGATTTGAGGGATGATATCAGTGATGTTAAATCAACGAGGGATGTTTAAAAATACAGAAATATAAAAACCTTTAGAAAATCGGTACATAAAGAACGAATTAGATTAAATGGCCAACTTTTTCTTGAGGAAAAGATATTTTCACTTAGAGAATAAAACAATTCTCAATCCCATTTGGACAAATCTCTTCAAAACTAGGGGTCGACTTATACATATTTACCCAACCCCTCCGTTCGGGCAGGATATGGCTCAAGGCCAACTTTTAAGCGGAGTTTAACAAGTTTGAATTCAGAGTTTTCCTTCTCCTAGACTAGTTGCCTCACCAAGGCTGAAAAACCCAGTCTGTCCTACTATTTACCCATAGCTGGAGAAATAATAATTGGATTCATACCTTTCCCAAGGGTATTAGTGCTATGTGAAATGCAATCAGTCTGGTTCAGGATTTGAACTCGTGTCGCCGTGTCCATTTCCTACGACGATAACCATTACACCACGGGCACCTCCACTTCGACTTATATGGCAATGCCAAAATCCAAACCTTTACCACAGATTGCCCGTGGTGTAGTCGTTATCGCCGTAGGAAATGAACACGGCGATACGAGTTCAAATCCTGGACGAGACTGATTGCATTTCACATAGCACTAATACCCTTGGGAAAGGTATGAATCCAATAATTCTACCTCCAGCTATGGGTAAATAGTAGGACAGACTAGGTTCTTGAGCCATGGTTAGGCAACTAGTCTAGGAGAAGGAAAACTCTGAATTCAAACCTGTTAAACTCCGCTTAAAAATTGAGCTTGTGTCATATCCTGCCCGAGCGGAGGGGTTGGTAAATAGTACCACAGATTGATCAATTAGTGGAAAAGATACTCTTAATAATCGATATAAACACTTACCGTAACTCCATCAGATGGTGCCCGGTCGGCTGGGGCTGCAGAATACACCGACTGCAACTCAACAGTGAAGTAAACCCCTCCCCAACCTGATGGTGAGGTTTCAGTACTGCTGGATCTTTGGGGAATGCGGAGTACCCCTTCATTGCCATTTACCCGGAGTGGTAGCACCTGATAGGGTCTCATCGAAGGGTCAAATAGAACTGTTTTATATTTAAACTGTTTGTAAACAAATGAGTTATGCAAAGGCGAATTGTTTGAAATAGAACTTATTGACGATTTAAAAGAATGTAAAAAAATGACTGATGATTAATTGAATTGTTAGTGTTTTATAGCAGTACTTGGAATCCTTTAACTTGGTTGATTTATGCTAAATTGAATTGCTAGAAATAGAACTGTTTGATTATTTAACTGAGCATTAACAATTGACTGATCTTAGTGATACATAGCAATACTTGGAACCATTTAGCTTTGTTGACTTATGCTAAACTGAATTGTTAGAAATAGAACTGTTTGATTATTTAACTGAGCATTAACAAATGACTGATCTTAGTGATACATAGCAGTACTTGGAATCCTTTAACTTTGTTGATTTATGCTAAATTGAATTGCTAGAAATAGAACTGTTTGATTATTTAACTGAGCTTTAACAAATGACTGATCTTAGTGATACATAGCAATACTTGGAAACATTTAGCTTTGTTGACTTATGCTAAACTGAATTGTTAGAAATAGAACTGTTTGATTATTTAACTGTGCATTAACAACTGACTGATCTTAGTGATACATAGCAGTACTTGGAATCCTTTAACTTTGTTGATTTATGCTAAATTGAATTGCTCGAAATAGAACTGTTTGATCATTTAACTGTGTGAATCTAAAAACGTGATTACAAATCATAGATTTATTATATTCGTAAAAGTTGGATTTGTCATCAAATACCCAAAAATAGTTGATATGGCAGAAAATCAAACCAAACGAAATTAAGGAAAAAATAATTTGGATTGGTTTGGTTCATTTAATTGTATATGGGTTATTTCATGCCAAAATTTGATTAATTTGTAAATATTTTTCTTGGCCTAATGAGTAGAGTGTTCGCCAATGGTCCGGGAGACTGGGCTTCACTCCCAGGTCGAGTCATACCGACTACTCAAAAATGGTACTTGATGCAGCCTTGCTTAGCACAGAGCACTATAAGCTGAGGATCAAGGGTAAAGTAGAGCAACTCTGGGAATGGAGTAGCACCCTCCCCGAGATCTTGTGTGGTAGCTATTTAAGGTCGCCAACTTACCTTTTACTTACTTCAAGCATTTAATTGTTCATCACCTAATTTATGATTATAATCATTTGTTTGTACACACTTATATGTTAGCAATCATTCCTATTCAATATAAATGATTTAGGAGTATCTGCACATTTTCTATTTGATAATTTTTACACTTATAAGGTTTCCAAAGTTCTTGTCCGATATAAATAATATTTATGAAAACCCATATATTTAAAATTTGTGAAACCCCATATATTTAATATATATTGTAGGAGTATCTACACATTTGTGAAACCCCATATATTTAATATATATTGTAGGAGTATCTACACATTTGTGAAACCCCATATATTTAATATATATTGTAGGAGTATCTACACATTTGTGAAACCCCATATATTTAATATATATTGTAGGAGTATCTATACATTTGTGAAACCCCATATATTTAATATATATTGTAGGAGTATCTACACATTTGTGAAACCCCATATATTTAATATATATTGTAGGAGTATCTATACATTTGTGAAACCCCATATATTTAATATATATTGTAGGAGTATCTATACATTTGTGAAACCCCATATATTTAATATATATTGTAGGAGTATCTACACATTTGTGAAACCCCATATATTTAATATATATTGTAGGAGTATCTATACATTTGTGAAACCCCATATATTTAATATATATTGTAGGAGTATCTACACATTTGTGAAACCCCATATATTTAATATATATTGTAGGAGTATCTACACATTTGTGAAACCCCATATATTTAATATATATTGTAGGAGTGTCTACACATTTGTGAAACCCCATATATTTAATATATATTGTAGGAGTATCTACACATTTGTGAAACCCCATATATTTAATATATATTGTAGGAGTATCTACACATTTGTGAAACCCCATATATTTAATATATATTGTAGGAGTATCTACACATTTGTGAAACCCCATGTATTTAATATATATTGTAGGAGTATCTACACATTTGTGAAACCCCATATACTTAATATATATTGTAGGAGTATCTACACATTTGTGAAACCCCATATATCTAATATATATTGTAGGAGTATCTACACATTTGTGAAACCCCATATATTTAATATATATTGTAGGAGTATCTACACATTTGTGAAACCCCATATATTTAATATGTATTGTAGGTGTATATATTTGTGAAACCCCATATATTTAATATATATTGTAGGAGTATCTACACATTTGTGAAACCCCATATATTTAATTTGTATTGTAGGTGTATATATTTGGGAAACCCCATATGTTTAATATATATTGTAGGAGTATATATTTGTGAAACCCCATATATCTAATATATATTGTAGGAGCATATATTCAATATATATTGTAGGAGTATATATTTGTGAAACCCCATATATTTAATATATATTGTAGGAGTATCTACACATTTTCTATTTCATAATTATTACACTTATAAGATTTCAAAAGTTCTTGTCCGATATAAATAATATTTATAAAACCCCATATATTCAAAATTTGTGAAACCCCATATATTTGAAATATATTGTAGGAGTATATATTTAGTATATATTGTAGAAGCATATATTAGTGAAACCCCATATATTTAATATATAGTGTAGGAGTATATATTTAATATATATTGTAGGAGTATATATTTGTGAAACTCCATATATTTTATATATATTGTAGGAGCATATATTTAATATATATCGTAGGAGTATATATTTGCGAAACCCCATATATTTAATATATATTGTAGGAGTATCTACACATTTGTGAAACCCCATATATTTGAAATATATTGTAGGAGTATATATTTAACATATATTGTAAGAGTATATATTTGTGAAACCCCATATATTTAATATATATTGTAGGAGTATCTAAACATTTTCTATTTGATAATTATTACACTTATAAGGTTTCAAATGTTCTTGTCCGATATGAATAATATTCATGAAACCCTATATATTTAAAATTTGTGAAACCCCATATATTTAATATATATTGTAGGAGTATCTACACGTTTGTGAAACCCCACATATTTAAAATATATTGTAGGAGTATATATTTAATATATATTGTAGGAGTATATGTTTAATATATATTGTAGGAGTATATATTTATGAAACCCCATATGTTTAATATATATTGTAGGAGTATCAACATATTTTCTATTTGATAATTATTACTCTTATAAGGTTTCCAAAGTTCTTGTCCGATATAAATAATATTTGAACTGATCTTTATTGTAGGAATATCTTCATAATTTATATTTAATAAGTTATACACAAGAAACCCGTTATATTTAATATATATGTATTAACATGATTTGGCCTTAAATAACCTACAATGGTTGATATGCCATAAAAACCAACGAAACAAAATCATATATATCTAATATACATGCTTAAAAGGATTTGGCATAAATAACCTACATGGTTGATACGCCATAAAACCCAACCAAACCAAACCCATCCAATACAAATAATTTGTAATGACGAAAAATAGAATTGTAACACACTGAATGTGTCCTTCGCCTTGTAACGATACCCCCTGTCGGCCCCCACACACGTTACATCCTCTTCTAACCATTCGCTTCTTACGGCCGGTGATCAACTTGTGGTTCCGAGGGCGGTAACGCACATTTCTTGCCACTACAAGAATACGATTGAGGGAGTGGGAGAAAAAGAGAGCAAACGAACAAACACGAACAGGGGTTAACTCAAGAGCAGAAAGAGAGTTATGCAACACTTTGCATTCCTGATAGCATATATGGACTAACGCTAGCGTGGGTTACTAGCGAAAATTCCACAAAGCAACTGGAATGCCGACTCATCTTGACTCGATCTTCTTTCACTGGTCCCTACCTTCTCTGCTACTGTGTCCGGAGTCGACTGCCCCTGTCCGTGGTTCCACGCCAACTGCCTGTCAGCTCCTTTCTCCAACCAACTCTCTTCTCGCGTCCCGTTACCTCTTCCGGCCACGCCGAGATTTCAAGTCCAAAAATCCTTTGTCTGGTTTCGCGCCAAAACAGACAAAGGAATCGTCTGCTTGGCGGGCCACCTATATAGTGTTACAGCCTTACTAGATCACGGTAAATCATCACGTTTGCAGTACAATACTTGACAGGTCCCAAATAAACGGTATATCTACAATACTGACCTAATTCTTCTATTATTGTCAGTTCATGATTGGTATTATAGTTCAGAGTGTTGCAATCTTTTTTTCCAATGAAGTATTTGATTTACACGGACACCACTGTTTAAACATATCTGTGGTAGGGCATCTGGTGGTGACGCTCCGTTTTTGAAACTCTATCTAATCTGGAGTTATCCCTTCCTTGCTGTTAATCCAAGCTCCATTTTAATCCGGAATGGTTGTACTTAGGGTCAGATCTAGGGCCAGATCAACTTGAGATAAATTTTTAAATGGTTATCAACTTTATGAATCATTGGCTCTTAAGACATTGATATTACAACTAAGTACGAAGTGTTTACCTGTTTAAAATGATTGTGAATTTTATTATTTCAATGGCTCTAAAGACATTGATATTACAACTAAGTACGAAGTGTTTACCAGTTTAAAATGATTGTAAACTTTATTGATACATTGGCTCTTAAACATTCATATTACAACAAAGTATGAAGTGTTTACCTGTTTAAAACGATTGTGAATTTTATCAATACATTGGCTCTTAAGACATTGATATTACAACTAAGTACGAAGTGTTTACTCGTTTAAAATGATAGAGAACTTTATTAATTCATCGGCTCTTAAAATATTGATATTACTACAAACTATGACGTGTTTACCTGTTTAAAACGATTGTGAACTTTATTAATACATTGGCTCTTAGAAGATTGATATTGCAACTAAGTATGAAGTGTTTACATGTTTAAAACGATTGTGAACTTCATTAATTCATTGGCTCTTAAAACATTGATATTGCAACAAAGTAGGAAGTGTTTACATGTTTAAAATAATTGTGAATTTTATTATTTCAATGGCTCTTAAGACATTGATATTACAACTAAGTATGAAGTGTTTACCTGTTTAAAATGATTGTGAATTTTATTAATACATTGGCTCTTAAACATTTATATTACAACTAAGTATGAAGTGGTTACCTGTTTAAAATGATTGTGAACTTTATTAATAGATTGGCTCCAAAAACACTAATAATACAACAAGGTATAAAGTTTTTACCTGTTGAAAATGATAGTAAAAATATATATTTGTTTAGCATACAATCGGAGATTATAAAACTTAACCTGGCTTCAGAATAAAATAACTGAAGAATGTTTGGCGTGCCGCAAAAACAACTTTTCATGTCAAATTCTTTAAGAATTGGTCAATTATAATATGTCTGGTTCAAACCTAGTCTCATTATTCTGCTACAAATATAAATCTTGATTGTCCCGTAAATAATTTGAGACTTATTTACAACCTAGGTATTTTTTATCCCAGGCATTGCCAAATTCTCCTGCTTATGATTTATAATTTGCTAAATTAATAAATATAAAAAACAGTTCTTCTTTATTACTCCATATCAACTGCTCTGCATCATCCACAGTTACTTGTTTCGGTGTTGTGGGGGCTGTTTTGGGGACCTAGAATAAGTCAAATACATCACCTACTGGGGTGGGATTAAAAAGATTACACGGTCTTTTTCGTACGTCCCACTGACAAAGCCTTTTTAGGTGGGTCCGGGCTCAGCGCCATAGCTCAGACACGTCCAGCGATACCAAAAATGCCTCAGGTCCCGTCGGGTTCCGCTTAAAAGGGTGCCTCAGGCGCCAGGTGATAAACCTATCCCCTCCGAGGAGGATTAGAGCCTGGAAGAACAGACCTCTGAAGCTCAAGGAGAGCCAGTCTTAGCACACGTGACATGAATGCCGGCTTCCCAGAAGCCATGACAAGCGGCCTCGACCGACTACCACCGAAGCCAGGACACACCCGACCTGATCCATATAACGAGCCATACGGCTCGCCGAAATGTGTCCCGGCCCAGCGGCCAGGTGTATGCATACAAACTCCCAAAAGAAGAATCGAACTTTTTCACTCTCTGTGACGTTTGACGAGTCTTGGATTGAATGCCATGACCAGAAAGGATATCATGTCGAAATTATATTTTAAAGGAACTAAATGACGTGATCCTTAGTCTGTGGACATACATACATACATACATACATACAAAGATATATATTAAACTATCGGCTTATATATTTTCTCAATATGCACACATATATATAGTGATAAAATGTTTAAAATAAAACCATCCATATTACAAAAGATATTTTATTCTACTTCACATAATAGAAAAAGTGTTTGCCAATAGTTTGGGAGACCTAAGTTCAATCCCAGGTCGAGTCATAACAAAGACTTTAAAAATTGTACTTGATACCCCCTTGTTTAAAACTTAGCAATATAAGGTACGTATCAAAGGTAAAGTGGAGCAATCCAGGGATTGGAGTAGCGCCTTTCCTACACCTCGGTGTAGTAGCTATTGAAAAGGGAGCCTTCTGGTCGCCCTTGACTAAAGGGAGACAACTTTACTTACTTATTTTACCGCTTATCAACACCTTGCTGAAAAAAACAAGCCACACTTTAATAACAAAAGCAAAAATCAAATAATAATTAAGTTTAAATACTAAACAAGTTTAATTTTAAAATAGTTTATAAATTATCTTGATAATGTTTTTTACGATATCCTAAAATACTCAGTATAACAGAAACAGCTCCTTTGGAGAAAATATTGTTGTATACCATAGTGTCACGTGGTCTACCATTGAGAGGAGAGAAATAAGGAATTTCTACAACCCCTCCGTGTTTGAATTAACAGGCCGCCAAAGACTGACCGTTAAAAGAGGAATGAGGAATGTAGGTCAACTTCGGCCGGCCATTGAAGGATGAAAAGAATGTAGGTCAATTCCTCGCTGCCAAAGTAACAAATCCAGGCCAGAATGAAGGCCAACAGATTTTTCCATTCTGTGACCGGAGGGAAGAAGAAAGAGGCTAAATGATTGGCTAGAATCCTAAAGCGGGAGTAGCACCCTTTTTCGTCAGCGGAAATAGGGATAAAGAATATCAGTTTTGGAACGGAGGTCGTGATGAACGGAGTCTCATGCCAAACACCGGGTGAAGAAGCGGAAAGCTCTTGGACAAGATGACAGACGCATTCAAATATGTAAAAAACTCCGCTAGCCCGTGAAAGAGAAATACTCTCTGAAGGAACCCGTCAAAAGCTAAGTAAACATTAAGACTATCTCCCTCCATCCTTCCTAATTACTGCTATTACATATTCTCTCTCTCTCTCTCTTTCTCTCTCTCTCTCTCTCTCTGTTTAAAGAAGGAACGAAAGAGAAGATTAAAGAAAGACATTTGTATTTATGTATTATCCGCTGATAATATAGCCGACACGTTAAATACTTGTGTCCGCGTGTAGTAAAAAATAACTTTGTTATATTTTAATGTCCCCACGTGATGAAATTTATTCATTGTGTTGTCTGCCTGTCAAGTTGTCAATTGCATGCTCTCTTTTCAGCTTCGTTCGCCTCATGTTATTCTCGCTTAAATTGTTCTATTCTTTCCTTTAAAAATATTATACGGGAAACCGGAATTGTTGACTACTATAATTAATATTATTATATCTAAACCTAGATGCCCATATCTTCCATTATCTTAGGTGTAGGAGGAGGTAGTGGTCTGGTGGGTGTGTGTGTAACGTGAAATTTGGAACCCCCTATCCAGCGGCGGTCAGTCTAGCACCAAATTAACCCCAACATAATCTGCCAGTTCCCCTACGCCCAAAAGGGGAATCTTAACTGGAACTTATTCTACGAGGGATCAAGTGCCAGGCTACCCCGTGTTCACAAGGGCGAAAAATAAACTCCCGTACTGGGAATATTTTTATGACACCGTCACAATAGGTATACATATGCAAACACAGGCAATTACAAATGCAATACAGTGTTGTATATCCATAAATACAACTATACGTATACATATACAACTATATGCGGATGTAAGTAGAAACATAACGACGACTTCAATTAACGAACGAACTCACTTCTTTATAAAGATATACCTCTCACACTTTATTCGAAAGGGTTCATGTTTCTTGTGTATGAGAGGTGAGTTGGATACGGAGTTCCTCTGACTATAGCAGCATTTCTTCCTCATTCTGCTGAGCTGCTAAACCAAGGGTCCTGAGGGCCTAAGCCCTCAGTCTGGATGCTGGTTCTCACTCCGGCATCTTATCACCAACTGGAACTGCGACTCGAACTCCAACTGACTTTAGTGGTACCTGGTTATATAATTGTTTGACATCCACCTGCTTCCTGTGGGCGTACGCATCTGCACCGAATTCAACCACGTCCACAGGTCAAGGTGATATTCCGATATCTTCGACCGGATGTACCTGTTTCCGCTGTTCCTCTGCTTATCTACACAGGTGCATCTTTTAATTGACGGGTTGGTGGAGGGTCAATATGTTACAACAGGCGGACTCTGTCGTTTCAGGGTCAAACGGTTTATTAACTTCTGACTTCGGTTCATCGACACGAGGAGAGAGACACAATTCTTGCGATACTAACCACCCCCAACGCTCGGCACATCTTGTGATGTTTAAGATCTCAATTCATCTCCGCCGGTCGAAACCAGAAAAACTTAACCGCTGCCGCAACGGTAGAAAATTCAATTCTCTACCTCAATGGTCCTATCTCAATTCCCAACTGGCTCTTTTTCAAAAATCTCAAATTCTCATCTTTTCCGGACATGACGTCATCCACACTCCACCCTCATTTCCTGTCTGGGGGTTTATTATGACAATGGTGATTGTCATATACTTTGCGCACGAGCGTAAAACTGTACCCAAAGACTATGCACTTGAACTCATAACCCGAATAGTTCAAAGCCCAACCAAACTGAATGATAAAATATAATTAACGAAAAAGGATTAATTTAAAAAATCATTCAAATTACGTAATTGTAAAATAAATAAAAAACATGACTCTTGAAATGAAAGATAAGAACTCAAAACAACAAGGATTCGATTTTATTTTATCAAACCTGTCTGTATATATATATATATATATATATATAAGCATGTTTGATTAAATAATAAAGATACATTTTGTCTATATAACCTGATTAGGATCCTTTCAAGTTTCCTGATAAGTGTCTGGGTTTCAGGTTGGAATTGGTGGATGAATTTACCAAAATTGTCTCGAGCGCTTTCAGACATTTCACTGGCTATCATCAAGTGTTGCTTGAATGTATAAAGAGTCTTTTTAAAGGTCTGATAGCGCTCGGGAAAATGTTGTTAAATTCATTCACCAATTCCAATCTGAAACCAAGAAACTTATCAGGAAACTGGAAAGGATCTTAATAAAATTATATAAACAAAATGTGTTTTTATGATCTAATCAAACATGCTTAAATGAAAGACTGCTGCCCAACTATGCACACATACACACATACACAAACACACACACATATATATATTTATATGTGTGTGTGTATATATATATATATATATATTGGCCGACCATAGACTAGGGCGACACGAAGGCTCCTTTTTCAATAGCTACTATACTTACTTTCCCTGGATTGTACCAATTATCCTTGAGGACACCGGATGCAGTTTTGAAGACCCGTGGTGTAGTCGTTATCGTCGTAGGAAATGAACACGGCGACTCGAGTTCAAATCCTGGACGAGACTGATTGCATTTCACATAGCACTAATACCCTTGGGAAAGGTATGAATCCAAAATATTCTCCCTCCAGCTATGGGTAAATAGTAGGACAGACTAGGTTCTTGAGCCATGGTGAGGCAACTAGTCTAGGAGAAGGAAAACTCTGAATTCAAACCTGTTAAACTCCGCTTAAAAATTGAGCTTGTGTCATATCCTGCCCGAGCGGAGGGGTTGGGTAAATAGTACCAATTATCCTTGATCTGTACCTTAGTGGGCATCAAGTACCATTTTTGAGTCTTTGATTGAAAACCGGTTTCTTGGACCATTGGAGAACACTCTACCTACTTAGATAATGGGATATATATATATATATATATATATATATATATATATAATTAATTATTTAAAAACCTTTGATAAAACGTAATTACTTTTCCAAAAACCAAGTCTTGCAGTTAGCTCGGGGTCCATTGAGGTTCTCTCTCCCCATCCGTCCCTCTCACTCAACACTACTTCTAGGTCTTCAAAACTGCATCCAGTGTCCGTACAGAGTTGATGTATGTAAATTTTTGCTGGTGGCTCGTTCGGGTGAGTCCATAAGCAGAAGCCCATTCACCAATATCCGGCATGTTTTGTTAATCTTACTTTTTTAATCTTAATTTTTTGAGATTGGAGGCAAGTGACCACACAGCCGTTACTTTGTTGGGTGCTGCTCCCACAATTTGTTAGAAAGAGCGCATAGAGCTCTTGTGTTATACTCATCTAGATTTTTTCTCTTATTGTTTCATTAAAGTCAAGGTGGTGCAACCATAGTGTAGTTCCGACATCGTTGGAATAAATCCTTTTTTTTATCACAGAGCACAGATATCCATGTAATCAATAGCCTGTCAGTGGCAGTCCACGCCTTCCCTGTGCGTACGTTGATATCGCTTTCCGTTGATGAGATATTGCTACCGAGAGGTAGAATGTTACGTAAGAGGTTAGTGGGGTGTCTTGCTGAGATTTAATGTACGTAATTCAAATAAGTCTAACTTAAAGTTAGTGGAAAGATACCAAAGAATGTCACTCCGTGACAGGCGATGACCCCAGGGGGTGATATGAATTCATGGCTATGATTTGGCGAAGAAATCACGTGATAAGACGACACGAGGAAAATAGTTGATACATTTAGTTGGTTTAAAAATGTCGACACTTGCACATGTGTAATAATAGGTGTGCATATTTTTTTCCAGACAATGAACCACTCCTCAATTAACTCAGACATATGTAGAAGAAAACTATAAATTACGTTTTGCCTGAAAGTAGATTGTTGGTTCTTATAGACAAGAAATGTTCTCTGTATTCACCGCATCGGTCTACAGAAAAAAAAAAGGGAGTTGGAACATTATTGTTATCAAACAGAGCGTTGATGCCCAGACGATCGTCAACCATCTTAAAGCAGCATAACAGCTCAAATTGGAGTCTGGCCTAGTCGGCTGGGCCTTTAAAATAACCGGACTGAACCTCTGCAGCGGGGTAAAACCCAACCTCCAAATGAGAGTCCTAGATATGACACTAAACCATCTGGAGAATACACCAACTGCTTCTCTGCAGAAAGGTAATACCCCACCCCCAACGAGTGTCCTGTATATGACACTAAACACTCTGATAGTGAGGTTCCAGTAATGCTATAACTTTATTGCCATCGCACCCAGGTCCACTCTGACCCGGAGTAGTAGGACTTGATAGGTTCCTATCAATGTGTCAAATAGAACTAAACTGTGTACTTATGATAAACTGAATTGCTTGAAATACTAGTGTTTTTACATTTAACTGTGTGTAAACAAAACAAAAAAAAAACAAAAAAAAAAACAAACTATGTACTAATGCTAAACTGAATTTTTGGAAATAGAACTGTTTTTACATTCAAAAATAACTGATGGCCGAGTCGGCTGGGGCTGCGGAATACACCGACAGCATCTCTGCTGAGGGGTTAAATCCCCCCCACCAACGAGTGTCCTGGATATGACATTAAACAATCTGATGATGAGGTTCCAGTAATGCTGGAGCTTTGCAGAATGCGGAGTAACCTTTTTTACCATCTCTCCGTGGTCCTCTCTATCCTCGAGTGGAAGAACAGTTGGTACTCAAAGAATGTACTTATGCTAAACTGAATTGTTTGAAATAGAACCGTTTGATCACTTAACTGTGTGTAAACAAATAACTGATGTTAAACTGAATTGTTATTAATACATAGAAATACTTGAACCATTTAACTTTGCTGACATGCTAAAGTGAATTCTTTGAAGTAGAACGGTTAACATTTAAACGTTACTAATGACTTGTTTAAAATAGAACTTTTTTTTACATGTAACTGCTTGTAAAGAAAAACTGTGTACTTATGCTAAACTGAATTGTGTCATATTGAATGAAACCATTTAACTGCGTGCAAAAATATGTTATCTACAAAATGTGTTTAGAAAGCATATTTAAGATGTGTACAAAAATTATTTGGCATTAAATGACTGACAATGATTGATAAGCTATAAAACCAAACAAAAACCAAATATAACTAATGTAATTAGCGCCGGGACTAGAATGTTAGGACAAAGGAATTTTGTCTAGTCGGCTGGGGCTGTAGAAAACATCAACTGCTTCTTTGCATAGGAGTAAGACCTCCTCCCACCAACGAGTATCCTGGATATAACACTAAACAATCTGATGGTGAGGAACCAGTAATGCTGGAGCTTTGGGGAATGCTGAGTACCCCTTTATGGTTATCAATCCCCGGTCCACTCTGCCCCGGAGTTGTAGCACCTGATAGGGTCCTATTTATGTGCCAAATAGGAATAAATGTGTATTTATGATAAACTGAATTGTTCGAAATAGAACTGTTTTCACGTTTAACTGTGCGAAAACAAAACAAAAACTGTACTAATGCGGAACCGAATTGTTTGAACCGGCTCATTAACCTAATGGGTAGCGTGTTCGCCAATGATCCGGGAACCGGGGTTCAATCCCAGGTCGAGTAATACCGAAGTACTTGATACTGCCTTGCTTAACACTCAGCATTATAAGTTAAGGATCAAGGGTACATTGGAGAAATCCAGGGAAAGGAGTAGCGCCCTCCCCTACACCTCGGTGTAGTAGCTACTGAAAAGGGAGCCTTCGTGTTATATAGCCACATAATACATATGCATGCAGAATCATAACGACGACACAATAAAGACGACCGACACAGTTCTTTAGAAAACATACCTCTCACTTTAATTGAAAGGGTTCGAAAAGGTTACTAAAGGTTTTACTGTGAGAGGGAGTTGGAGACTGAACAGAACTGCACCATATTGACCCCCACTCTTATGGCCATAACAGCGTTTCTTTCCAGTTCTCTTGGGCTGCTCAACAGGGGGCCTGGGGGCCCAGCCTCTCTGGGACATGATCCTCATTCCAGCATGTTCTCTTCAACTGATCTGAACTTCAACTGCTCAATCGGGGGTCCTGAGGGCCCTCTCTGCTGGGTGCTTGTTTTCTTTACCGCATCTTATCTCCAAATGGTCTGATCTCCAACTGACCAGGTCCAACTGACCAGATCCAACTGATTGAACTTCCTGTGCACCGAGTTATATAATTGTTTGCCGTCCACCTTCTTCGTGTGGGCGTCACAAATCGCACTCGTTCAATCCGTCCACGCTCAAGGTTATATCTTGATATTCCTCGACCGGATGCACCTGTTATTTACACAAGTGCATTTCCTATTTTGACAGCTTGGCTGGGGTTAATATACAACATTCGGGTCGCCCTCGACTAAAGGGAGACAACTTTTCTTACCTTATTTATATTTATAAAAATGGATTTGGCATTAAATAACCTGCAATGGTTGATGTGCCATAAAACCAAACTAAACCCAAACCCAAAACAAAGAAATTACCCGGGGAAATTGTTGACCTTTCCAAATTGTTGACCTTTTTTTGTAAATGTTATTTGAAAATGCATGCATACCATGATTGACCGATTGCATTAGGAAAGAAACACAAATGGAGAAATTTAAATCAATGATGAAGGAAATTATTAGAAAATTAATTGCATCCTTAGCAAAAGATAAGAGTGGAACAAAAGTCATCAAAAACAAAATGGAAATCATCGGTCATCGTAAGGTAGCAGAGGGATATTTAACATAGATAGTAGGTTAGACTACGCTTTTTAAGCTTGTTTTTGATACTAGTCCAGGAGAAGGAAAACTCAGACTTTAAACTCTGACCAGAAAATTCGGTCACTGATTCGAACTCCAGTGGTGGAGATCACGGTATACACTGCTGATGAGACCTAATAAAGTTGAAACAGCTGTCCAGTGTTTCCGTATGTCATGCGTAAGTGTTCATTGGATTTTCTGGTCATGGTCATTCAATTCAAAATATAATTCCTCAACTTAAAAAAGAAAAATATACATCTATATCCTTGCCCTCGATGTCATAATAATTACGTGGATGCGCATTTCGAATCCTCTTGGGAAGACGTGTCCCCCGTAAAGAGTACGGAAAGAACTTAGGAGACATGTTCAGGTTAATTGGCCGTGCAATTACGATAACAAATTGATTTGGCGTCATTTATGTGCGAAATAACTGTTGGCTCAGTTATAGAGTTTCGGCTCTGCAATCTATGGTCACTGGTTCTATCTCCAGTGGTGGAGATCACGGTATACACAGTTGTGGTGCGGAAGTGTTCGTCGGATTTTCTGGTCACAATATGATTCCTCTACTGTTTATCTCTCTTAAAAACTGACCTTGTCTCACATTCTGTTTTGGCGGAGTAGTTGGGTAAATACATATATATATATAAAATATACAACATTCTTATCTGCATATTTGATGGTAGTAATTTACGAAGCTCTTTGCTTCGATGTAGCACAAGGCCAAATGAATGGGGCACCCAATGAGACTCGAACTCACTCGTGTAGGTTTGCTAGTCTAGTTTGCTAACCATTACACCACCAGATGTGCCCTGCATATTTGATGGTATCTACTTTCAATATTCCCAAGTACTTGTAGTTTTCCTTTTCTCTAAGTGTTTAGATTTGTAGTTCTATTCCTTCTGCTATTACTTTTTTCCCACTTTTCATAAAAGGATGGCACATTTTTCATTGTCAAATGCCCTTCCTATATCCTGGTACTATTTACCAACCCCTCCGCTCGGGCAGGATATGACACAAGGTCAGTTTTTTTTAAGCGGAGTTTAACAGGTTTGAATTCAGAGTTTTCCTTCTCCTAGACTAGTTGCCTCACCAAGGCTGAAGAACCTAGTCCGTCCTACTATTTACCCATAGCTGGAGGGAGAATAAGGGGGTTCATACCTTTCCCAAGGGTATTTGCCCGAAAGTGAACGTAATAGCGCGACTGGAGTACGAACTCGCATACTACGATTCCGCAGTTCATCGCTTTAACCATTACACCACGAGGACACCCTTCCTATATCCTGGTTGTATTTTCTTATTATTCTTATCTGGGTTTCATTTTCTTTTCCATTTATGGAATATTTTATATTATCCATGTGTATAAGATGAGTAATATTTTCTTGTGATTTTGTAAATTTTCTCCTGTGTACATCCCAAATACATTGATGAGTGGCATCACTGCTAAAAAATGAATTATCTGATATACGTCACTCAAGACAGTCATTACTTGTTTTCCATAGGGTCGGATGGAGTGTTCACATTTTTATTAAAACGTTTCACCCTGCACAAGCTTCATAGTAGGACTATATATTCAAAAAAATAAAATTTCAGAAAAAAATATTTCCCAAACAATTATCTGATGTACGTAAATCAAGTCATTACTTGTTTTCCATGGCGTTTGATGGAATGTTCACATTTTATTAAAGAAAGAAAGAAAGAAAGAAAGAAAGAAAAATACAATTGAGTGTTGAAGAAAGAATTTGGTGTAAAAATGGTAAGAAAAACCTTTGAAAAGAAGAGAAAGAATTATGTCGAAGTCAGTGTAACAATTTTTGTGTTTGATTAAACTCCGCGGTGCCTTCAATAAGTTTACAGACTTTTTGTACAGGCATTTAAAATTATCGTAGACTCTTGAGAATTCACTATGTTATTGCTATACATGTTATGAGATGACTGATCAATTT
Organism: Sepioteuthis lessoniana; assembly: GCA_963585895.1. Classification (NCBI taxonomy): domain Eukaryota; kingdom Metazoa; phylum Mollusca; class Cephalopoda; order Myopsida; family Loliginidae; genus Sepioteuthis; species Sepioteuthis lessoniana. The sequence goes on from OY757944.1 coordinate 16,019,200, forward strand.
TTATGATTTCAGCTTCAAATGAACAGCTACAGCAGCAATTGGAATACACCATACTAAAGCCTAATTTTCCCAGCTGGTGAATTTCAAAAATGCAATCTGGACGTCAGAACACTTTAGAAGAACGATATGCAATAAAATTATGTTTTAAACTTGGAAAGAATGCCACAAAAACGTATGGAATGCTTCAGACTGCTTTTCGGCCATCTTGCACAAGTCGGGCGCCAGTTTTTGAGTGGCATAAGAGATTCAAGGAAGGCAAGGAGTCTGTGATGGATGGTGAGAGGTGTGGGAGGAGTAAGCAAGTCAATACACCAGAGTTGATTGGCCAAACGGTTAGGCTTAGGGTTAATATATTGAGGTTTTAAGGGAGTTCAGCAAGAGATTCTGTCGGAAGAGGCCAGCACTCTTCAAATCGGGTCAGTTGCATTTCCACCAGGACAATGTACCAGTCCACAACTCTATCCTTGTCGCAGACTATTTGACCAAGATGGGCATCAAGACAGCTCCTCAGCCTCCCTATAGTCGAGACCTTGTTCACTGTGACTTTTGGTTATTCCCTAAGCTCAGAGGCTGCCGTTATGAGAGAACTGAGGAGATGAAAGAGGCTGTGACGAAGGTCATTGACACGCTCACACAAGAGGACTTCCATGAGGCCTTCAAGAAGTTGTTTTAACGGTACAACAAGTGCATTGCAGCCAGAGGAGATTACTTCGAAGGGGAGTAGAGTTTCATGTGTGTACTATCAATAAAAGTGCCCATACGAAAAAAGTCTAGAAACTTATTTAATGATCCTCGTATGTCATAAAAGTTTTATTTTTATTTATTCCTAAGCAGAAAGTATTATTTCCCAATTCAAACCTTTGATATTGTGACAGGAATACTGTATTTGGAGGGGTAATGGGTTATAGAGATGAAGGGAAGGCTTAATGTTGTAATGGTTAACGTACTGGACTAAGAGTTTACTTTTATTGCCATCGCTCCCAGATCCACTCAGACCCAGAGTGGTAGCTCCTGATAGGTTCCTGTCCATGGGTTAAATAGAACTAAACTGTATATTTATGCTAATCTGAACTATTTTGACATCTAAACAGCGTACTTATGCTGAACTGAATTGTTTGAATTAGACTGTAATTATACAACATTGAAATGTTTGAAATACAACTGTTCATATGTATAAAAATGGATTTGGCATTGAATAATCTACAATGGTTGATATGCCATAAAACCCAGCCAAAACCAAATCCTACATATTTAATATATATGTATAAAGAGGATTTGGCATTAAATAATCTACAATGGTTGATATGCCATAAAACCAAACCAAACCAAATTCCGTATATTTGATTAAAGTATAAAGAGGATTTGGCGTTAAATAACCTACAATGGTTGATAGGCCATAAAAACCAAACCAAATCATATATATTTAATATATATATGTATAAAGAGGATTTGGCATTAAATAACCTACAATGGTTGATATGCCCTAAAACCAAACTAAACCAAATCCTATATATTTAATTTGCTCAGTAAGCTGGGACTGTAGAATACACTGACTGCACCTCTGCAGAGGAGTAAGACCCCCCCCCAACGAGTGTCCTAGATATGACACTAAACAATCTGATGGTGAGGTTCCAGCAGTGCCGGAGCTTTGGGGAATGCGGAGTACCCCTTGATTGCCATCGCTTCCAGGTCCACTCGGGCCCGGAGTGGTAGCACCTGAAAGGGCCTCATATATGGGTTAAATAGAACTAACAGCATACTTATGCTAAACTGAATAGCTTGAAATAGAAACGTTTTTACTATTAAACCGTACTTACACTTTAACTGCGTGCTTATGTTTAACTGAATTATTTCAAATAGAACTGTTTTTCGACATTCAAACTGTATTTACACTTAACTGAATTATTACTATTATATACTCATTTGCTGTATCATAACGACTCGATAATAGTAAAGAAAGACACATGAAGAAAGGACGCAGGAATGAAGGACGCATGAAGACTTCTTTAGAAGATATATACCTCTCACTTTATTGCAAGGGTTCGAAAAGGGTTGTTCAAGGTTTGCATGTGAGAGGGTGCTGGAGACCGAACATAAACTTCATATTTTGACCTCACTGTTATGACCGTCATGTTGTGTCGTTCTTGTTCTCCTGATATTGGGGTCCACTCCATCGGGGTTTTTCCGAGGGCCCCCTCGGTCGGGTGGGGCTTTCCCAACCACATCTGGTCTCTAGATGTCTGGAATTCTACTGGCAACTGCTTTGGCACCCCAAACTCAACTGAGTTAAATAATAACTCAACGCCCACATGATTGCCTACTGTATCTTTGAATCGGATGTTTTATCGTCATCAAGCGGAAATAACTGTCATGCAGTTCAGAGGTTACTCTCTTCCGGTGCATCACTGTTAGTGGCACAATGGGACCTTCACCTTGTCCCATATCATAAGCCTTAATCCGCCCACGCGATCTCTTTCGATTACTGGCCATTGGAATGTGTCACTTCCTTCCGGTGTATCACCTTGGAATAGCATTTTTGGGCTGGGCCGAAAGTCAAAATATAATATTGCATATAACTGCTTAAATAGTTTGAAATGGAAATGTTTTTGACAATTAAACTGTGTAGTTATGCTAAACTGAACTGTTTTCAATAGAACAGATTATTTACATAAAAATGGATTTGGCGTTAAATAACTTACAAAGGTTGATATGCCATAAAAGTCAAAGCAACCAACCAACCAACCAACCAACTATATATTTAATATATATGTATAAAAATGGATTTGGTATTAATAACCTTACGTAACCATTTTCTTTTATTCAATGACATATCAACATTTACGGGTCTTTTAAACCGGACATTGGTCTAGCGGTTAGAGTGTTCGCCAATGGCCCGGGAGACCAGGGTTCAATCCCAGGTCGAGTCATACCAAAGACTAAAAAAAATGGTACTTGATGCCTCCTTGCTTAACACTCAGCATTATAAGGTATGGATCAAGGATAAAGTGGAGCAACCCAGGGAAGGAGTAGCGCCCTCCCATACACCATGGTGTAGTAGCTATCGAAAAGGGAGCCTTCGGGTCACCCTCGACTATGGTCGCCAACTTTACTTACTTTTTTTACTTTTTTAAACGCCAAGGTAATTCATGACAAATAAAAGTAAAGAGAATGGGGAGACATTGAGAGCTCATACGATTTTCAAGGGCATTAGTCTGAAAATGGACGCAATAGTCCAATTGGAGATCGAACTCACTTACTTTGAGGCCTTGTGCATTTAACAATGTGTTATCTGGCCCCTTTTTTTTACACAGATAAGTTTGGCCTGTCTCGAGGCGCATCAGCTAAGGTTTTCTAAATACTGATTTGCTAAAGGTGTCTTTATTTCTGGCACAAGGCCGTTTTTAGGAAGGGAAGCAATGGAAATCGAACTCTCCACTGATTAACTTAAAAAAACGACATTTAAAATAAAGAAATAATAAGTTATTTTCGATTGGAAAAAAGATAAAAGCAAAAATGAAAGATAGAAAGCGCTAAAGTTTAATTGGAAAAAGGAAATGAAATACGTGAAAGAAAGAAAGAAAGGAAGGAAGAAAGAAAGAAAGAAGCTTAATTTAGAAAGAAAGAAAGAAAGAAAGAAAGAAATTAAAATAAGAAAATGGAGAAAGAAAGAAAGAAAGACATTGAAATTGAAATTGGAAAAAAGGAAAAAGAAGCAACATTGAAAGAAAGAAAGAAAGAAAGAAAGAAAGAAAGAAGCTTAATTTAGAAAGAAAGAAAGAAAGAAAGAAAGAAAGAAAGAAAGAAAGAAAGAAATTGGAATTAAAAAAAAAAGGAAAAAGAAGCAACATTGTAAGAAAGAAAGAAAGAAAGAAAGAAAGAAAGAAAGAAAGAAAGAAAGAAAAAAGCTTAATTTAGAAAGAAAGAAAGAAAGAAAGAAAGAAAGAAAGAAGCTTGATTTAGAAAGAAAGAAAGAAAGAAAGAAAGAAAGAAAGAAAGAAAAAAGAAAGAAAGAAAGAAAGAAATTGAAAAAAAGGAAAAAGAAGCAACATTGTAAGAAAGAAAGAAAGAAAGAAAGAAAAAAGAAAGAAAGAAAGAAATGGAAATTGAAAAAAAGAAAAAAGAAGCAACATTGTAAGAAAGAAAGAAAGAAGCTTAATTTAGAAAGAAAGAAAGAAAAAAAGAAAGAAGCTTAATTTAGAAAGATAGAAAGAAAGAAAGAAATTGAAATCAGAAAAAGAAAGAAAGAAGAAAGAGACATTTTGTAAAAAAAGAGAGAAAGAAATATTGTAAAGGGAAGAAAGAATTATTGAGTACGAAAGAAAACGCAGAAAGAAATAATCTGATACCTACATATATATATATATATATATATATATATATATATATATATATATATGTGTGTGTGTGTGTGTGTGTAAATATTTTCTGACAGAATATAAGGAAAATACTTTTATTAGATATTATTAAAAGGCAAAACGATAACATTTAAAAACAGAAAAAGTACAGCTAAATCCTCTCTTTCTCCCCGACACGCGTAGACCCCACACCCAGAAAGCTCACTGCCAATGATAGATAAACAATCTCTTGAATTATACAGTTGGCAGTTCTATGACAATAGATTTAACTAAGGATTTTTATTGTTGTTATTGTTGTTCTTCTTCTTGTCGTTTTTGTTTTTTGTTGTTTTTTTTTTTTGCATATTTTTTCCCTTTCTTTTTCGTTCCACTGACGCTTCCTAGAAAGCCACCACCACCACCACCTTAGCCGCTGCTGCTAAAACTGGCATTTCGTTTACCCAAAACATTTCAAGTTTTAGATGAATCTGAAATCCCTGCATGTCCGTGTTGGTCCGATAGCAACAAACAGAATGCATTCTCGCTTAGGGACAAAGAAAAATGGCGGAAAAAAAAGGGTGGATAAGAGAGAGAGAGAGAGCGAACGAGACAGAGACAGAGAGAGACATTAAGGATTTACTTGGATAAACAACGAAATTTATGCTTAATGTTATATAGGTGTGGGTATTTTATCGAATGATTTTTAACAAAACTTACATGTCCTTATGTTTTATACATACATAAATACATACTCCATATATATATATATATATATATATATATATATATATATATATATATATATATATATATATATGAATGTATTTAGTGCATTTGTTTATATTTATTCACTCCTTGTTGCTCACGTCAGAAGGTTTGTAAAATTATTCATGTATCTATTTTATGGAAGCAAATCCTGCCTACATTCAAATATCAATGCCTGATTTATATATATATATATATATATATATATATATATATATATATATATATATATATATATATATATATTTATATATATAATTCAGGTGCACGATAAATACGTTTACAATTTTCATATTTATTTTTCGTTTATATATCTTTTTTTACAATTTATAATATATATAGAAATGTTTGAAAAATTTTAACTCATTCGTCGTACAAATACAGACACGCACACACACACACACACACACACACACACACACACACACACACACACATATATATATATATATATATATATATAAGTGTATTCGTATACATATATCAATGCACAATTTTTTTTTAAATATTCATATATGTAAACATATATCATCCAAAATGAATACATATATACGTATAAATTGTAAGCATATATTTGACGTAATATATAGACAGGTAAATATGTACATACATATATATATATATACATATATTGATAAATCTATATATATATATATATATATAGGGTGATCCAAAAAAACAGAACCCATATATTTTTCACTGAAATTCATAAATTTAATTCTAGCCTTTTCTTTTTTTCAGGATATGAAGTAGATTCTGTGCATGAAAAATTGGGACCATAGTATTCACCAACATCTCCTGGTCTACCAAGGAAAAGAATTAGGATTATTTTGCTTCATTTTTGTAGAAGTAATAAAAAAAGTTTATCGGTTCTGTTTTTTTGGGTCACCCTATATATATATATATATATATATATATATATACAGGGGTTGGATAAAAGGATGGAAACACAAAGAATCGTAATATTATAATTTTGAAATCCGTTAAAACCTTTAAATGTTCGTTATTTTTGTATTTTTTAATTTATTAATAATATTCTCGTCTTATTTTTCCTAAAATTGTTGTTTTTTTTACAGACATCATCAGAAGAAATTAATCAAAATTCATTAAAATGGTAGATCTATCAGGTATGGGAGTTGATATGTGAGCGTAAATAAGTACGAATTATACGATATATATATATATATATAGGTATGAGAGGACGGTGTGTATATAGGTAGTATACCTTTTGGATGGAAAGCAAATTTAGTTGAAGATAGGGAATAAAAAATATATTGTAAATAGCAGAGAATGAAAGGACAGAGGAAAATGTTTTCTCATAAAATGAAGGTGTACATACCGAGAGTAGAGGCTGTGAGAAAAGAAAGAAACTGGAAGAATTTAAATACGTAATTTATACCAAGAATATGGCAGTTGAGATTTCTCATTGGCTGATACTGGCTGGGATTTCACCATATGAACGCTCGGTTTTTTTTTTTTTTTTTTTTTTTTTTTTAGTTTTTCGTTCAGACGAGTAGCACGTAGCTTACAGGGTGGCGACCAGGAATTCCGGATACTGGTAGGGGTTGCTACTTGAGCTAAGTTGATGTACAAGAACCCGAAATCGGCGATGAGAGTAGTGCATCACTGATGACCATCCTGTATGCATTCTATGGATGTATCACAAGACTATCAGACTTTAAAAGAGATCCCATGTTGGTGCTCGTATGGCAGGCGCTAGTGTAATAAAAACCGCAGAATTATTTGGTGTAGCAAGGAATACTGTTTCGAAAGTAATGACAGCATTTGAGAAAGAAGGAAAAACCTCCTCACTGAAGCAAAACTCTGGAAGAAAAGCGAAAGCTGTCTGATAGGGGCCGTTGGACTCTGACGTGGATTGTTAGGAAGCATCACAAGAATACGACTCCAAAAATTACAGCAGAACTTAATGACCATCTCGAGTCGCCAGTTTCCTTTGAAGGGAGCTGCACAAAGCCGGATTTGACTGGAGAGCTGCAGTCAGAAAACTCTATTAAAACAAATTTCTTTGAAATGTTCAAGTGTTTCCATTATTTTGTCCAACTCCAGTATATATATATATATATATATATATATATATCTGTGGGTCTGTGTACATTTTACTTTATATATATATATATATGTGTGTGTGTGTGTGTGTGTGTGTGTGCATTCAGAAAAGTTAAATGTGTGTGTGTGAGTGTGTATGTGTAAATTGAAAGCATAGGTTTGTCGTAATATATCTTTATATATTTATACCTACAAATTTGTTAGACACGAATATGTATATATGTATAAACGTGTGTGTTTGTGTTGTATATTGACCTTCGACCCAGCCAAACATGCCATTCCAAAATGATGCACCGGAAGGAAGTGACACATTCCGATGGCAGTTATGAGAAGAAATCGCGTAGGTGGGCTTGGCTGAAAAAATGGGACAAGGTAAAAATCCCATGGTACACTCATAGACTGATGCACCGGAAGAGAGTGACCTCTGAACTGCATGACAGTTATTTCCGCTTAATGACGATCAAACATGCCATTCCAAAGATTGAGTGGGCGATTGAAGTATTATATAACTTGGTGAGAACAGGAAGTCAATGAGTTGGAGAGCAGAGAAGTCGGAGACAAGAGTGGTACAGAAAGCCACCACCCGGCAGAAGGGGCCCTCGGGCTCCCCAGTGAGTTGGAGATCAGATGAGTTAGAGACAAGATGCGGTAGAGAAAGCCACCACCCGGCAGAAGGGGGCCTAGGGACCCCCAGAGCAGTTTGGAGACCCGTTGATGACAAGATGCAGTAGAGGAAGCCAGCAGAAAGCTGAGTCCCCGGGCCTCCGGTTGAGCATCAGGAGAACGAAAAAGACACAACGCTGATGGCCATAAGAGTGGGGGTCAATCTGTTGAGTCTTTGTTCCAACTCCCTCTCACACACAAACCTTTACAATAAAGTGAGAGGTATATTTTTCTAAGAACTGTGTCGCTCGTCTGTTATTATTGCATCAATCTGTATTCTGCATGCATATCCATGTATAGTTGTATTATATGAGTATACAACATTTGTGCACATATACATGTTATATGTATATGCATATGTATAAACTGTAACCATATATTTGTCGTAATATGCATATTGGTATATATATAGGTATATATATGTATACCAATACGTAAATATATTTATATATGTGTACATTTACCTTATATATATGTGCGCATAGGTACTTGATGTATATATATATATATATATTGAACGGATGTATCTAAACAATAGTAATTGTGATTCATAACCGTTTAAAATTTACTTCACAGCAAATGTCTCCTCGTGGCTGAGTGGTTAGAAGCTTTGGCTTGGCGTTTGAGTCGACCGGGTTTCGATCCCAGCTACGGGTAGATACTGTCAAGCCACACTGATGAGTTCTGATAGAACGAAACAGATCTGTCTGTAGACGAGTATATATATATATATATATATAAACGCTGATTCATTAATTAAACGGTCAACTTTTTCTTGGTTTTTGTATTCTGGACTTTTAAATATCCATCGTTGATTTAACATCACTAATATCATCCCTCATAGTCCTGATGATATTTCATTAGAAATGAAACGCTATAGTATCGACTTTGCTTCTCAATAAATCTCTCCTTCTAATTGGATTACCTTCTTTATATATTGTCGGATTACACTCCATTGTTTACTTCCTTATATATATATATATATATATATATATATATATGACAAAGAAGAGATCGGTACAGAATCAAGAAACTTATGTGATATTGTCCGATTTAATATTGCAATACCACTAACTTAGCCATTGGTTTCAATATCTTTGTTAATGGGCATATCAACCTTAGTAGGTTATTTAATGCTAAAGTCATCAATGTAGAAGAAAAACAATGGCACAATTTAATCAATATAAGGTTCAATACCTCAAGATTTTTAACTTCTGAAAGTTAACGTAATTGCCTGACTAGAGTTCGAACTCGTTCACTTCGAGGCTACAGTCCATCACTTTTGACACGACGCCACAAGAACTTCCTCTAGCTAACCCCTTCTTTCATTCTTTTTAGCCTTATCAAAATTTTCAATATAAAGATATAAATAAAGGAAATTCTCATCTTGTGTGTTGGTCTTTATCATATTTACCAACCCCTCCGCTCTGGCAGGATATGACACAAGGTCAGTCTTTAAGCGGAGCTTAACAGGTTTCAGTTCAGATTTTTCCTTCTCCTAGACTAGTTGCCTCACCAAGGCTGAAGATCCCAGTCTGCCCTACTATTTACCCATAGCTGGAGGGAGAATAATTGGATTCATACCTTTCCCAAGGTTATTAGTGCTATGTATGTGTTGGTCTTTATTTTCACACCAGAATGTCCAGGAACAAACTATTCTCTATATTAAGATGAATACAATCGTTTATCTGCTGTTTAAATCTATGCCAAATACATAGGATACATCTGTTATATAGCCATGATGATAGCAATAATAATAATGATAATAGTGCCTGTGGTGTAATGGTTATCGTCGTAGGAAATGACCACGGCGACACGAGTTCAAATCCTGGACGAGACTGATTGCATTTCACATAGCACTAATACCCTTGGGAAAGGTATGAATCCAATTATTCTCCCTCCAGCTATGGGTAAATAGTAGGACAGACTAGGTTCTTCAGCCTTGGTGAGGCAACTAGTCTAGGAGAAGGAAAACTCTGAATTCAAACTTGTTAAACTCCGCTTAAAAATTGACTTTGTGTCATATCCTGCCCGAGCGGAGGGGTTGGTAAATAGGATAATAATAATAATACCTACGGACTCTGTCGTTTCGGATACGAACGGGTTTATTTTTTCCTTGCCTTCAGTCCTTGTGTTATATACTGACCCTCGACCGAGCCGTCAATCAAGAGATGCACCTGTGTAAATAAGCGGTAGCAGGTGAATGTTAAACAATAATATAACCAGGTGCACAGATGGTTCGAATCAGTTGAGGACAAGATGCCGAATTGAGAACCAGCAGCTTTGGGCCCTCAGTGACCCACGGTTGAGCAACCCCAGTCAAGATGAGGAAGAAGTGCTGCTTTGGTCAGCAGAACTTAGGTCAAAATAACAGTCTGCCCTTGTCTCCACTCACCTCTCACACACAAGAAATATCACCTTTTCGAGAATAAAGTGTGAGAGATATATTTTTATAAAGAAGTGTATTCGTTCGTTCATTGAAGTTCGTATATTATCGGTTGATTGTTTCCGCATATATTTGTATATGTATTTGGCTATACAACACTTGACGAGACGAGGAGAGAGACGCAATTAATAAAAACTTATGCTAACCATACTATGCTGGCATCCCCACCCCACGCACAGCTCAACCTGTGGTGTCTAAGATTTCAAATCATTTCTCTCGGTCAAGACCCAAACTGATCTGCTCTGATCGGATCTAAAAAAACTCAACCGCCACCTTCAATGATAGAACCTCAACTCAAATCTTTTCAAAATCCTATTGCACAGTTAGATAAGGCTGTACAAAACACCGACTGCTTTTCTGATGAAGGGTCCCCCACCCAACCTGCAACGAGTGAACTGAATATGACGCTAAACAATTTGATGTTGATGTTTCAGTAATGCTGGAGCTTTGGGGAATGGGGAGTACCCCTTCATTGCCATCGCTCCAAGGTCCACTCTGGCCCAGTGGTAGCACCTGATAGGTTCCTTTCTATGGTTTATATGGAACTAAACAGCGTACTTTCGCTAAACTGAATTGTTTGAAATAGATTTGTTTTGACATTTAACAGTATGTAAAAACTATACTTATACTAAACTGAATTGTTTGAATTGAACTTTTTGACTAAACTGAAAACTTGAAATATAAATGTTTTTAACAATAAATTGTGTACTTATGCTAAACTGAATTGTTTGAAATAGAACTTTTTTTAATGGATTTGACCTTAAATAGCTTACAAAGGTAGATATGCCATAAAACCCAAACAAACAAACAAGTAAAATGCTAAAATTCTCAGGACCATGTCTTCCAGACATGACATCTTCCAGCTACTCAATTCACGGCGCGTCCAACCCATTTCTTGTCTGGGGTTTATTATGCAGATGATGATTGCCATATCCTTTCCGCGAGGGCGTGCAATTGCACCGTCTGACTACAACACCAGAACCATTTATTTGTGTGTAAAAGAAGAACTGAGCTCAGACTGGCATAAAAATATTATTAACTAGATATGATTAAAAATTATATATTTAATATATATTTATAACAAGGATTTGACCTTTAAATGACTTACAAGGGTTGATATGCCATAAAACCAAACCAAACCAAATCCTATATATCTAATATATATGTATTAAGAGGATTTGGCATTAAATAGACTACAATGGTTGATATGCCATAAAACCAAACCAAACCAAATCCTATATATTTAATAAATATGTATGAAGAGGATTTGGCAATAAATAACCTACAATAGTTGATATGCCACCAAACCAAATCAAACCAAACCAAACCTTATAAATTTAAATGTTTAAAAATGGATTTGGCATTAAATAACTTGCAATGGTCGATATGCCACAAAACCAAACCAAACCAAATCCTATATATTTAATATATATGTAGAAAGAGGATTTGGCATTAAATAACCTACAATATTCCGAGTAAGAGTGAACATGGGAATAATAGTAACGGAAGCGTCCTCCACATTCGCCAAAGCTCCATGAGAGGAGCCTGACAATCAGGGGATTTGGTTTCGTTTCGTTTCGTTTTGTTTCGTTTTGTAGCATACGAACCATTATTTGTTATTTAATACCAAATCCTGTTTTTACATATCTGGTAAATATATACGATTTGTAAACACATTTTCAGACACACATAGTTAAATGATCAAACAGATCTATTTCTAACAATTAAATCTAGCATAAGTTAACCAAGTTAAATAGGTCCAAGTATTGCTATCACTAATAATTCAATTAAACATCAGCCATTTACTTACACACGGTTAAATGATTACACAGTTCTATTCATACCAATTCAATTTAGCATAAATCTTTTGTTTGCACTGATTAAATGTCAAACAGTTCGATTTAACCCATAGATAGGACCTTATCAGGTGCTACCACTCTGGGCCAGAGTGGACCTGGGAGCGATGACAATGAAGGGGTACTCGCATTCCCCAAAGTTCCATTACTGTAGCCTCACCATCAGATTGTTTAGTGTCATACACAGGATGCTCGTTAATAAAGTTTTTTTTTTACCCCTCTGCAGAGATGCAGTTAGTGTATTCAATAGTCCCAGCTGATTGGGGTGGATATTGGGGATTTTCCCGATTTCCATCGAGTCAGAATTGACATGAAGTCATTTTATAGTGATGGGTATGCACAAAATGAAATTCTTGCTTTGCCATTTGGAAATAAATGCTTGCTCCCTTTGACACTTCCCTTCTGGGGCGCCTCTTCATTTTTTTTCTCGATCACTCTCTATAACAAAAAAAAAAACCCATGAAAACTGGAAAGAAGCGTTTTATAACAGGGTCTGTGTCACCTTCTATCTTTGGTTTGATTTGCTTTGGTTTTATGGCACATCAAGCATTTTAGGTCATAAATTCCAAATCCATTTTATACATATAAACAGTTCTATTCCAAGCAATTCGGTTTGGCAAAAATTCTTAGATTCTATTTCAAACAATTCAGCACAGCATAAGTTTAGTTCTATTTGACCCATAGATAAGACCCTATCGGTTCCAGAGTGGACCTAGGATTGATGGCAAATGATAGTACTCCACAGTCCCCAAAGCTTCAGCATTTCTGGAACCTCACTATCAGATTGTTCAGGGTCATATCCTTGACTCTCATTGGGAACGTCTGACCCCTCTGCAGAGAAGTAGTCAGTGTATTCTACAGTCCCACCTGACTGGACAACCACCCTCAAAGGAAGGTCGCTAATATGATGGAAGCGTTGAGCTAAATGATATGACAGGAGTCGCTTTCGAGGCTTGAAGGTTGGCGATTAAATTTGTATATCATCATCAGTGAATTAAATGGAGGTGCCCGTGGTGTAATGGTTATCGTCGTTGGAAATGGACACGGCGACACGAGTTCAAATCCTGGACGAGACTGATTGCATTTCACATAGCACTAATACCCTTGGGAAAGGTATGAATCCAATTATTCTCCCTCCAGCTATGGGTAAATAGTAGGGCAGACTAGGTTGTTCAGCCTTGGTGAGGCAACTAGTCTAGGAGCAGGAAAACTCTGAATCCAAACCTGTTAAACTTCGCTTAAAAAATTGACCTTGTGTCATATCCTGCCCGAGCGGAGGGGTTGGTAAAAAGAAGCTACTAGTGGTGTAATGGTTATCGAGAAGGAAATGGACACGGTGACACGAGTTCAAATCCTGGACGAGGCTGATCGCATTTCACATTGCACTAATACCCTTGGGAAAGGTATGAATCCAATTATTCTCCCTCCAGCTATGGGTAAATAGTAGGACAGACTAAGTTCTTCAGCCTTGGTGAGGCAACTAGTCTAAGAGAAGGAAAACTCTGAATTCAAACCTGTTAAACTCCGCTTAAAAATTGACCTTGTGTCATATCCTGTCCGAGTGGAGGGGTTGGTAAATAGGATCTTCAGTGAATTATAAATAAGGGAAGAACCAGATACTGCTAAATTTGATTATATTTTAATCAAATAATTTTTTTTAGATTTAATCTAAAATTATTGGGTTAGAAAATATATGGATGCTCCAAAGTGTTATTTATAAACGGGAAATTCTGTGCACTATGAATAGATTTTTTCGGTGGACCTGACATCTTTCTTGGTGTGACAGTTTGGATTTTTCAATCAAATAGACTCTTGACACACTGTCTGGGGAAATATGTCCATTTATTTCACCGACCCCTTAGCATACACACTTTTTAATCTGCCAAATTCACACTTTTTATTTACTTTTTCTACTTCTGCATTTTTTCTCTTTCCTAAACTCTTACTGTCCTTCGCACGTCCCCTTCCTCTTTTCTCCACTTCTTATTTGTAGCGAATCTTACTATTACTCCTGGTTCGGTTCCTTTCCTTCCCTCTTTTGTGCCCCCCTGTCTTTTGTTGTTATTTGGCAATTAAATTTCTTTAAGGGTATCATTGAGGAATGAGGGATAAATTATAAAACTTTGCCTTCACCAGTCAAGCAGAATCTGTACGATGGATCTCATGAGGGATAAGGAGAGAGAGAGAGAGAGAGAGAGAGAGAGAGAGAGAGAGAGAGAGAGAGAGAGAAATGACTGAGATGTAGTAAGAGTGAGAGTGGTAGGAACAGAAAAAAAGAAGGAGCAGAGTAAGAGTGAGATGGAGTAAAAGACAGAGAAAGGGAAGAACAGGGAAAAGGGAGATTTAACAAAGAGAGAGAGAGGGAGTGAGAGAGAGGGAATTGAGATGGAATGAGGGAGAGAAAGAGGAAGGGAAAGCGCAGAGAAAGGGAGGAAAGGTTAAGATAGAGTAAGAGAAAAAGAGAAAGAGAGGAAATATTGAGATAGAGAAAGAGAAATAGAGAGAGGGAGGAGCCGAGAAAGGGAGGAAGAAAGAGAGAAAGAAAGGGATTGAGATGGAGTGAGAGATAGAGGGGGACAAGTAGAGAGAAAAAAAAGTAGCAAAGACAGAGATAGGGATAGAGATGGAGTAATAGAGCAGAGAGAGAGGGAGAGAGAAAGGAAGGAGGGATTAAGATGGAGTTAGAGAGAAAGAGAAAGAGAGAAGCAGGGAGAGGAGGAATTGATTTGGATTAAGAGAGAGAGTGAGAGAGGGATTAAGATGGAGTTAGAGAGAAAGAGAAAGAGAGAAGCAGGGAGAGGAGGAATTGATTTGGATTAAGAGAGAGAGTGAGAGAGGGATTAAGATGGAGTTAGAGAGAAAGAGAAAGAGAGAAGCAGGGAGAGGAGAAATTGATTTGGATTAAGAGAGAGAGTGAGAGAGGGATTAAGATGGAGTTAGAGAGAAAGAGAAAGAGAGAAGCAGGGAGAGGAGGAATTGATTTGGATAAAGAGAGAGAGAGTGAGAGAGGGAAGAGCAAAGAAAGAAAGAAAGAAAGAAAGGAATTAAAATGAAGTAAAGAGAGAAGCAAAGAAGAATCGGATTTTTGTGATTTTTTTTCGCTTGATGTATTCTATTTCAATTAGCAATCATCTAATTACAATTAAATGGGAATATGTCAAAATAAATTGACAGTTGCTATTAAGTACGTATGATCTGCAGCGTAGCCTATCTTGATTTTTATGCAATAACAGATCGTCTGTTAGCATTGTGGTGCTGCACCCCCCCATTTTCTCC
This sequence comes from Sepioteuthis lessoniana, assembly GCA_963585895.1. NCBI lineage: Eukaryota > Metazoa > Mollusca > Cephalopoda > Myopsida > Loliginidae > Sepioteuthis > Sepioteuthis lessoniana. The sequence goes on from OY757944.1 coordinate 16,034,607, forward strand.
CTATATATACTGACACAATATATATTGATTAATATTTATGAGGCATATAAAAGGTTTGTCGTAGAAGTGGTGAATTTTGGGTTTTGTTGGGCCATGATGTTTGTAAACTGACTTCTTTTCTTCTTACACCATTCACTGGTTGGATTCTTTTTGTCTGTCGAAGATGTAAGGGAATTAAAGACAGAAGCGAAATGACAGGGATACCTTTAAACTCAGTTTTATTGTAGTATAGTGGGTCGTACCACGTGACTTCCGGTATCGCGGAAGAATGAAGGACGCCGTGTTTCTCAAGCACGGCAGACAGAAAGAAGAAACAGAAAGAGAAGCTGAGAGATAGCTCTGAAAGGACGTCGGTCAGTAGTAAGACCAACTTCAGACGTAACACCAACAGCGCGAGACTTATAAAACATGTCGGACTGTAACACTTTGTTACATAGCCAGATACGGCTACGTGAAACGTACATAGAATGTTCATAACATATATACATAGAACATAGGAATACTGAAACACGAGAAACACGTAACGACTTCTTAGTTCAGGTACGAAACCTTTTATTACCTTTGAGTAAAAGGTTTCGACATTAGGAAGAGAGATGCACAATCTTTCTATGCTGGCTTTTCCATCCGTCCCTCCCCCCAAAACGTGTGGCACCCGCCACAAGGCCACTGGCCTAGCTTCGGCGAGCAAGCGAAAGCCAACCGTCTTCTCCCGAGGCAGAACTCAACTGACTAACTTTTTCAAAATCGCCAAAATCCTCCGCACGCTTCCGGTGCGTGACGTCACCCACACTCTCTAGCCCCGTTTCCCATCTGGGCCATTGTGACATCTCTGAGTGACACGTCCGCTCCGCCCGCACGCATGAGCACCTGCGTTAATGTTGCACCTAAGTAACCCATGCACTGAGCCGAAAGGTTCTCAGCCTAACTAATCCCAAAGGCATAAAACGAAATCCCTCGGCCATTATATTACAACTTGAATGAACAGACAAATAATTTATTTCACTGTGTATCTTTTCCTCATCACGATACAACATTTATTGAGGAGGCTTACAAATATTCTTTGGTGCGAACGTTTTCCTGAACCAGTAGAAATAGTCGGGCTCCCTAGATAAGGCGTTTGTAGAATATAAGGGAATTATCTTTTGCAAATCATAAGTTGAGGGTCCGTCACGTGTCTTGCTGCTACTAGCTGGAGATGTCATACGCTTCTAGGATCCGGGACTTAGCCAGCGCGCGCACTCCTAATAAGAAGCCGAGAGAAAACGGTACATCCAATCGATGTGTCTTGAGGTAACTAAGAGAATTTCTCTTTGGCGACAGAAAGCCCCTCTGCCTTGCTTAACGCTCAACATTATGAGGTACGGATCAAGGGCAAAGTGGAGCAATCCAGGGAAGGGTAGCGCCCTCCCTTACAACTCGGTGTAGTAGCTCTTGAAAAGAGAGCCTTCGGGTCGCCCCAGACTACGGTTGCAGCTTTACTAATAATGTATAAAACCTTGCAGCAGAATAGGTTCTCGTTAATAATCCGTTAACTTTGTTACTGTGGTGTTTAACTTTGTTACTGTGGTGTTTAAGGGTCAACACACATGCAAGTTAAGATATATTTGGTCACGGAGAGAAATATTTCCGTTAATTGCGTTAATAGAGACGCTCGTGGTCATCGTTGAAGGAAATAGACTTGGTGACCCAAATTCGAACCAGCAGGGTGGCCCTGTTTCCATTTCCCACACCGCTACTACCCTTGGGAGACGTGTTTAATCGATTCATGCTCCCTCCACTTATGGATAAATAATAGGGCAGATTGAACTTGGTCGAGGGAAAGGAAACCTCTGAATTGAAACCTGTTAAACACCGATCATGTGAAGGGGTTGGGTGAATGCATACCTAAACATATTCGTGTATGTGTGTGTGTGTGTATTTCTCAGTATATGTGTGCGTGTGTGTGTATGTGTGTGTGCTCAATATTAATATGATTTCTATATATTTTCTGAAATAGAACCTATATGAATTAATTTTTTGTTTAATGTTTTTGCTGCCTGCTTTGAATACATAAAATTAGAAAAATTAAGAAGTAGGAATAAGTACTACTCCTCAGTGTTTTGGAGAGTTATTTGCTCCAACAGGTGCCACCACTCCGGGTCAGAGTGAACGTGGGAGCGATGGCAATAAAGGTGAATTCCGCATTTTTTAAAGCTCCAGCATTGTAATATAATGGCCGAGGGATTTCGTTTTATATATCTTGCCTTTCGGTTTAGTTAGGCTGAGAACCTTTCGGCTCAGCCCATAGGATAGTTAGGTGCAAACATGGGCACAGGTGTTGACGTGCGTGCGGGGAGGATGTGTCGTTCACAGATGTCAAAATAAAAATCCTAGATGGAAAGGCTGACCAATGGATGTTAATGACGTCATGCACCGGAAGAGCACGCGGAGGATTTGGGGGATTTTGAAAAAGTCAGTTGAGTTGAATCCTGGGTCGGAAGATGACGGTTGACTTTCGCTAGCTCGTCGAAGCCAGGCCAGTGGCCTTGTGGCGGGTGCGCACGTGATGGGGGGGAGGGCGCAGATGGAAAAGTCATCATAGAAAGATCGTGCATCTCTCTTTCTTATGTCGAAACCTTTAAACTCAAAGGTTATAAAAGGTTTCGTACCTGAACTAAGAAGTCGTTACGTGTTTTTCGTGTTTCTGGATTCCTATGTTCTATGTATATATGTTACGAACATATCCGGTTTGGTTTGGTTTGGCTTCTTTGTTTAATGGCATATCAACTCTTTTTAGGTTATTTAATGCCAAAGCCATTCTCCAAGAAGAATAGTACTGGTACTATTTATCCCATAGCTGGGAGTATCAGGGGGTTCATACCTTTCCCAAGGGTATTTGCCCGAAAGTGAACGTAATAGCGCGACTTGGAGTTCGAACTCGCGTATTACGATTCCGCAGTCCATCGCTTTAACCATTGCACCACGAGGACACCCCCGAACATATCCGGATATCTGGCAATGTTACATAAGCACTACTCCTTACTGTTTTGGGGAGTCATTTTCTCAAACAGGCTTGGAAACACTCTTGTGAGCTTTATTTTCTTTCTTTTTCTATAGCAAAAGACTTTGTCATTTTCATGAACTTTTTAGGATTGGTCGATATTTTCTAATTCTCTCTCTCTATATATATATATATATATAGTCATCCACAGACAGACTGTTTCGTTGTATCACAACTCTTCAGTGTGGTTAGACACGTAGGACACATCAAGGACACGTAGGACACATCAAGCTGGGATCGAAACGCGCTCATCATACCAGCCAGCCAACAAGTGGACCACGTCAGCTCGGGAATTTTAAGGCATTATATAGTAGCTTTTGTTTGTTTACATTTTTACCTTCTCGTATACCAGAGTGCTCAATTCATTCTAAGAGCTTTGTATTATGCGAGTGGCCGGCATAAATTCCTTTGTTATAGTGCTCATCCCTTGTGGGGGAGCGTATATATTGTCATTCACAGACAGACTGTTTCGTTTTCTTTTTTTTTTTTCAAAATAAAATTACTAACAATCGGTCTCATTAAGACAATAAATTCATTTCCATCCTGTTAAAAAGTGTTGATATCAATCAATACTCAAAAAATTAATAGGATCAGATCAACTTCAAATCAACAACAAAAAAAAAAAATACATAAAATTTTTTAGTTCGTTCGTTTTTTTGTTTAATAGCATATCAACCTTTGTAGGTTATTTAATGCCAATCCTCCTAGAAGAACAGTAGTGATACTATTTAACCCATAGCTAGGAGGATAATGGGGTTCATACGTTTCCCAAGGGTATTTGCCCGAAAGTGAACGTAATAGCGCGACTGGAGTACGAACTCGCGTACTACGATTCCGCAGTCCATCGTTTAGTTGATGTGAAGTAGGGCTGTAATTTTTAGAGCATTGATTAATATGAATGCTCTTTTTAACAGGATGGAAATAAATTTATTATCTTAATATGACTGATTGTTGTTTTGTTTTGTTTTTATTTTGAAAAAATATTTGGTCTTATTTGCATTGACCTCTTGACCGGGACAATTTAACTTTGATATTCCATATTTAAAAATTAAATCGTCCTGCATAGAATTGTTCTTAACTTCGAATTGATTACTGACTTTTTTATATCATCCTCAGTCTGATTGTTTCGAGGCATCAAAATTCTGCTGTTTGGCTCGACTCACGAGATCCTATAACCTGGGATCGAAACCCAGTTAACTTTACGTTGTCGCATATCTCCCCGCAGAGCTATCGTCATTCTTAGCATAAACGACGGAATTATTTACGTAAATGTTTATTAAAAATATATGCTATCGAATATATATATATATATATATATATATATATACTAACCTATATATATATTTACTAACCTTATATATATATATATATATATATATATATATATATATATATATATATATATATATATATATATATATATATATATATGCCAGATTAATGTAAATGTGTCTAAGATAAATAAACTAGAAAAAAAAACTTCTATGAAAGGAAAATTTATCAAGATTTCTTCGGAATGTTGACGATGAATCTATTGACCGTCTTCTTTTGTGTATTTAATCCTAAGGTTAATCCCTTCATGAAGTTCCGAAATGTTGAAAGGGTGAGACATGGATTTAAAAAAATCTTAATGTGAATATTTCTCAGCGATTCCAAAACTTCCTAGAGTAAACTACTGTTTTAACAAGTTCCAACAAGAAATCTATCTATCTATCTATCTATCTATCTATCTATCTATCTATCTATCTATCTATCTATCTATCTATCTATCTATCTATCTCAGTCTATTCATATCTATCTATCTATCTATCTATCTCAGTCTATTCATATCTATCTATCTATCTATCTATCTATCTATCTATCTATCTATCTATCTCAGTCTGTTCATATCTATCTATCTATCTATCTATCTATCTATCTATCTATCTATCTATCTATCTCAGTCTATTCATATCTATCTATCTATCTATCTATCTCAGTCTATTCATATCTATCTATCTATCTATCTATCTATTTATCTATCTCATTCTGTTCATATCTATCTATCTATCTATCTATCTATCTATCTATCTATCTATCTCAGTCTATTCATATCTATCTATCTATCTATCTATCTATCTATCTATCTATCTATCTATCTATCTATCCCAGTCTGTTCATATCTATCTATCTATCTATCTATCTATCTATCTATCTATCTATCTATCTATCTCAGTCTATTCATATCTATCTATCTATCTATCTATCTATCTCAGTCTAGTCATATCTATCTATCTATCTCAGTCTATTCATATCTATTCATATCTATCTATCTATCTATCTATCTATCTCAGTCTATTCATATCTATCTATCTATCTATCTATCTATCTATCTATCTATCTATCTATCTATCTATCTATCTATCTATCACAGTCTGTTCATATCTATCTATCTATCTATCTATCTATCTATCTATCTATCTATCTATCTCAGTCTATTCATATCTATCAATCTATCTATCTATCTATCTATCTCAGTCTATTCATATCTATCTATCTATCTATCTATCTATCTATCTATCTCAGTCTATTCATATCTATCTATCTATCTATCTATCTATCTATCTATCTATCTATCTCAGTCTATTCATATCTATCTATCTATCTATCTATTTATCTATCTCATTCTGTTCATATCTATCTATCTATCTATCTATCTATCTATCTATCTATCTATCTCAGTCTATTCATATCTATCTATCTATCTATCTATCTATCTATCTATCTATCTATCTATCTATCTATCCCAGTCTGTTCATATCTATCTATCTATCTATCTATCTCAGTCTATTCATATCTATCTATCTATCTATCTATCTATCTATCTATCTATCTATCTCAGTCTAGTCATATCTATCTATCTATCTATCTCAGTCTATTCATATCTATTCATATCTATCTATCTATCTATCTATCTATCTATCTCAGTCTATTCATATCTATCTATCTATCTATCTATCTATCTATCTATCACAGTCTGTTCATATCTATCTATCTATCTATCTATCTATCTATCTATCTATCTATCTCAGTCTATTCATATCTATCAATCTATCTATCTATCTATCTATCTATCTCAGTCTATTCATATCTATCTATCTATCTATCTATCTATCTATCTATCTATCTCAGTCTATTCATATCTATCTATCTATCTATCTATCTCATTCTGTTCATATCTATCTATCTATCTATCTATCTATCTATCTATCTATCTATCTATCTCAGTCTATTCATATCTATCTATCTATCTATCTATCTATCTATCTATCTATCTATCTATCTCAGTCTATTCATATCTATCTATCTATCTATCTATCTATCTATCTATCTATCTATTTATCTATCTATCCCAGTATGTTCATATCTATCTATCTATCTATCTATCTATCTATCCCACTATGTTCATATCTATCTATCTATCTATCTCAGTCTGTTCATTATATATCCAACTATCTATCCCAGCCTGATCCTTATCTAACAAGGTAGATGGGTTGAATGCTAACGTAGGAATCCGTTGTAAGCTAGTTCGATCTCCAGTCACGCTATAACGTTCACTTTCGGACTAAAACAGTTAGGAAAGGTAGGGAATCAGTTGCTATGGGTTAAATAGTACCACTACTGTTCTTCTACAAAAATGGCTTTCGTATCGAATTACCCATGAAAGTTAACATGACATAAAACAAAGAAACCCAACCTTATCTAGCTACTTAGTTATTTAGATATCTCCGGCAATATCTCTCTATCTATCTATCTATCTATCTATCAATCTATAAAATATATTTCCGTCTGTTTCGATCTATCTATCTATCTCAGTCTATTCCTTATCTATCTATCTATCTAATTTTATTCATATCTATCTATCTATCTATCTATCTATCTATCTCAGTCTATTCATATCTATCTATCTATCTATCTATCTATCTATCTCAGTCTATTCATATCTATCTATCTATCTCTCTCAGTCTATTCATATCTATCTATCTATCTATCTATCTATCTATCTATCTATCTATCTCAGTCTATTCATATCTATCTATCTATCTATCTATCTATCTATCTATGTATCTCAGTCTTTTCATATCTATCTATCTATCTATCTCAGTCTATTCATATCTATCTATCTATCTATCTATCTCAGTCTATTCCTTATCTATCTATCTATCTATCTAATTTTATTCATATCTATCTATCTATCTATCTATCTATCTATCTCAGTCTATTCATATCTATCTATCTATCTATCTCAGTCTATTCCTTATATATCTATCTATCTATCTATCTATCTATCTATAAAAGGTATTTCAGTCTGTTTCTATCTATCTATCTATCTATCTATCTATCTATCTATCTATCCTATTATATTCATATCGATCTTCTACCTCAGTTAGTTTAGAAAGAAAGAAAGAAAGAAAGAAAGAAAGAAAGAAAGAAAGAAAGAAAGATTGCCTTGTCGGCTCGGGCTGTTGAATATATCGTCCATATCTCTGCAAAGAGGTAAGATCCCCTCCACACCAAAGAATGTCCTGTTATGACACTAAACAATCTGAGGGTGAGGTTCCAGTAATGCTGCAGCTTTGAGGAATGCAGAGTACCCCTAAATTCCCATCGCTCCCAGGTTCAATCCAACCCAAAATGGTAGCAACTGATAGGGTTCAATCAATGGGACAAATAGAAATAAACAGTATACTTATGAAAAACTGAATCGCTTGAAATAGAAGTGTTTTGCCATTTAAAGAGCATACTTATACTAAATTGAATTGTTTGAAATAGAAATGTTTTTGATATTGAAACTGTACTTACGCTAACATTTGACATTTAACTGTGTGTTAACAAAAACTATATTTATACTAAACTGAATTGCTGGAATTAGAACTGTTTTATTAAACTGAATAGCTTGAGATAGAAATGTTTTTGAGAATTAAACTGTGTGCTAATGCTAAACTAAATTGTTTAAAATAAAATTGTTTATTTGTGTAAAAGTGGATTTGGCATTTAATAATCGACAAGGGTTGATATGCCCTAAACCCTAACAAATAAACAGAAAGAAAGAAAGAATGAAAGAAAGAAAGAAAGAAAGAAAGAAAGAAAGAAAGAAAATCAATTTGGTTGATTGTGTTTTTTAGTAGATAAACACTTGTACGCTATTTAACGAAAAATGTTGTTTATATATATATATATATATATATATATATATAATTTATAGTTTGTTGTTAAACATTATTTTAAAACCAATCAGGTCTCATTTGTTTGCACACAGTTAAAAGGTTTCAAGTATAGTAAATGATTGAATATTCTGTTTGATCCATTGATGGAACCATAACAGGTACTACCATTCCGGGTGAGAATAGACCTGGGAGTAATGGCAACGAAAAATACTTGTCATTCCTCGGAGCTCCAGAACTAGAGCCTCACTATCAGATAGTTTCTTGTCATATTCAGGACACCCGATTCGAGTGGGCCGACCTTACTTCCAACAAGGCAAGTACAGGAGAAAGACAGAAAAGAAAAAATAACAGGTTATGTGTTGGGGGAAGAAAGAAACAAGCAAACAATTAGAAAGAAAGAAAGAAAGAAAGAAAGAAAGAAATTAGCCTGAGTAAAGAAAGAAAGAAAGAAAGAACGAAAGAAAGAAAGAAAGAATTAGCGTGAGGAAAGAAAGAAAGAAACAAACAAACAAACAAAGAATTAGGCTGAGTGAAGAAAGAAAGAAAGAAAGAAAGAAAGAAAGAATTAAGTTAAAGAAAGTGAGGAAGAAAGAAAGAAAGAAAGAAAGAATTAGGTTGAAGAAAGTAAGAAAGAATTAGGTTAAAGAAAGAAAGAAAGAAAGAATTAGGTTGAAGAAAGAAAGAAAGAAAGAAAGAAAGAAAGAATCGGTCAGCTTGTGTGAAGAAGAAAGAAAATAAGAAAGAAAGTAAGAAATAAAGGATAACAAAAAATAAGACAAAAAGGGTATGAATGAACGAATATTGAAAAGAAAGAAAGAAAGAAAAAAAGAAGGATTAAAGCAAAAAGCTGAAAGAAACAAAGAAAGGAAACTGCAAAAGAAAAAAAAACGCAAAAGAAAACTTTGATCAATATTTGCAATGAATAATAATAATAATAATAATAGAAAGAAAAATAGTAAAAAAATATATATGTATATATTCTTGAAGCAATTTAATCTAATAGGAAAACCAAAAAGAAATTTCTCAAGAAACGCCAGTGAGTATCGGAAAGAGGTATAAATAGGCGAAAAATAATTGAATGATTGGAATAAAATTTGTACATAAGAAATTGAATGCCTCTTCTTACAATATTTCAAAGAAATGATTTCGAATAAGATTGTTTGCAATTATGTTTAGGGGTCGATCTCAAGGTGGGGGGTGAGGTTAGTTAGGAACGGAGGATGTGAAAACGATTTAAGGGAATTCGGTATGGGGGCGTTTAAGGGCAGAATAGTTAGCATCTAAAACAAGAAGAATAAGAAAAGTGAGAAAAAATAGTTTTTTGAGTAATCGATAGGAGTCGAGAAGAAAAAAGTCTCGAGGTGGATGAGAAGAGAATAATGTTTTTTTAAAGAAAGAAAGAAAGATTAGACTGGTTTGAATCTTAGAAAGAAAGAAAGAAAGAAAGAAAGAAAGAAAGAATAGGCTGGATATAGATCAAAAAAAGAAGGAAAGAAAGAAAGAAAGAAAGAAAGAAAGAAAGTATAGACTGGATATAGATCAAAGAAAGAAAGAAAGAACAGACTGGATATAGAGCAAAGAAAGAAAGAAAGAAAGAAAGAAAGAAAGAAAATAGAGCAAAGAAAGAAAGAAAGAAAGAAAGAAAGAATAGACTAGATATATACCAAAGAAAGAAAGAAAGAAAGAAAGAAAGAAAGAAAGAAAGAATATAGACCGAAGAAAGAAAGAAAGATAGCCACGAGAAAGAAAGAAAGAAAGAAAGAAAGAAAGAAAGAATAGACTGGATATAGACCAAAGAAAGAAAGAGAGAGAGAGACGGGATAAAGAAAGAAAGAAAGAAAGAAAGAATAGACTGGATATAGATCAAAGAAAGAAAGAAAGAAAGAAAGAAAGAAAGAAAGAAAGAAAGAATAGACTGGATATAGACCAAAGAAAGAAAGAAAGAGAGACGGGATAAAGAAAGAAAGAAAGAAAGAAAGAAAGAATAGACTGGATATAGACCAAAGAAAGAAAGAAAGAAAGAAAGAAAGAAAGAAAGAAAGAAAGAAAGAATAGACTGGATATAGACCAAAGAAAGAAAGAAAGAGAGACGGGATAAAGAAAGAAAGAAAGAAAGAAAGAAAGAAAGAATAGACTGGATATAGAGCAAAGAAAGGAAGATAGTCACTAGAAAGAAAGAAAGAATGAAACAAACAAACAAACAAACAAAGAATATAGAACGAAGAAAGAAAGAAAGAAAGAAAGAAGGTTGAGGTGTGGACGACGAAAGAAAGAAAATCAGTGAAACGTAAAAATGAAATAAAAAAGATTATTTATTCATTTATTCTATTTTTGTTTCCCCTATTTTAATGGAAGGTGATGGAAGGTTGCAAAAATAGCTCGGCAAAATTAAATTCGAGGAAAAAAAAAATGTATCGTATATTGAAACACGTATTTCATAATCCGAACGAATGAAGAACGCGAGAAAATTATTGCATTTAATTGAGATAAAGAAAAGAAGAAGAAAAAAAGCAATAAAAGGACGTTCTTGTTCGTACCATTAAATATCCAGATGATTTAGAGAGAGGAGAAAACATGGTACATATGAAATGGCATTACCAAAAAAATATGGCGGAAAAGAGAGAAATGGATGAACCCATTGATAATTGAATTTAATATCAACTCACACATAAGCATGAGGATATATATATATATATATATATATATATATATATACACAAAAATATGCTAGGAACTCTAAAAGAGTGATTTAGCTTTCTCAAAGAATGGAAGGAAAGAGAAAAACATTACTATTAAATACCCGAAAAGATACAGAATAATTTGACTGGTGATTTCTTTGTTTAATGGCAAATCAAACTTCGTGAGTTATTTAAAGCTAAAGCCGTTATTGAAGAAAGATCACTGGTGGTACTATTTAACCCATAGCTTGGTGGATGAGGAGATTCCGATTTTTCCCCAATGGTATTAGTCTAAAAGTGAATGCATTAGCGGGACTGGAGTTCGAACTCGCTTACTGTTATGGGGATTTACCCCATGACGTCACTATATGGACCCTCCCCGACACTATGAATAGAGACTGACTCGATAAATGAGTTAAGTTACTGGTAACCGTGACTGTCTGTCTGCATTTCCGTAAATATATACTGCTGAAAACCTTACCTCTCTTTGTGTTATTCATTTCTGGCCCTTCAAGACTACACAACTTACGACGATGTCACAATCCGGCCCGTTAGCTACAATGCCACTAGTCTTCACCGCCTTTTAAATTTTGAAATCTACCAAAACATATAGATATAGAGACTGACTTTTTTTTTACAGAAGAAAACTTTCCCTTCAGTCCCACAAAAACACCCGTAAGAACGCATGGTATTTAATAAGCAAAAGGGTTGTATTTGTTATTATCATTAACCCTACTCATTTTTCAATGGCTTCTCACACCTGCTGCAGACACTTATACTTGGTCACAGAGAAGACACGAGTTACTAGTCGGTTGCTCCGGAAGGACCTGTGTAAGATCAACCTGTTTATTGTCATGAGATCTCATACGACAAGGAAATTCAAATTTAGCCTAGTCGGCTGGAGCTACAGAATACACCGACTGCTTCTCTACAGAGGGAAAGATCCTCCCCCCCAAAGAGTGTCCTGGATATAACATTAAACAATCTAATCGTGAGACTCCAGTAATATGGGGGTTTTGTGGAATGCGCAGTACCCCTTCACTGTCATCATTCCAAGGTCCACTCTGGCCCGGAGTGGAAGTACCTGACTGGGTCCTACCTATGAGTCTAACTGTTTAATTGAATGCAAACAAATGACTTATGCGAAACTGAATTGATTGAAATAGAACTGTTTGATCATTTGACAATGTGTGAACGAATGGCTGATGTTTAAATCAATTTTTAGTTATACATAGATATACTTGGAACCATTTAACTTTGTTGACATGCTAAACTGAACTGCTTTAGGCTGAAAAGTGTCCGAAGTATTAGTCAAATCCGTTTTCAGAACTACTCGTTTCACGATCGATTTGTTATATTTTGACCTTCGACCCAGCCCAAAAATGCTATTCCAAGGTGATACACCGGAAGGAAGTGACATATTCCAATGGCCAGTAATCGAAAGAGATCGCGTGGGCGGATTAAGGCTTATGAGGTAGGACAAGGTGAAGGTTTCATTGTGCCATTACAGTGATGCACCGGAAGAGAGTAACCTCTGAACTGCATAACAGTTATTTCCACTTGATGACGATTAAACATCCGATTCAAAGATCCAGTAGGCGATCGTGTGGGCGTAGAGTTATTATTTAACTCAGTTGAGTTTGGGTCCCAGAGCAGTTGCCAGCAGACTCCCAGAGGGTTAGAGACGAGATGTGGTAGGGAAGGCCACACCCGACCGAGGGGGCCCTCGGAAACCCCCGATGGAGTTGACCCCAACATCAGGAGAACAAGAAAGACACAACGTGACGGTCATAACAGTGGGATCAAAATATGAAGTTTATGTTCGGTCTCCAGCACCCCCTCACATGCAAACCTTTAAACAACCCTTTCGAACCCTTGCAATAAAGTGAGAGGTAAATATATTTGAAAAGAAGTCTTCTTGCGTTTTCCTTCTTGCGTCTTTCTTCCTTCTTGCGTCTTTCTGCGTACGTCTGTCTCTATTATTGAGTCGTTATGATACGGCAAATGACTATATAACAGATTGTCTGATTCTCCGTACTCCAAATGCTCGATTTTCCGTCATTTTGCTCTCAGTCTTCAAGATCTTTACTAAGCGCCCTGAGCAAGTTTTTAGCGATATCCTTTAGACTTTTCAGGGGTTTAAGTCTCGGATGCTTACCACGTTGTAACTCTACGCAAAACAGCCGCTCAGGTAAGCTGACATCTTCCATCCTTGTCAGATGTCAAGGTCAACACATCTAAATACGGGGGTGGGGCGCAGTGGGGATTTTTTTTGTTTAACCTTCGTGGGCTATTTAATGCCAAAGTCAGCCTTGTAGAAGAACAGCAGTGATACTGTTTTATCCATAGCTGTTGGGGGAGGATAAAAGGGTTCATACATTTCCTAAGGGCATTCGTCCCAAAGTGAACGTAATAGCACGAGCGGGGTTCGAACATGCTTACTCCGAGGCTGCAGTCCAGCATTTTAGCCAATACGCCATGGGGATTCCCTCACATTTGAATGCGCATGGGTAGCGTCTCAATATTTGGTGTTTTGGCTCACTGAAGAACAATGGTATTAGATACTATTTGTCGCTGCTACCCACCAGACAGGACTTGACACAAGGTCAAAAGCCCGAAGGCCGATTAAAGTGGGGATAAGGGGGAGGGTAGGTCGGGAACGAGTCGAGACTCGAACCCTGCTGGTCTGTGCTGCTCATCGGCTCACTTGGTGCAATGTGAGCCTGATGAGGCAAGCAGTTTCACGAACCCAAATGTGGGTCCGGGCACGTATGCCGGGTTATGGCTTGAACTAGACACCAGGGTCTAGTGCCATACATAGGTTCCTGAGAGCATCCGAAGATGTTAGGGACGGCTATTTGATGTTTAGAATCCTCCTAAAAACAAGTTTGATGGAATCTTTCCAAGGCTTTGATGTGATAACGATATGTTGTCCAAGTCCCATTATCATAATGGTTAGTGTCCGACTATCGTCCGGGAGACCTGAGTTCAATTCCAGGTTGAGTCATATTAAAGACTCAAAAAATGGTACTTGATGCTTTCTTGTTTAACACTCAGCATAATAAGGTGTGGAGCAATCCAGGGAAAGGAGTAGCGCCCTCCCTTACACCTCGGTGCAGTAGCTATTGAAAAGGGGGCCTTCGGGTCGCCCTCGACCACGGTCACCATCTTTACTTTATAGATATGTATGTATAACTATTCTTAATACAAATTATTTGCACACAATTAGTGTTCGCTAATGGTCCGGAGACCGCGGTTCAATGCCAGGTCGAGTCTAAGCAAAGACGCAAAAATATTACTTGGTGCCTCCTTGCCTATCATTCAACATTATAAGGTATGGATCAAGGCTATGTGGAGCAATCAAGGAAAAGGAGTAGCGCCCTCTTCTACGTCTCGTTGCAGTAACTATTGAAAAGGGAGCCTTCGGGTCGACCTTGGCGACGGTCGGCCAACTCATATATATTCAAACAGTGTTCTCTTTTGGAAAATTATCACGTAATTGGCTCAGGCAATCACGTGATAGTTTTTCAATGAAGAACACCGTTTGACCGGTCAAGATATCTCTCTTTGTACATATTTTCTTTTTTACTCCTGTAATTTTGATAAAATATTATTCGCTGTTCAAGCAACATTTTTCACCAAATTAACGCCCTGAAGAAGGTTTATTAAAACCGAAACGTTTTAATTCATCAAATTTAAATTTATCACTTTTGGATTACTTTGTTTCTCTATTTTCTTCATACTGCTAGATTTATTTTCATAATTTACTTATCTATATATATATATATATATATATATATATTACTTTACTTAAATATAAGGAGTGCTCATTGCCGGAGATAAAGCATATCTAGATCTAAGTCAGAGTAGTTTGGTTTGGTTTGGTTTGGTTTGGTTTAAAGGCATATCAACCATTGTATGTTATTTAATGCCAAATCCTCTTCTTATATATATATATCAAATATACAGGATTTGATTTTGTTGGGTTTTATGGCATATCAACTATTGTAGGATATTTAATGCCAAATCCATTTTTAAGCACATATATTAAATATATAGGATTTGGTTTGGTTTGGTTTTATGGCATATCAACCATTGTTATCATTTAATGCCAAAACCTCTTCTTACATATATATTAAATATATAGAATTTGGTTTGGTTGGGTTTTATGGCCTATCAACCATTGTTGGTTACTTAATGCCAAATCTATTTTTATACATATAAACAGTTCTGTTTCAAACAATTCAGTTTAACATAAGTATACAATTTAAATGTCAAAAATAGTTCTATTTTAAACAATTCAGTTTAGCGTAAGCGTACAGTTTAGTTCTATTTGACCCATAGATAGAAGTCTATCAGGTGCTATCACTCAAAGCCCGCGTGGACCTGGCAGCGATGGCAATAAAGAGGTATTTCGTATTCCCCAAAGCTCCAGCATTACTAGAACCTCACCATCAGGTTGTTTAGTGTCATATCTAGGACACTCATTATGCGGGTCTTACTTCTCTGTAGAGATGCAGTTGGTGTATATTATCAGACCCAGCCGACTGGGGTAGTTAGATTAGTGTAGACTCTGAGTCATTGTTGCTTGATGACTGTCAGTTTCACGCTCATGCAATTATCAGACCAAGCATGTTCCAGTTTATTGACTGAGAATGTTCGGGTAAAAATCAACCTATAAATTAATAGACTTTAATTGATGAAAATCTAATTTGATCGATGAAGAATGATTCAGAAAAATAAATATTTTTGAATATGAAATAAATAGCTTTGTCTTCATCCATCATCATGTCGTACCGCCAGCACGGATATCCCTGACCCTCTCTCGCCACTTCTCCCTATCATTCATCGCCTTTGGCAGGTCTATCCTCACATAGCTGCTGTATGTATGTTCTCCAGCAGTGTCCCGCGTGTCAAGTTCGTCTAACTTGTATAGTTTTCGTGATGGGAGGCAAGTGGCCGTATAGTTGGTGTCTTGTGGGGTGTTGCCGCCAGGACTTGTTCAATATTGCTCTCAACATTCATTCCTTATCTATCGGTCTATCTATAAATAAAACTGTTTATTCTCTCTCTCTCTCTATCTATCTAGATAGATAGATAATCTTTATATCTAGCTGCCTAGCTATCTCAGTCTTTTCATTTATTGATAATAATTCATCTTTCCATCTGTCAATCTGTTTATATATCTATCTCAGGTTTCGTTTCGTTTCTTTGTTTAATGGCATATAAACCTTCGTGAGTTATTTAATGCCAAAGCTGGTTTGGTTTCTTTGTTTAATGGCATTTCAAACTTTGTAGTTTATTTAATGCCAAAGCCATTCTCCTAAAAGAACAGTAGTGGTACTATTTAACCCATAGCTGGGAGGAAGAAGGGGTTCATACTTTTCCCAAGGGTATTTGCCCGAAAGCGAACGTAAAAGCGCGACTGGAGTTCGAACTCGCTTACTACGATTCCGCAGTCCATCGCTTTAACCATTACACTACGAGGACACCCCTATGCCAAAGCTATCCTTCTAGAAAAACAGCAGTGATGCTATTTAACCTAGAGCTGAGAATATCTATCTCAGTGTATTAATGACTATCGAGCTACCTAGCTATCTCGGTCCGTACATTTCCGTCAATTTTTATCTATCTGTATAAATAGATAGATAGATTGATTGATCTATAATAAACAGACTTGCATATATATATATATATATATATATATATATATATATATATATATAAGCGTTCGTGTGGAGCAGGGTTCAAGTCAAGACATTGACTCCAACAAAAATCAAGGACGAACGACTTTTTCTGTGAAAATTTTCATTGGTTCGAAATACTAAGGTTAGTCATATGTTTTCCAACATTTTGCCACGTATTTCTTGTGTGCAAATCAGTTCAAGCCATGGTAGGTAAACGCTGTGATTGATAGTATCGAGGTAGATGGTGTGCTGACACGTTGTACCTTGCTTTATTCCGTGTTTGATCTTCAAGCCACACAGATGAACGTGCATCAGCCTTCTCTGATTCGGGATACCCATGTTATACGAGTTCGAACTGGACCATAACGCCACGGAAATAACCAAAAACTTTTGTTGGAGGAAAGAAGGCGCACAAGTTGATCAAAAAAAGAGTAACCAGATGGTTGACAGCTGAGTTTGCTAGGGCTGTAGAATATACTGACAGCATCTCTGCAGAGGGGTAAAACCCCGACCATCAACGAAAGTGCTGGATATGACTCAACTTATTGTGAATGGTTGGTTGGCTGGTTGTTTGGGTTTCATGGCATATCAACCTTTGTAGGTTATTTAATGCCAAATCCATTTTTATACAAATGGTCAGTTCTATTTCAAACAATTCTGTTTAGCATGAGTACAGAGTTCAATTGTCAAAAACATTTCTATTTCAAGCAATTCAGTTTAGTCAAACAGTTCTATTTCAGCTAATTCAGTTTAGTATAAGTACAGATTTTGTTTGCACACAGTTAAATATCAAAACATTTCTATATTAAACAATTCAGTTTCGTGTATGTACAGTTCAATGTCAAAAACAGATAAATTTCAAAGAATCCAGTTTAGCATAAGCACTCAGTTTAAATATAAGTACAGTTTAATTGTCAAAAACATTTCTTTTTCAAGCTATTCAGTTTAGTCAAACAGTTCTAATTGAAACTATTCAGTTTAGCATAAGTATGCAGTTAGCTTTATTTAACCCATAAATAGAGTCCTATCAGATGCTACCATTCCGGGCTAGAGTGGACCTGGGAGCAATGGCAATGAAGGAGTACTCTGCATTTCCCAAAGCTCCAGCATCACTGTAACCTCATCATCGGATTGTTTTGTGTCATATCCAAGACACTCGTTGGTGGGAGGTCTTACCCCTCAGCAGAGGTGCAGTTGACCTATTCTACAGCCCCAGCCGACTGGGCAACCTTATTGTGAAGCTTTAGTCCTTGAACTTTACGGAATGTAAAGTAGCACTTTCAATTGCCAAAATCTACCACCAATCACAAAAACTAAAAGAACCAGACATGCGGAACAATGCTGGAGAAGTAGAGATGAACTCATAAGTGACGTACTCCTGTGGACTCCCTCACATGGACGAGCAAAGGAAGGACGCCCAGCTAGGATCTAGCCGATACAAGACGTAGCCTTGAAGAACTATTGGAAGCGATTGACGACAGTGATGGGTGGCGGAAGCAGGTCAAGGAGATCCATGCATATATATATATATATATATATATATATTGGAAGAAATGAATTGAATCTGACAGAATGTAGGTAGAAAAGGTAAAACGGAACAAAAAATGTTTGAAGACTTGTTTATTTGCCAACGCGTTTCGACTTCCATTTTTTTAATGCAAAAAAGACATCGACACACGGCTAACGAAGGCATGGACAGCTATCGATAAGCTATCGGTCATATGGAAATCAGACCTGACCGACCCCATATATATATGTATATATATATCGTCAATTTATACATCGTAAATTGTGGTTTTCAAGTTGACCTAAAAAAATCTCTAAAAATTAAGGGTCGACTTATATGGCTAGGATAAATTCAAACTTTTCCCACAGAGTGGTAACCAATGGAATAGTACTCCTAGTAAGCTGATGGTCTTTCACTAGAGTTTGAGTGACAGCAAGTTTCCACGGGTCTCCAGGAGTCCTCTTAGTATTCTGGCAGATCTTAGTATTGCTCAAGGAGACTGTTCCAAGCACTCCAATTATTATTGGTATCACTGTCACCCTCATGTTCCACAGTTTTTTTAGTTCTCTGGAAAGGTCCAAGTACTTGTCCCATTTTCCTTGGTTTTCACACGGTGGCTAGCCGGACACTGGATGCTGGATGAAGGATAGGGGCAGATGGTAAGAGAGAGAGAGAGAGAGAGAGAAAGAGAGAGAGAGAGAGTTAGCGTGGCTTTATAATGATCATCATCATTGGTTGGTTGGTTGGTTGGTTTTTACGGCATATCAACGCCGAATCCATTTTAATAAAAAAAGTTCTATTTCAAACAATTCAGTCTAGCATAAGTACGCAGTTTAAATGTAAGAACCGTTTAATTGCAAAAGACATTACTATTTCAAGCTATTCAGTTTAGTCAAGCAGTTTTAATTCAGATAATTCAGTTTAGTATAAGCACAGGTTTTGTTTGCACACTGTTAAAATATCGAAACAGTTCTATATTAAACAATTCAGTTTTGTGCAAGTACATTTTCCATGTCAGAAACAGTTCCATTTTAAACTATTCAGTTTAGCATAAGCACGCAGTTTAAATGTAAGTACGGTTCAATCATCATCATTGAAGTAAAGACAATATGTATTGTTGTAACCTAATAACTGAATAATAACAAAAATGGAAGTAGGAAATGAAATGGAAATCATTATAACATTAACAAAATCCAATACTTGCCAGAGGCGTGAAGAATGTTACCGCTGCTAGTGGTGACTGCTTAGAATATTTTCCCTATTTTTTGTACGCCTCACCAACCAGACGAATTCTGCACAAGGCCTTTTTGAAGGTGAGTGCAGGCGCCGGGCTGTAGCCTAGACACAACCAGTGGTACCAAAATGCCTTGAGTCCCGTCGGCATTCTCCCATAAAACGATCGCCTCAGGCACCAGGCGTTAAACCTTAACTGACTTGTTTGATATAGAACTGCTTATATGTAAAAAAAATGGATTCGGCATTAAATAACCTACAATGGTTGATATGCCATAAAACCCAACCCAACCAAATCCTATATATCTAATATATATGTATAAAGAGAATTTGGCATTAAATAACCTACAATGGTTGATATGCCATAAAACCCAACCAAACCAAATCTCATATATTTAATCTATACGTATAAAGATATATGTATAAACAAACAAAATCAGATCCTATCAATTTAATGTATATGTATAAAGAGGATTTGGCATTAAATAACCTACAAAGATGGATATGCCATAAAACCCAACCAAACCAAATCCTATATATCTAATATATATGTATAAAAATGGATTTGGCATTAAATAACCTATAATGGTTGATATGCCATAAAACCCAACCAAACCAAATCCCATATATTTAATCTATACGTATAAAGATATATGCATAAAAAGAATTTGGCATTAAATAACCTACAATGGTTGATATGCCATAAAACCAAACCAAATCAAAGAAATTTAGTTATTATATTAACGCTATACTACATAGCGTTTCAAAGAACTGATCCACCGATTGTAATCACTTATTAGAACAACACAGTAGCCTCATGCTTGTGGGCTCGACCTACTCAGTAGATATAGGACTAATAAATAATTTTGAGCTAAAAATCTTGACTTCGACTTATATACCGACAAGTACGCCATAATTGATCGAAATTCAAAATTGATTATCTATCTATCTATCTATCTGTCGATCTTACCAACTTAACATAAGTAGGTCAACTGACAAATTTGTAGGTCCGCTATAGTTTCCTTGTCTGTATCAAACGAATCTTGGAAATTGCCTACAATATATAATTACCCATGTAGAGAAAGGTATTAAAATCAATGTTTTGATGCAAGGAGATTAACCCTATTACATGCTTTTGTTATAGGTTATCGTAGCATATCCTTATTTAGGCATATTAGGTAAGTTGCAGCCTGCCACTAGCCAACTGCATATTAGAGGTCGATCTCTTCAGCAGGTATAAGTCTAATCAATAATTTTGAGCAAAAAGAGTTGAGATCGACTTATATGCCAGATCAAATTGTACGGTACAATTAACGGTGTGCATTTTATTGACAATCGTCTATCGACCGAGTGCCCGCTTACTTTAATTAAGTACAAGTTTATCGAGAGTAGGACACTCACTATTCCGTAGTAATGATTTGCTTGACCAGCTTCCTAACCACTAGCTGCACGACAAATGTGTCCCAAAAGTTCTGCCCCACCCAAACGTCCCTGGCTATAACATGACTTAGCAACGTAAAAAATGACTTCTAAACTGACTGGCATCTTTAGTACTGTTCATGGTTTGGCTGGCTTATCTCCCCAGGTAATTTGTTAATGATTTATATTTTCATTTGTAGACACTTGATATGTCTGCGTGTGTGTCTTTGTGTGTTATCTGTCTGTCTCTCGCTCACCCGCTCACTCTCTCCGACTCTCTGTCTGTCTCTCTCTGTATCTCTATCTCTTTGTATGTGTCTAGGCATGTTTGTTCTGTTTAATGTGCATATCTATGTAATGTGTGTGTCTCCCCCTCTCTCTCCCCCCTCTCTCTCTATGTATGTGTCTGGGCTTGTGTGTGTGTGTGTGTGTGTGTGTGTGTGTGTGTGTGTGTGTGTGTGTGTGTGTGTGTGTGTGCCAATGTAAAGTGTGTGTCTCTTTCTTTCTCTCTTTCTCTCTCTGTATGTGTCAGGTTCTGTGTGTGTCTACTTAACGTGCGTATCTATGTAATATCTCTCTCTCTCTCTCTCCCCCCCCTCTCTCTCTCTCTATATATATATATATATATATATATATATATAAAGTATTAAAAGTAATATGCTCATGGAATGTATGTATTTATATATGAATAAATACCACCGTTGAACGTTTACTTTTTTTTAACCATCTTCGGTGTGATAATCGAACGCTAAAAATTCTTTTTTTTTTTTCATGTCATTTCTTTTCTTGAAAAATGATTTTCGGATGAGACATATCATGCACTCATTTTGCTCTGAAGATGGTTTAACAAAAAACCGTAACGTAAAACCTAGGTATAATATTTATTTCTAAATAAATACCTCCTCTGGACATATATATATATATATATATATATATATATATATATATATATATATATATGTGTGTGTGTGTGTGTGTGTGTGTGTGTGTGTGTGTGTGTATGTGTGTGTGTGTGTGCGTATGTGTGTGTATGGACGTGTGGGAGTATCTGTATAATATGTCTGTGGATGTGTGTGTGTGTGTGTGTCTATATGTTTGTATGTATGTGTATCTGCCCATCTCTTACTCTCTCTTTCTCTCTCTGTATATGTGTCTCTACCTGTGTAATATATCCATATTTACCAACCCCTCCTCTCAGGCAGGATATGACACAAGGTCAATTTTTAAGCGGAGTTTAACAGGTTTCAATTCAGAGTTTTCCTTCTCCTAGACTAGTTGCCTCACCAAGGCTGAAAACCCCAGTCTGCTCTACTATTTACACATAGCTGAAGGGAGAATAATTGGATTCATACCAATTAGTGCTATGTGAATTGGTATTAGTGCTATGTGAAATGCAATCAGTCTCGTCCAGGATTTGAACTCGTGTCGCCGTGTCCATTTCCTACGACGATAAGCATTAGATCACGGACACCTCCTACTTGTGTAATCTCTGTCCGTGTGTAGGTTACTGTCACTAATCTCTGTCAGTAATCTCTGTCTGTGTGTGTAATCTCTGTCTGTGTGTAGGTTACTCACATTCTTTCTCTCTCTCTCTCTTTCTCTCTAAATATATGTATGTATGTATGTATGTATGTATGTCTTTAGTTTCTTGGTTTAATGGCATATCAATGGGTTATTTAAAGCCAAAGCCTTCCTCGTAGGAGAACAGTACTGCTACTTTTTAACCTATAGCTGGTCGGATAAGATGATTCATACCTTTCCCAAGGGTATTAGTCCAAAAGTGAACATAATAGCGCGACTGGAGTTCGAACTCTATTACAACGATGTTGCAATCAAGCTCGTTAGCCATTTCGTCAAGGGAACTACCCTCGTGTGTATATGTTAAAGGGTCAAATCTGTATTTACACGCACACCTCCTTATATATTCCTGTTTACCGGTTTAAAATGATTGTGAAGTTTATTCAATACATTGACTTGTAAAACATTTGATATTGCAACTAAGTATGAAATGTTTACCTGTTTAAAATGATTGTGAACTTTATTTAATACATTGGCTAGTAAAACATTGATATTGCAACTAAGTATGAAGTGTTTACCTGTTTAAAGTAAATGTCAACTTCATTAATATATTGGCTCTTAAAACATTGATATTGCAACTAAGTATGAAGGACTTACCAATTTAAAATTGTTGTGAACTTTATTAATATTAAAGTATTGATCTTGCAACTAAGTATGAGGTGTTTACTTGTTTAAAATGATTGTGTACTTTATTGGCTCTTAAAACATCGATAATACAACTGAATCTCCTTTATTCAATCCACGGGGGTCGCCTGTTCTGATTCCATTAGCCATAACCGGGTACACGTATTAAGTATTCCTGTATCACTTCTCGCCCGTTGTCAGGATTGGACCTGCAACCTACAGATGATTGTCTCCTTAAGGAACCAACGCCTATAACCGTTACGCTATATGTCCTGCTGGACAGTTTAGAGTGAATTTTTGGGACTTATAAACTTAATGTTCTGCTTGACTTGGATTAATACTATTATGTGCGATATTTTACCTGTGCTCGTAGTTCGAACTTCCGTGTAGGTTCCAGAGTTTGACAAACACCTGAAGAAGGCCGGAGTACATATCGACCGAAACGCTCTGGATATAACAATAAAGATGAAGAAAATAGTCCGAAAACCCTTAAGGATAAAAAAATAATAAATACTATTTAATACTAATAAATATAAGTAACTATTAGGTTTAAAGTAACTATTTCTAATCAAAAATAATCATTGCTTTGCACACATGCAGTTTCAAAGTTGTGTGGAGTCATTGTTTGCGCTAGAGGTAATTTTTTATCATTTAAACTTTTAATAAAATTGATATGACTATAAAATAATACTGATATAATTATGAACCATAATTACAACGCGAACTGAACGAGAGTACGTGTTATATAGTTTGGTTTGGTCTGGTCTGATCTGGTTTGGTTTTATGGTATATCAAGCTTATGGTTATTTAATGTCAAATCCTCTTTATACATATATATTAAACATATAGGATTTGGTTTGGTTGGATTTTATGGCATATCAACAATTTTATGTTATTTAGTGCTAAATCCTCTTTATATATATATATTAATTATATGGGATTTAGTTTGGTTGGGTTTTATGACATATCAACCATTGTAGGTTATTTAATGCCAAATCCTCTTTATACATCTATCTTAAATCAGTAGGATTTGGTTTGTTTGGGTTTTATGGCATATCAACAATTGTAGGTTATTTAATCCCAAATCCTCTTTATACATATATACTAAATATATAGGATTTGGTTTGGTTGAGTTTTATGGCGTTTCTGCCATTGTAGGTTATTTAATGCTAAATCCTCTTTATACATATATATTAAATATATAGGATTTAGTTTGGTTGGGTTTTATGGCATATCAATCATTGTAGGTTATTTAATGCCAAATTCTCTTTATACATATATACTAAATATATAGGATTTGGTTTGGTTGAGTTTTATGGCGTTTCTGCCATTGTAGGTTATTTAATGCTAAATCCTCTTTATACATATATATTAAATATATAGGATTTAGTTTGGTTGGGTTTTATGGCATATCAACCATTGTAGGTTATTTAATGCCAAATCCTCTTTATACATATATACTAAATATATAGGATTTGGTTTGGTTGAGTTTTATGGCGTTTCTGCCATTGTAGGTTATTTAATGCTAAATCCTCTTTATACATATATATTAAATATATAGGATTTAGTTTGGTTGGGTTTTATGGCATATCAATCATTGTAGGTTATTTAATGCCAAATTCTCTTTATACATATATACTAAATATATAGGATTTGGTTTGGTTGAGTTTTATGGCGTTTCTGCCATTGTAGGTTATTTAATGCTAAATCCTCTTTATACATATATATTAAATATATAGGATTTAGTTTGGTTGGGTTTTATGGCATATCAACCATTGTAGGTTATTTAATGCCAAATCCTCTTTATACATATATACTAAATATAGAGGATTTGGTTTGGTTGGGTTTTATGGCATATCAACCATTGTAGGTTATTTAATCTCAAATCCTCTTTATATATATATACTAAATATATAGGATTTGGTTTGGTTGAGTTTTATGGCGTTTCTGCCATTGTTAGTCATTTAATACCAAACTCTGTTTTAACATATAAATTAGATATATGATTTGTGAACAGATTTTTTAGATACTCAGAGTTTAATGTTCAAAACAAAAACAAAAGTACATGAAACAAACAAACAAAAAAAGTTAGAAAAACGCCTGTACTAATACATTTTCAGCGAAAAACAATTAAAACACCAAAAGGAAAGTTACGTTGAAGGATGGAAA
>OY757944.1:16064495-16071995 GCA_963585895.1 Sepioteuthis lessoniana
CGCGAAAAAAAAAAGATTTTAATTGTTGTTTGCAAATAATTTTACACTGTAGTGGCTCTATCTCCGATATTGAGCACTGTATAACAAAATAAAATACGTAAGTTGTATTTAATTGTTGATTTCTTAAATATATTTACATTATGACGGTAGCGTATACAAATTCATGAGGATTTATTTGCAATCTCATCTGGCACCAGCATTTATACTAGTTTCCATGATTTCAGTATATGTTCAAAAAGGTTGATATGCCATTAAACAAAGAAACAACAATTCAATGTACATATATATATATATATATATATATATATATATATATATATACTTTGAAATAAATAGATTAACGAGAGAATTTGTTTTTAGGCTATTTATTCTCTCCAACACGTGTTTCTGACGTTTTACATCGTCTTCAGGAAGTATATTGTTTTTAACCGATAAAATGAAACGCAGTTTCTACCAGGCAGCTGTCGTATCGATACTGCTGTATGGATGCACTACTTGGACGCTAAGAAAACGGCTGGAGAAGAAGCTAGACAGCAATTACACAAGAATGCTGCGAGCAATATTGAACAAGTCCTGGCGGCAACACCCAACAAGACACCAACTATACGGCCACCTGCCTCCCATCACGAAAACTATAAAAGCAAGACGAACCGGACATTCTGAACACTGCTGGAGAAGCAAGGGCGAGCGTATAAGTGATGTACTCCTATGGACCCCCACATATGGCCGGGCAAAAGCAGGACGACCAGCTCGAACATACATTCAGCAGCTATGTGAGGATACGGGATGTAGCCCTGAAGACCTGCCAGAGGCGATGAACGATAGGAAAAAGTGGCGAGAGAGGGTCAGGGATATCCATGCCTGTGGCATGACATGATGATGATGATATATATATATATATATATATATAGAGAGAGAGAGAGAGAGTAAAAGATTAAACTTACAATGAGAGATTAGAGAAATTAGTATTAATTAATTAAAAAAGAGAATGAGAGGTGATCTAAAAGAAACTTTCAAAATAATACATATATATATATATATATATAAGAAGAAGAAGAAGATTTTTATATGAAAAAACAGATTTGAAAAAATCAAAGTGCTCAAAATAGGTAGTCAGGTATGAAGTAGATGTAAATTCTTTCACGGGCTTGTAATTAAAGAAAACAAAAACTTTAGGCAAAAGGTTTCGGGACCACTCTGCATTTCTTTAAAAAAGAATGTAAAGAGATATTTTTGTGCTTTGTAAATTTCAGTAATTATAGTGTATTTTTATTTTGACCAAAAGTAAGTTCTTAACTAGAAAAAATTGCCATACAACAATATCATATTTTGTTTTTGGCTATAAAACCACCACTTGCTTTAATTACAAATTAATAGATTCTTGGCATTCTTTCCAACAATTTAAAAACATAGCCGGAAGATCTTCCCAAATAGTCTAAGAGTGCTTAAAAACTCACACTCACTCTATGGGTATTCTCTTCGAATTCTTCCATCCAATTCATCCCGTAAAAATTATCTGGAAGAAAGGTCAGGTAGCTAAGTTACCTTTTTCAAATTTTTTCTCTTTTTTAAGGGATGTGATTTTGACATAATTTAGATGAATGCTTTGCTGAAAGGTATTTTTTTTTTCACTTATATGTAAACCAGATGATTTTCAAAATCGAACGATATTGTTCTTTTTTCATGATTACCGTGACCTGAATTAAACTTCCAGCCAAAACATTCCTACACCATAACACATTTACCACCATCCTAAGCAGTATTTAGCTGATTTCCCATCAAGTCAGGATGCAACACAAGAATATTTGGCCTTGTCAACTGGGGCTGAAGAATACACTGACTGCTTCTCTGCAGAGAGGTAAAACTCACACTCACTCTATGGGTATGATGATGATGATGTGTTCTTAATTTTGAGAGTTTATATATGATTTCAAATCAAAATGTTTTCTAACGAGATTTTTTATTGCAACCACAAGGAGAATGTTAATATACTTTATATAAGAATAATCAAAATATCAACAGCAATTCAGTAATATATATATATATATATATAATTCATGGAATTTAGACTGCGACCCCTGGGTTTCATTGAGTTTTTTGCAAAACAGCTATCATCAGACAGTTAAGATAATGAAATGAAATAAATATATATCTAATATATATTTATTTATATTTATTATATAATAGCTCTATCCTAGATATTGAGCACTTTCCATATTATATTGCACTTGGTTCGCCACAATCCCACAAAGTGATTTAGTGACAACCAACACTGTACTAATATATATATATATACATATGTCTCACTATATATATATATACTTATTATTATTATATAATAGCTCTATCCTAGATATTGAGTACTCTCCATATTATATTACACTTGGTCCGACACATCGCCCCAATCTTATTTAGTGACAACCAACACTGTTATAATATAATATTCTGATATATATATATATATATATATATACACACACACACACACATATATATATATATATATATATATCGAGCGCTCCTGTAGAATCATATGAAACTTCTCATATGTTCTCTACCTGAATCATACCAAAAACATCATCTCTGGACATTAACTGTATACAATATATATATATATATATATAATAATTCATAGAATTTAGACTGCGACGCCTGGGTTTCATGGAGTTTTTTGCAAAACAGCAATCATTAAGCAGTTAAGATAATTAAATGAAATAAATATCTATCTAATATATATATATTAATTATAATTATTATATAATAGCTCTATCACAGATATTGAGCACTCTCCATATTATATTGCACTTAGTTCGCCACAAACCCACCAAGGGATCTAGTGACAACCAACACTTTTAATATATATACATATCAAGAGCAAAGCCTTCCTCGTTCATTTACTAGTTATATTCTATCATATTTACTGCTTTTAAGTGTGTGGGTTTATCGTATCTATATGCATATATATATATAAATAAATAAATATATATATATATATATATGCGTGTTTTGTTCAATTTCCGCTCTAGTTAGCGGCAAATAAAAAGATGTCGAATTTCTTACTTCATCAAAGGGTCGCCATTTCCGTCTCTTTTATCCGCACACAAAGTTGGTGACGCACTGGATTATACATTTCAACAAAAACTATATCTCTTTTCGCTTTCCTTCAGTTTTACCCTGTGCTTAGACGGAACGGCAAAGTCCATTATTCGACAAGCTCTATTTTATTTATTCATTTATCTTTATTTTTGTTTACTATCACTAGGTCTGGTTGTCTGGCCAAGATTAGGTGATCTGTTTATATCTCAAAATCCCAGAGAATTTTGTGTCTCGTTTTCTTGAACTGATTCTGGGTTATGCATATAACATTTTATTATAATAGTTTTTTTCACATCAGCGTTAGCCGATGGTTTTTCACTGGAGTCTGAGTAGATCAACTTTCCTACCCAGTAATCGTATTATTTTTATTATTATTGTTGTTGTTCACTCATGAAAGCTTTTCACATCAGCTAACGCTGATGGTTTTTCACCGGAGTTTAAGTGACAGCAAGTCTCCTCAAGTCTCCAGGACTCGTCTCAGGATTCTGGCCGTTCTCAGCAAAACTGTCGTTTGGATAGTCTCTACCCGTCCACCAATTTCCTAGTCTTCCAGGCCTTTTAATAATCCTTTAGTTATTGTGCCTAATGCACCAATCACAATTGGCGCAATCGTTACTTTCATGTTCCACAGCTTTTTCCATTCTCTAGCAAGGTCGAGGTACTTATCATATTTACCAATCCCTCCGCTCGGGCAGGATATGACTCAAGGTCAATTTTTAAGCGGAGTTTAACAGGTTTCAATTCAGAGTTTTCCTTCTCCTAGACTAGTTGCCTAACCAAGGCTGAAGAACCAAGTCTGTCCTAGTATTTACCTATAGCTGGAGGGAGAATAATTGGATTCATACTTTTCCCAAGGGTATTAGTGCTATGTGAAATGCAATCAGTCTGGTCCAAACGAAATAAAATAGATAATATCTTATGTATATCTGGAAAATACAAATACTTTTGGCCCCCACCATATATATATATATATATATATATGTGTGTGTGTGTGTGTGTGTGTAAAGAGATAGATAGATTTAACGAGAGAAAAGTAAAATATATTAAATTGAATAGGTCTTCAAATGATTTCAACTTTGGTATTTTAGCAGGGTGGGTTGTACAAGTTTCTGAAATAATAAAAAACAAATTCCCATAATCAAATTCCTTTGCGAATCAACCCATTTTGATATATATATATATATATATCATCATATCGTGCCGCCAACACGGATATCCCTGACCCTCTCTCGCCACTTCTCCCAATCGTTCATTGCCTCCGGCTGGTCTTCAGGGCTACATCCCGTATCCTCGCATAGCTGCTGTATGTATGTTCGCGCTGCTCGTCCTGCTTTTGCTCGGCCATATGTGGGGGTCCATAGGAGTACATCACTTATGAGCTCGTCCCTGCTTCTTCAGCAGTGTCCTGCATGTCTGGTTCGTCTAACTTGGATAGTTTTCGTGATGGGAGGCAGGTGGTCTATCATTAATATTGAGTACTATTAAACAATAGTACAACATTTGGTCCTCCATTAACTTACACACACGCACAAACACACATCTATATATATCAACCACATCATGATTTTTCTCTTTGTTTTTCATCGAATTATGAAGTTATAAACTTTTTGATAATTTTAGAAGTAGGAATATGGAAATGTCGATGTTTATGTACTAAATCATATGAAAACTCCTAATACACACTTTCATAACAAGAAAAATATCTATATAAATATATATAGACAGAGAGAGAGAGAGAGAGAGAGAGGGAGAGAGAGAGGGACAGATTGAGAGTTAGAGGGTGAGGGAGAGAGAGAGAAGGAGAAGGAGAAACAAGGAATAACCTATGGAAAATTTATGTTGACTACACCCACACATGCACACACACACACACACACACACTATATATATATATATATATATATATATATATATTCACGTTTGTGTTTATATATTGAATATTGAAAAGTTTTCGTACTCGCTTTAGGAAATAACAACGTACTCTGCCGATTTACCTAATTATTTATCAGAGTACACATTTTTGTGTCACTCTCAAAAGGCGTGTCAGTTTATGCAAAATCTTTTTTCAAGTATAAGATTACTCATGCGTGTGTGTTCATCATTGTGTGCATTATATGTGGGTGGCGCTTGTGGTGTAACGTTTATCATCGTTGGAAATGATCACAGCGAACTGATTTAAAACCCTGAACGATACTGTTTACATCTCACCTCGGGCTAATACTCTCGAGAAAAGGGTGGATCAAACTATTCTCTCTCCAGCTATGGGTATATAGTCGATCAGACAGGGCTCTATAATCATAGAATAACAACTGATCTTGGAGAAGGAAAGCACTTTAAATTCAAACCTTCTAAACTTCGATTTGAAAAGTAAACTTTTGTTGCATCAGGCTCGTGCAGAGGGGCAAAGTATATATATTCCCATACACCCACACGTCCGCTCACAAACACACACACACACACACACACATATATATATATATATATATATATATGTGTGTGCGTGTGTGAGTGTGTGTGTGTGTGTGTGATTGGTCAGCAGTCTTTAATTTAATGAGCTGATATATATATATATATTTATATATATATATGTTTGATTAAATAATAGACACATTTTGTCTATATAATGAGAGGAACTTGATAAAATCACTTAGACAAAATGATTCTCTATTATTTAATCAAACTTATATATATATATATATATATATATATATATATATATATATCAGCAACCCCCCACTCTATTGGCCATAACTGCGTTTTTTCCAGTTCTCCTGGGCTGCTCAACTGGGGGCCTGGGGACCCAGCCTCTCTGGGTGCTGGTTTTCTCTACCGCATCTTATCTACAACTCTGATCCCTAACAAGTCTGATCTCCAAACTGATTAATCGGGGCCTGAGGGCTCCCTTTGCTGGATGCTGGCTTTCTCTACCGCATCTTGTCTCCAACTGATTGAATTTCCTGTGCACTGAGGTATATAATAGTTCAATACCCACCTTCTTCTTGTGGACGTCACAAATTACGCTCATTCAACCCATCTACGGTCAAGGTTATACTCTGCTATTCCTCGACCATGTGACTGCTAATAACTCTACCAATAATAATTTTGTGTTTGTTTTTATTTCAGATTTGAAAATAGATTCCTATAACGACTATTAACCCTCAATCATTAACCCTTGGACAGAAAGGGAAGATATTTGGCATCACTCCTTATTAGGAGATAACATCATTCAAAACTGTCTCAAAATAGAGGCAACCCATTAATATAGGGTGTCTCAATATACATGGAACCCATGTGACTGCTAATAACTCTACTGCTGATGTGCTCTTTTTTTTCAGATTTGAAACTAGTGTACTTGAGTGTAATTGTCAGAAGGTTTTGTGTCATATCCAGGACACTAGTTATGGGTGTTGTATAGCCATACAATAACCATGACCATGATTAACTATACAAACACATAACGCATATAGATATGCAGCAGAATCATAATGGCACAATGAATAAACGACGAGAGAAGACTTCTTTATAAAAATATGTACCTCTCACTTTATTGTAAGGGTTCGAAAAGGTTATTCAAGGTTTTATGGTGAGAGGGAGTTGGAGACCGAACAGAACTGCAACATTTTGACCCCCACTCTCATGGCCGTCAGCGTTGTGTCTTTCTCGTTCTCCAGGGCTGCTCAACCAGAGGCCCAGGGGCCCAGCTCTCTGCTGGATGATGGCTTTCTTTACTGCATCTTATCACCAACTGGTGTCCAAAACTCCATCGGAGGTCCTGAGGACCCCTTCGGCCACGTGTGGCTTTCCCTACCACAATTGTCTCCGACGTCTCTGATTCCCAACTCAATCGGGGGCCCCGAGGGCCCCTTCGGCCTGGCGTGGCTTTCCCTACCACATCTCGTCTCTAACTCCAACTGTCTGACTTCTTGTCTAGACTGAGTTATATAATAGTTCAATGCCAACTCAATCGCCCACTCAGTCTTTGGAATGGCATGTTTGATCGTCATCAAGCAGAAATAACTGTCATGCAGTTCACAGGTCACTCTCTTCCGGTGCATCAGTCTATGAGTGTACCATAGGATTTTTTTACCTTGTCCCATTTCATCAGCCAAATCCGCCCACGCGATCTCTTTCGATTACTGGCTATTGGAATGTGTCACTTCCTTCCGGTGCATCAATTTGGAATGGCATGTTTGCCCGGGCCGAAGGTCAAAATGCAACAATGGGGTCAGGTTTTATAATTCTTTAAAGATGCAGTCTGTGTATTCGATAGCGCCAGTCGACTTCGACTGAAACATCGATTAGTTTTGTCTGTGTTTTGTCTCTTCTTCCCATTTGAAGAATATAATAAAAAGCCAACGAAATAAAAAAAAAAAGCTAACAAAATACAAAAAAAAAAAAACATAA
>OY757944.1:16076995-16111995 GCA_963585895.1 Sepioteuthis lessoniana
TTTGATATTGAAGCAAAAATCGTTACCGTGCCTTATCGGTAAGGGCATATTGAAACTTATTATTTATAAAAATATAACTGTTATCATAAGCCCTACGCGAATAATTAACAATAAATACAGGATGCACAATAACACAGGTAGATAAAGCAATATTTCCGTTAAATATCGCAACAGCAAGTTGCAAAGCAGTTTGCCAGCAATGAACAAGAGACTTCATGCCTCGATTACTTATCAGAAGGAGTACTCCGTATTCCCCAAAGCTCCAGCATTACTGTTTAGTGATTTTTTAGTGTCATATCCAGGATGCTTGTTTGGGCGGGAAGTCTTTGCTGAGATGCAGTCGGTGTTTTCTACGGCTAGAGTACACTGTGCTGACGATTTTGTTTTATTACAAAAGAAATCCCTTCATTGCGTCGTTATGTTTCTGCATGCATCTGCATATAAGTATACAACATTACCTTCTCTGTTTGGGATTCGGTAATCATAGTTTAAGCCCTCACCGATAAGGCACGGTAACGATTTTTACTTCAATATCAAGTTGAAAGTAACACACACACACACACACACACACACACGCACGCACGCACGCGCGTGCGCATATTGAAACTTATTTCTAAAAATATGAATGACTGTTATCATAAGCCCCACGCGAATAATTAACAATAAATACAGGATGCACAATAACACAGGTAGATAAAGCAATATCTCCGTTAAATATCGCAACAGCGATTTGCTAAGCAGTTCGCCAGCAATGAACAAGAGACTTCATGCCTCGATTGTTTATCAGAAGGAGTACTCCGTATTCCCCTAAGTTCCAGCATTACGGTTTAGTGATTTTTTAGTGTCATATCCAGGACGCTTGTTGGGGCGGGAAGTCTTTGCCGAGATGCAGTCGGTGTTTTCTACGGCTAGAGTACATTGTGCTGACGATTTTGTTTTTTTACAAAAGAAATCCCTTCTATTTATTTCTACGGAATCTAATTTCAGGTGGTGCCTTTATACAGTTGTACTAAGACTGCATATATGCACCACCAGAAAAACATGGAAAAAGCGAGATGCAAACCACACAAGAATGCAAACTACTATTTTGAACAAATCCTGAAAGTAGTAGCCTATAAAACAGAAGTTGTATGGCCACTTACCACTCATCTTACAAACCATGCAGTAAATGCTGGACAAAGTGGGTAAAGTATGGACAAACAATTAACTTGTCAGATAGACTTTCTTACGCATGGACGTCCAAGTGTTGGCCGAACAGCAAGGATGCCGAGGGTAAGGACAGACATCGTCAGGTTGCGAGTGTTGAGTGAAGTCGAGCTGTCGGCACGCTTTGATAATGACGATGATGATGATCGAGAAAGGTTTAAGTCCAGCACATTAGATACTACGCCACAGGAACTCTACTTTGAGAAAGGTAAAATGTATTTGCATCAATATAAGAAAGATTAGTAACTGTCCTATATCTCCACCTTTTTTTTCTATTTACAAAAAGATCAAACGTTTAACTAACAGCAGATCTGTTCATTTATGTGCTTACATAGACTCAAACAATAGGAGGTGCCCGTGGTGTAATGGTTATCGTCGTAGGAAATGGACATGGCGACACGAGTTCAAATCCTAGATGAGACTGATTGCATTTCACATTGTATTAATATCCTTGAGAAAGGTATGAATCCAATTATTCTCCCTCCAGCTATGGGTAAAACTGTGTTCTTCAGTCTTGGTGAAGCAATTAGTCTCGGAGATGGAAAATTCTGATTCAAACATGCAAAACTCCGTTAAAAAATTGACCTTGTGTCATATCCTGCTCGAGTGGAGGGTTTGGTAAATATAGATAGAATTAAAGAATTCATAATTTTCATCTATTTTTTTCTTTTTTTTGTGGGGGAAGACGAATTTTCCTGTTTTTAATCTTAAGTGAGTGTTGATTAAAACGGATAATAGGATTTTTTTTGGTGATGGATGAGTGAGAATTGCGAGTTTCTCGAGGAGACAACGAAGGCATTTTTTTAATGTTTTGCTGTAGGCGGGTGCTAGTTTATCATTAGGAACCCTAATGAACCAAGATTGGATTGATACAGAAATAGGATATCTGACGGAATAAAATTGCAAGGATTTGAAATCATCATAAAACACTAATCGGATGACGGGATTTTTTTCCCAGGTAAAGGCATTTTACTTTTTGCTGAGGCCGGTTAATCCTGCATTACTTTTTCCTTTCATAAAAAAAAGTGAGGAAAAATTTTTTTCTTTTTTTCACTGAAGAAAAGAAGAGGATAATGGATGGACTTTCGGATTTTACACCCACGCTATTTCATAACGCGTATCTAAATAAAAATAGGCTGACACACAAACACACAAACAAAAACACCCATATATAAGTATATAAATAAACACACACATATATATATATATATATATACAGGGAAAGGAGTAGTGCCCTCCCCTACACTTCAGTGTATTAGCTAAGGAAAAGGAGCCTTCGGGTCACTTTCGACTAATGGTTCGCAAATGGTCCGGGAGACCAGAGTTCAATCTCAGATCGAGTTATACCGAAGACTAAAAAAACGGTACTTGATGCGGTCTTGCTTAACACTCAACATTACAGAGGACGGATCAAGGGTAAAGTGGAGCAATCCAAGGAATGGACTTGTACCTTCCTCTACACCTAGTTCAAGCTATAACCTGGTATTTGTGTTGGTGAAACTGCTTGGCTCATTAGACCCACATTGCACAGACCAGCAGGGTTCGAGTCTCGGCTCATTCCCGACCTTCCCCTCCCCTTTATCCCCACTTTAATCGGCCTTCGGGCTTTTGACATTATGTCAAGTCCTGTCTGGTGGGAGGCAGCGATAAATAACTCCCCTACACCTCGGTGTAGCAGCTACTGAAAAGGGAGCCTTCGCGGAGCCTTCGGGGAGCCTGCGCTCGTTTAACTTACTTTTATATATATACGCTCCCCACAGTAGTTGAGCACTTCGGCAAAAGAATTTACCGCTGCAACTCGCATTATGCAAAGATCTTCGAATGAATTGGGCACTCTGGTATCCAGTAAGTAAAAAATGTTAACAAACGAAATCTTCTACATAATGCCTTATAATTCCCGAGCTGACGTGGTTTGCTTGGCTGAGCGGTCTGATACTAAGTAAAGTAAGTAAAGTTGGCGACCATTGTTAAGGGTGACCTGAAGGCTCCCTTTTCTATAGCTAATACACCAAGGTGTAGGGGAGGGCGCTGCTTCTTTACCCTTGATACATACCTTACATTGCTGAGTGTTAAGCAAGGAGGTACCAAAACGTTGATTACAGAACTCTGTTCAAGCCGAAAGGGTTCTGTTTGACTTGCTGCCATTTTAACTAACCTTAAAATAGTGAAATTGGAATAATTTTTACTATAAACGAATTCCAGACAATGCATTTCTTACGTTATTAGAAAAAACATTATGAAAAGATTGTATTTTGTTTATTTCCGAAAATTCCCTTTATATATGGAATGACCCTTATATATAGTGGGTAGAGTGTTCGCCAATGGTTCGGGAGACCTGGGTTCAATCCCAGGTCGCGTCATACCAAAGACTTTAAAAATGGCACTTGATACCTCTTTGCTTAACACTCTGCAATATAATGTACGTATCAAGGGTAAAGTGGAGCAATCCAGGGAAAAGAGTAGCACCCTCCCCTACACCTTGGTGGTGTAGCTATTGAAAAGGGAGCCTTCTGGTCGCCAACTTTACTTACTTGGATTTTCATGCACACGTTGTTCCTGTTGAGAGTACAGTTCTGCGTTGAGTATCTGAGTTTAAAACCTCAAAATGAATAATACCCCTGTGATCCCATCATACAGACAGCACAACTTTTCTTCTATAAAATCCCATCTTTGGGGTCGACTTTGGAGTTTCAACTACATCAATCTTCTGCTCTTTGCATTGAACTTAGATATAAAAAAATATTTTTCGCCTCTAGTAATTATATTCTTGAGAAACGGGTCACTTCTCTGCCTTGAAAGAAAACGTGTCACTCTGTATATAAAATATTCCTTATTCTTCTCACAAAAAATATGAGGAAGCCAAACGCCTTGTAGGCTCATCTTTCCTTACTTTTTCAAGAGATGGTAGATTGTGATGTATTGATGTCAAGTGCTAATTCTTGAGGACTTTTGTTCAGTTTTCAATTTACCGATTCTCTTAAAGCATCTTGATCGAGGTCTGATGAGCGTTCTGCTCTGGATTCATCTCTTGCCAGAACGAAACTTTGAAAACAAGTTTCGGACTTGATGGTCGGTAATGACATCTTCACCATAAACACTGAACATTTTCTTTACTTTTTTTTGTAGCCATTTTGTTATTCTTTAACTCCCACAACATTACATGTCCAATAAGCTCACTCAGTTCTTTCATTTTGGTGGTAAGAGATCGTAGATTAAATTATGATATGAATTTTTTAATCACTGAAATGAAAATGGCCGATGAAAGCAATCTTAAATCGGGTAATTTCCGGTTGTGTTTAAAACATTTGAAGTTTTAAATGCGTAGTTACAATATTCTTAAAAAACCCGAAATTATTTATGACTGAACACTGTATATATATATATGTAAAGAGAGAGAGAGAGAGAGAGAGAGAGAGATTAGGAGTCGATATTTCCCGATTGAATCTCTTGAAATCTCTTTAAGTATTTTATTTGTTTTCTTTTGTATTTCATTCTTCTCTTAACACACGAAATATGTGTTAAGGCGCGTTCTCAACCTGCGTTTCTCACTTCGACCGGTCGTCTGAAGTGGACGCTTATCAGC
This sequence comes from Sepioteuthis lessoniana, assembly GCA_963585895.1. NCBI lineage: Eukaryota > Metazoa > Mollusca > Cephalopoda > Myopsida > Loliginidae > Sepioteuthis > Sepioteuthis lessoniana. The sequence continues at coordinate 16,081,785 of OY757944.1, forward strand.
GGAAGGCTTGAATTCTAGGGATTAAGTGTTCTTAAAGAAACGGGAAATGACCGGGGTGAGAGTACGGGTGCGATGTGATCAGAAGATCAATTTGGAGTGGGACATTTGCACCGAACGACCTCAGTCTAGCTTTATTTTTTGTCGTTATTCAAGAAGAATGACGCCTGATTTTTTTTTTCTTTTTAAAATTGTTTCCTTTCTTTTTTTTCCAAATTTTAACTCGTTTATGACTCCATCAGAATTTTTGAGAAGACAATTCTTCTGCTTCCTGCTTCTCTGAAAATTCTACCTGTTACGAAGGCTGGAGAATGTATCGGCTGAAATTAAATCATTAAACCAAGTATGTATTTGCCAAACCCTCTGCTACAAACCAGCTCAGTTGGCTGGGGCGATAGAATACACAGACTGCATCTCTGAAAGAGTAAGACTCCCTCAAAGAGTGTCCTGCATATGACATTAACCATCTAATGGTGAGGCTCCAGTCTTGGAAATTGGAGTACCCATCTCAGGGTCGTTCTGACCCTGTGTAGTAGCACCTGATAGGGTCCTATCTATGGGGGAAATAAAACTGGTTGACATTTAAACTGTGTGAAAACAAATGACGTTTGCTAAATTGAAATATAGAAATAGAACCGTTTGATCATTTAACTGTGTGTAAACAAATGACTGATGTTTAATTGAACATAGCAATAGAGACGTAGCAATACTTCCAGCCATAGCAATACTTACAACCATAGCAATACTTAGAGACATAGCAATACTTAGACATAGCAATCTATACTTACATAGCAATACTTCCAGCCATAGCAATACTTAGAGACATAGCAATACTTACAGACATAGCATTACTTACAGACATAGCTATACTTACATAGCAATACTTACAGACTTAGCAATACTTCCAGCCATAGCAATACGTACAACCATAGCAATACTTCCAGCCATAGCAATACTTACAACCATAGCTATACTTACAGACATAGCAATACTTACAACCATAGCAATACTTACAGCCATAGCAATACTTCCAGCCATAGCAATACTTACAACCATAGCAATACGTACAACCATAGCAATACTTCCAGCCATAGCAATACTTACAACCATAGCTATACTTACAGACATAGCAATATTTACAACCATAGCAATACTTACAACCATAGCAATACTTCCAGCCATAGCAATACTTCCAGCCATAGCAATACTTACAACCATAGCAATACTTCCAGCCATAGCAATACTTACAACCATAGCAATACTTAGAGACAGAGCAATACTTACTACTATATAACCGCGTGCAAATGAATGAGTAATGTTCAATATAATAATTAGTGTTAAATAGCAATATTTATAACAACTTTACAATACGCAAACAAATGATTAGAATTTAATAGAATTATACATGTTTGATAAAAAGGCTTGAAATCGTTTGACAATGTGGAAAAAGATCTCAAGTTCATTTAAAAAGGTTTGCAAAATGAGTTTAAAAATCATATATCCTATATATATGCATAAAAAGGATTTGCCAATAAATAACTTACAATGGTTGATATGCCATAAAATCAAACCACTTCAAATCCTTTATATTTGATATATATGTATGAAGAAGACTTAGCATTAAATAAGCTACAATGGTTGATATGCCTTGAAAGTTAGCCAAACCAAATCTATAAGAATAAAGAGGATTTGGCATTAAATAACCTACAATGGTTGATATGCGATAAAAACAAACCAAACGAAATCCTATACATATGTATGAAGAAGATTTGGCATTAAATAACATCCAATAGCTGATATGCCATAAAACCCAACCAAACCAAATCCTATATATGTAATATATTTATATAAATAGGATTTGGCATAAAATAACCAACAGTGGTTGATATACCATAAAACCTAACTAAACCAAGTCTTATATATTTAATATATATGTATGAAGAAGATTTGGCATTAAATAACCTACAATGGCTGATATGCCATAAAGCCCAACCAAACCAAATCCTACATGTTTAATATATATGTATAAAAAGGATTTGGTATTAAATAACCTACAGTGGGTGATATGCAATAAAACCCAACCAAACCGAATCCTATATATCTAATATATATGAATGAATAGGATTTGGCATTAAATAACCTACAATGGTTGATATGCCATAAAACCTAACCAAACCAAGTCTTATATATCTAATATATATGTATGAAGAAGATTTGGCATTAAATAACCTACAGTGGTTGATATGCTATAAAACCTAACCAAACCGAATCCAATATATCTAAAATATATGTATAAAGAGGATTTGGAATTAAATGACCAACAATATGCCATAAGACCCAAATTAACCCAACCACACCAAGTTCTGACGACTGAGCTCAGAATATCCCACTAAAAAGGCATTCTGGGTATGATAAAAAACTGCATCTGATGATGAGGCTCCAGTTCTTAAACAATGGAATGTATGGAGTACTCTTTCATTGGCATTAGTCTCAGGTCCACACTGATACAGAGAGATATTACCTATTAGCAGGGGCGGAGACGGGACTAGTGCTACTCGTGCCCGGCACGACCAATAACTCGGTCAATGTTATTCAAAATGGATTAAAAATCATCCATTAATTTCAAGCAAACATACTTAGTCTGATCTCAATTAAATTACGTATCTATTCAAGTTTCGATAACTAAGTAGCCAAAAGTTCATAAGTATATCTGGGAATAATACAACGATGCTGTTTTGAACGGATGGTCTTTGTCCGGCCACCGTCAGATTCATTGAACATTCCATAAAATCGGCTATAAAGTTGAACGCCCGATCCGTGCCAGGCACTAGACCCTTATAATAACAGTAATGTTAGAGAAATACACTTTTGACTGTAGCCAATAGCAAGAGCAACCCTTACACTGTGCTCAAAAATTTTAGCACGTGTGACTGTTGATAGATACATTGGGAAGAGGGAGAAGGACAGAGAGAGAGAGAGAGAGTAAGAGAGAGAGAGAGAGTAAGAGAGAGATAGAGGGGATAGCAGATTAGTGCAGTCGCCGACGTCATCATCATCGCTATGGTAAATGTTGGTTAAACGGCGTGTTTTAATTCGTTTTTTCACAAACAGATGTCTATTTCTTTAATAAATGTTGCATATATTACATTCTGTAACTAAAATTTGTTTATTTGAATACATTTTCAACAAATAATCTTTATTTTAAGCGAAATTGAAACTACTAGATGTGTCTGTGTCATCAGTTTCTTTATTCTAATAAACATATTTTTTCGTCATAGTAATGAACGTCTTCTCTTTTCTTCTATACTTTTGAAAGGAAAAAAAATTATCTTATCTACTGTATTAACAAGACTACAAATTATATAGTATCTTGATTGTTTACAAAAAAAAACACCATGCAAGGTAGGTTTGTCAATCTGTGCTATACAATGGAGAATCACGCAATGGCAACTATGATGACTTACTTTGGGTCCACGGACCACGGGTTGGGAACTGAAGTTGACAGAGGGCTGGGTGGGGGCACGAGTAGCAAAAATAGGCTAGAGTCGCCACTGCCTATTATGATCCCATCTATGGGTCGTCAAACATATCTGTTTGCGAATTATTTGTATTGAATAAGAATACTTGAAACCTTACAACCGTGTGCAAAATATTTGTATCTGATGGAAATACTTGATATCATATAAGTTGATTAGTCGCTTGATTTGTTTTACGGTTTATCAACCCTTTTCGGGTTATGTAAAGCCGAATTAAGTCATTATGACAAAAGTTTCAAACAATTCAATAGTGTATTAGTTTGCGCACAGTTCTATTTCAAACAATTCAGTTTGGAATAAGTACACAGTTTAAATGTCAAAAACAGATCTATTTCAAGCTTTTCGGTTGAGCATAGGTACGCAATTTACTTCTATTTGATCCATAGATAGGACCCTCTCATGTACTACCACTTCGGGCCAGAATTGATCCAAGAGCGATGGCAATGAACGGTTACTCCGCATTCCTCAAAGCTCCAGTATTATTTGAACCTCATCATTAGATTGTTTAGTGTAACCTACAATGGTTGATATGCCTTGAAAGTTAACCAAACCAAATCTATAAGAATAAAGAGGATTTGGCATTAAATAACCTACAATGGTTGATATGCTATAAAAACAAACCAAATGAAATCCTATATATATGTATGAAGAAGATTTGGCATTAAATAACATCCAATAGTTGATATGCCATAAAACCCAACCAAACCAAATCCTATATATGTAATATATTTATATAAATAGGATTTGGCATTAAATAACCTACAATGGTTGATATACCATAAAACCTAACTAAACCAAGTCTTATATATTTAATATATATGTATGAAGAAGATTTGGCATTAAATAACCTACAATGGCTGATATGCCATAAAGCCCAACCTCATCATTAGATTGTTGAGTGTCATGTCAGGACAGTCATTGGGGGAGTCTTACCCCTCTGCCGAGAAGCACTCGATGTGTTCTACAGCCCAAGCCGACGAGGCAAAAGATATATCTTGGGTTTAAGCAGTGTGTATTGACTTCATTTCCTTGTGATAATAATTGTCACTTAATTAATACATACGGAAAGTTTTCAATGAAAAGACACTTTTAAAAATCAGATTGACGTGTTTTGAAAATTATTTGCATTTGATAAGTTTCAAGTTTGCTTTGGTTTTATGGCATATCAACCATTGTAGGTTATTTAAGGCCAAATCCTCTTTATACATATATATTAAATATATAAGATTTGATTTGGTTGGGTTTTATGGCATATCAACCATTGTAGGTTATTTAAGGCCAAATCCTCCTTATACATATCTATTAAATATATAGGATTTGATTTGGTTGGGTTTTATGGCATATCAACCATTTTAGGTTATTTAAGGCCAAATCCTCTTTATACATATATATTAGATATATAGGATTTGATTTGGTTGGGTTTTATGGCATATCAACCATTGTAGGTTATTTAATGCCAAATCCTCTTTATACATATCTATTAAATATGTATTATTTGATTTGGTTGGGTTTTATGGCATATCAACCATTGTAGGTTATTTAATGCCAAATCCTCTTTATACATATATATTAAATATATAGGATTTGATTTGGTTGGGTTTTATGACCTATCAACCATTGTAGGTTATTTAATGCCAAATCCTCTTGTATGTTGCTTTCTAAATGTATATATTAAATACATGATTTCTAAACACAATTTGTACATAACCCTTTTAAACAAACTTGAACTCATTTTTTTTTTTTTTCACACAGTTAAATGGTTTTATACCTTTCTATCAAATACGAATAATTCTATTTACTATGTTTGAACTCATTTTCATGTTTTCAAGTATTGTTGTTTAACGCTTGCAATTGAATTAAACATCAGTTATTTGTTTTCACACAGTTAAATGATCAAACAGTTCTAGTTCAAACAATTCAGTTTAGCATAAGTCAATAAAGTAAAAAGGTTCTAAGTATTGTTATGCATCACTAACAATTCAATTAAACATCAGTCATTTTTTTCATACAGTCAAATGATCAAACAGTTCTATTTCAAGCAATTCAATTTTGCATAAGTCATTTGTTTGCACTCTGTTTAAATGTCAAAGTCCACAGTTTAAACGTCCAGCAGTTCTATTTGACATATAGGTAAGACCTTTTCAGATGCTACCACGCCGGGCCAGAGTGGACCTGGGAGTGATGGCAGAGTTATTCTGCATTCACCAAAACTCCAGCAATAGTGGAGCCTAAACATGAGATTATTTGATATCATATCTACGATACTCGTTGTGAGGGTCTTACCTCTCTGCAGAGATGCAGTCGGTGTATTCTGCACCCCCAGCCTACTGGGCAATTTTTAGATAGGAATACTTGATACCATATAAGTGTGTGCATTCTTTTTTATTAGATAAGAATACTTAATATCATATAACGGTATTAAACCAAATCTTTATTATAAACAAATAAAAAGTGCATTTAAAAATCAAACTTTATCACTGCCTGCACCACCTGGCATGTCAAAGTCCTATCTATAGGTCAAATAGATTCGTGTGGAAATCATTCCTATTGAATAGGAATGTTTGAAACTATATCGAAGAAAAGATATTCAGTGTAATTTCTCTAGGAACTCAGTTCTTACCCAGTCGGTGGGTGGAGGTGCTGTAGAATACACCGACTGCTTCTGTACTGAGGGGTAAGACCCTCCCCCAACGCGTGTCCTCGATATGACGCTAAACACTCTGATGGTGAGATTCCAGTATCGCTGGAGCTTTAGATAAAGCGGAGTATCTCTTTATTGCCATTACTCCCAGGTCCACTCTGGCGCGGAGTGGTAACACCTGATAGGGTCCTATCTATGGCTCAGATAGAACTAAATTGCGTACTTATGCTAAACTGAATTGCTTTAAATAAAACTGTTTTAACATTTAAACTTTGTACTCATACTAAACTGAATTGTTTGAAATAGAACTGATTTTTTGTTTAAAAATGGATTTGGCGTTAAATAAACCACAAAGGTTGATTTGCCATGAAACCCAACCAACAAACTCAGAGGTTTATGAACTTGAGTCAACCATTTATACCATTATCGCTCATAAATAACTATGTCCCTAAGAATGTTTCCAAATAACAAGGTAAATTTTTCTTTTTTAGAAGAAAATTTTAACCTTTTAAGAAACCGAAATTTTAACCTTTAAAGAAACCGATATTTGATTACTTCTTGTCGAATATTACGCAATTAAAACAGATATTTAGTGTCCTGGCTCTGACATTAGATTTATCTAATGGCGACACCCCAAAATTGGAATTAGGATAATGTGGAGAACCCTTTCATTGCCATTATTCCCAGTTAAACTCTGACCCGGAGTGGTAATAATGGTTAGAATTTGTGTCCTAGGAAAGACACTAAACTGCATCTGATAGTGAGATTTCAGTTCTGGAGCCTGGGGGAATATGGAGTACCCTTTTATAATCATTACTCCCAGTTCAACTCTAACCTGGAGTGGTAATACCTGTTAGGGTCCCATCTATGGGTCAAATAGAATTAATGTTCTTGGAAAGACACGAAACTACATCTGATGGTCAGACTCCTGTCCATTGGTCCACTGGTCAAGTGGTTAGAGTGTTCGCCAAAGGCCCGGGGTTTAATCTCTGGTCTAGTCTTACCAAAGACTCAAAAAATGGTACTTGATGCTTCCTTGCTTAACACTCAGTATTATAAGGTAAGGATCAATGGTAAAGTGGAGCAATGCAGAGATAGGAGTAGTGCCCTTCCCTAGACCTCAGAGTATTAGCTATTGAAAACGGAGCCTTTGGGTCACCATCAACTAAGGTTGCCAACTTTACTTACACTTAATATCAAACAGAAATATTAGTATTTGATGTTTATCCAACCTCCAACCAGAAGCTATTTATTGCCCAGTCAGCTGGGGCTGTAGAATACACTGACTGCTTCTCTGCAGAGGAGTAAGACCCCCCCCCTAAAGAGTGTCCTGGATATGACACTAAACAATCTGATGGTGAGGTTCCAGCAATGCTGGAGCTTTGGGGAATGCGGAGTACCCCTTCATTACCATCGCTCCCAGGTCCAGAGTGGTAGCACCCGATAGGGTCCTATCTATGGGTTAAATAGAACTAACAGCATACTTATGCTAAAATGAATTGAGTAAACTGAATAGCTTGAAATAGAAACGTTTTTGACAATTAAACCGTACTTACACTTAAACTGCGTGCTTATGCTTAACTGAATTATTTCAAATAGAACTGTTTTTCGACATTAAAACTGTATTTACAATTAATTGAATTGTTACATATAACTGCTTGAATAGTTTGAAATGGAAATGTTTTTGACAATTAAACTGTGTACTTATGCTAAACTGAACTGTTTTCAATAGAACAGATTATTTACATAAAATGGATTTGGCGTTAAATAACCTACAAAGGTTGATATGCGATAAAACTAAGCAAACCAAACAGAAGCTATTTATGGCGAGGCGCCATGCACAAATCAAGACTCATGTGAACGGTCTGAAAAAAAATGCTTGATCTTGTTGGCATTCCCAATTTTTGGAGTGCCTCAGGTGCCAATCGATAAACTTAGCCTAGCCGAACGAGAATTGTCTGGGAGAAGACCCCCGAGACCAGGTAGTTAGCACAATGGCACTCACCCAGTATAAATGGTAGGTGGACCCCGGAAAACCGAGGGTGGAAATTATATTCACGTGGTAGAATAATTATTTTTAAATTGAGTTATGTAGAAGAATGTGCCGATAGTTACTGGTGTGGTCGAACACGGATCTCTGGCCAACAAACACAATCGTTGAAATAGATTGTGCTTCTGCGGTCACGTAACAAGAAGTGGTGAAACGTTGAATAGCATTGCGAGTCCCTATATTAAGTACTGAGTTAGCATTCCATACTGAGTATTCAGCACTGTACGAAAGTGAAGATATTATAAAGTTTTGGCCAAAATTACTCCCCCACCCCACAAAACATTATGAAAGTTGTGACGAGAAATAGTTCCGAACATTACAACAAGTAGGAATATTTGAAACCATTTAACCGTGAGCAAATGTGCTCAGGCTCATTTAAAAGAAGTATTACCGACTTTCAAATAAGATAGATAGATAGATAGATAGATAGATATAGATTTATCTAAAATCAAGCCCTATTAATAAGGCCTTCCACGACATACGCAAAGCATAGATATAAGCGGAATATATATATATATATATATATACTTATATACGTGTCGAGTCATACCAAAGACTCAAAAAATGGTACTTGATGACTCCTTGCTTAGCACTCAGCATTATAAGGTACGGATCAAGGGTAAAGTAGAGCAATCCAGGAAAGGAGTAGCGTCCTCCCCTACACATTGGTGTAGTAGATATCGAAAAGGGAGCCTTCGGATTACCCTCGACTATGGTCGCCAACTTTACTTTACTTTACTTATATATATATTTACTTATATATATATATATACTTATATATATATATACTTATATGTATACATATTTACTTATATATATACATATACATATTTACTTATCTATGTACACTTTTTTATATATATATATATACAGTCTATCCAAATATATGTATATATGTTCGCATTAATCCCCCAAAAGTATATATATATATATATATTTACTTTTTGGGGATTAATGCAAGCATATATTGATATATTTGGATAGACTTTGATATATATATATATATATATATATATATATATATATATATATCAAAGTCTATCCAAATCTATCTATCTATCGAGATAGATAGATAGATTTGGATAGACTTTGATATATATATATATATATATATATATATATCAAAGTCAGAGCAAATATATCTATATATACTTGCATTAATCCCCAAAAAGTAAATTACCTAAAGACATGTTTGAAGCATCCCACATGCAAACGCACACACGCAAGCATATATATATATATAGAGAGAGAGAGAGGGAGAGGGAGAGGGAGAGAGAGAGCGAAAGAGTGAGAGAGAGAGAGAAATAGAGAGAGAGAGATAGTGATGGAGGAACTCACAGCGTAACGGTTATCAACGTCTGAAATTAAATCAACTACACATGTTCAAATACTGGAAGTTTCATAAATTCTAGGAAAAAGTATGATTCTATCTTTTCCCCACTTCCAACTATGGGAGAATGATAAGGCAGACTGGGTTCTTTTACTTTAGATAAACAACCAACACAAGAGAAGGCAAACAAGGAATTCAAACAAACGTAGCCGAAGTAATCGATATATATATATATATATATATAGTGTGCAGAAGCTTTTTTATTTGTAATGTACATCGTATATTTATACTATATTATATTGTAATATATCATATTATATCATATCGGGACATTGGTCTAATGAGTAGAGTGTTCGTTAATGGTCCGCAAGACAAGAGTTCAATCCCAGGTCGAGTCATACCTAAGACTCAAAAAATAGTAGTTTATGTTGCCTTGCATAACACTCAGCATTATAAGGTAAGAATCAAGGGTAAATTGGAGCAATCCAGGGAATGGCGAAGCGCTCTCCACTAAACCTCGGTGTAATAGCTATTGAAAGGGGAGCCTTGGGGCACCCTCGACTAAGGTCGCCAGCTTTAATTATATATTTCATTAGATATTATAATACATTGTAATATATCATATTATATATTTTATTAACCGGGACATTGGCCCAGCGGTTAGAGTGTTCGCCTAATGGCCCGGGAGACCTGGGTTCAATCCCAGGTCGAGTCATACCAAAGACTTTAAAAATGGAACTTGATACCACCTTGCTTAACCCTCAGCATTATAAGGTACGGTTCAAGGGTAAAGTAGAGCAATCCAGGGAATGGAGTAGCGCCCTCCCCTACACCTTGGTGTAGTAGCTATCGAAAAGGGAGCCTTCGGGTCACCCTCGACTATGGTCGCTAACTTTACTTTACTTACTTACTATATATTTTATTATATATATATAGTGAGGAAGCAGAATAGGGAAAAGCTTTAAAGCGTTTTATTTTTCTGATTTGTCCTGCAAAAAAAAAGCGTTATAAATCTGTAATTTTCCCGACTAGCTCTATTATTCAAGTACTTTTTAAAATCAAAATTCAGCCCAATATGAGTGAGCAAGGAAAGAAACGATAAAGAATCTTTGATTTGCTTAACGCCGAAACCAAGCCTAAATTTCTTTGTCTACCATATACGAAGCAAATAAAAATCTATAAATGAGATTTTTGAGGAAAAGGAGGTATGGAGGGTTGAAGAAAAAAACGAAAAGAAGGCTTTTAGCTGCTCTCGCAATGGCCATTAAGGACCCTATAACGTCAATGAGAAAACACGCAAATAAATTGAAAGTCCACGAGAAAACTGTGAGGACATCCATTAACAAGATTTAAACCAAAGCCTTAACCCCGCTTGATTACGCTATATGGGGTGTTTTACAAAACAAATCAAATGCAACTTCCCATCTAAATATTGGTTCGCATAAGACTGTTATTGAAGAGGAAAGGAATAGAATGTCTGAAGAATTTATATTGAAGGCATTTAAATCGTTTCAAAGTCGTGTTAATACAAAAAATTGACAAAAATGGTGGCCATATTGGGCAAAATTACTGTTTTTGTGTCTACTTCTTATTTAATGTTTTTATTTTTTTTTTTTAATCAAAATTAATCTGGCTTTATAACAGAGTCGTTTATTATTTTACTAGAATATTCCTAATTTTGCTTTCGCACCCTATATATATATATATATTACATCTTCACAGTATAATGTTAGATTTGAGTTTTATACATATATATATGTACGTGTGTGTGTGTGTGTGTTTGCGTGTGTTTGTGTGTATGTGCATGTGTTTGGGTGTGTGTATGTGTGATCGCGCACGCGCTCGCGTCGGCGTACATGTGTATTCCTGAAGTGTCTTTAATAAAACGCTAAAGAAAACACGTTACTTCCTTGACTGGGCCGGGAACCTTTCAGCACACACACTGCGAAAAAGAAAAAAAAAAAAGAATGCGTAGAGGCTAATGTTTAATGACGAAACACTATTTCTTAACCACGTTGGGTTCACTAGGTGCAAAATAAAGAAGAACACACACGCACACACACATAAATATATATTGGTGTGTGTTTATTTTTGGCGTTTTATTAGGCGTAGCCTATCTTTAGAATGGTATTAAGTTCGCTTTATTGTACGAGAGTCTTCAATAATCCTGAAAGATTTACAAGGATTAACGCCAACGATATCCTGTTATTGACCTGTCTCTTTATTGATCTACAAGAGAGAAACTATCGCTTAACATTCTTATACTCTCTACTTAAGACCCGCAGCTTACACAACTTTCGAATGCCTCTTACCAAATTTTCTATTGTCGAATTCTGCGCCGTTCGATTTCCTATTTAACCAAAACAGAAGAGGGGTGAATTAATGTCATATTAGAAAAAAAACATGTCACAATTCTTTTACGCGGGATATAATACACTGACGTATCAAATGCTTGGTTGTTAGGGTTTTACGGCATATCGAACCTTGTAGATCATTTAACGCCAAATCCCGTTAATGCATACATATCAAGTAAGTAAAGTTGGCGACTTTAGTCGTGGGCGACCGGAAGGCTCCTTTGTCGATAGTTACTACACCAATGTGTAGGGAAGGGCACTACTGCTTTCCCTGGATTGTTCCACTTTACCCTTGATACGTACCTTATATCGCTGAGTGTTAAGCAAGAAGGTAGCAAGTACCATTTTTAAAGTCTTTGGTATGACGCGACCTGGGACTGAACCGAGGTCTCCCGGACCATTGGTGAACACTCTTCCCACCAGACCGATGAGCCGGTTAGATATAAATTGTTTGTAAACGAATGCTGGTAACATTATTTGAACATGAAGATGAGGTTTTTTGTTTGAACATAGTAAAATAGTTTTAATTATTGCAATCCAACACTGAGTGCAAATAAAACATATATATATATATATATATATTAATAAATAAGGAAATTAAATTGGACAGTATGAAGAAAAGTAAGTAAAGTTGGCAACCTTGGTCGTGGGTGACCCGAAGGCTCCCTTTTCAATAGCTACATCACCGAGGTGTAGGAGAGAGGGCTATTCCATTCCCTAAAATTTGAAGAATTTATTATGAAAGTCGACGTTGAACGTTTCGGTTATAGCATAATACACTGTTATAAATCTTTCTTCTTATATACACTTTCTTTTCTTCTGCTATTTCAGCAAACATCCATCATTATTTTAACAACGCTTTTCAAGAAATTTAAAGTCCTGAAGAATGTAATTACAGCCGAAACATATATATGTTTTATTTGCACTCAGTTAAATGGTTCGGGTACTATCAAACAAATGACCTGTGGTTTGTTGAAAATGCTGCTAACAAACTAATCATTTAGAAATCACAGACACACACACGTATATATGTTATGTAATTATGGGATACTTTTATATATTAATCATTTTTCGTTAATTATATTCTATCATTCAGTTTGGTAGGGCTTTGAACTACTCGACTCTTTTAGTCCAGGTGCATAGTCAGATGGTGTAGTCTTACGCCCGCGTGCAAAAGATATGACAATCACTATTGCCATAATAAACCCCAGAAAAGAAATAGGGCTGGAGTGTGGATAACGTCATGCTCAGAAGAGATGGTCCTGATAATTTGAGGATTTTGAAAAGACAGTGGTTGGGTATTTGACTGTTGAAAGATGTAGTTGGGTTTCCTAACGTTGAGGCGCGCAGTTGAGTATTTCGGATCTCAACCGGCAGAGATGAATTGAGATCTTAAACATCACAAGTTGCGCTGCGCGTTGGGGTGGGGTCAGCATAGTTAGCATAGACTTTTAAGAATTGTGTCTCTCTCCTCGTGTCGCCATGGAACGAAGCCAGAAATTGATAAACCCGTTTGTATCGGAAACGACTAAATCAGCCTGTGTTGTATTTGTATACGCATTTGTATTACTGTTGTGATTGATATCATTATGGCTGTAGTATGCAACAATATATATATATATATATATATATATATATAATTAAATTACGTGTACAGCAAAATTTGTACAATATAATAAGCAGAGACACCATTGGTAATTGTAATCGGGGAACTTAAGTAAAACAATAAAACAACGAATGACCCTTTTCGTGCGGCTCTTTTCAAGTTGGGAACACCGGAAATTTAACTAAAAACGGGGTATATATATTTATATATGATATATAAGCAGAATGGCTAGATAGAGGGGAAAAACAAACTAAGTAACCTGTGTATCCAGAAGTTCCCCCAAATATATTAAGAATGTGATTGTTTAACTGCCTGCACAGAGAGGGCCGATTCATAGAGGTATAAATCGCCTCTAGAAATTTAAGATGGGATTTATTTCTTGCTCTGTGCAGGACTGAAAAACAATCATTCTCATAACGAGTTCTGCAATTATTTATAGTGAGTAGATGCTCACCAATTGCCGAATCCATTGCTTGGGAATGCTCGGATGTTAGTCAGCCTGACAAAAGAGATCTGGGTATATGCTGCCTAACCCTCACTTCGAGACGTTGACAAGTCATACTTATATATATATATATATATATGTATGTATGTATATTTTTCATTAAACATAATAGATATTTTCTGTCTATATATCTTCTTCTGGATCCGTTCGTATTGCCGTATTGCTTTTATCGTATTCGGCAGGAATTGATTTATGTATTGTCCATAGTTGTATGTATCCCTAGTACTTTCTGCCCGACTTTGAGTCATCATCAGGGAAGGATCTATTACAAAAGTGATGTAACTTTTGTTTTAGCATATTACTACTATGTAAGAGCGTCTTTACCGTTGAAGATTATAGCGTTTACTTTTAAATGTGTTTCTATAAATAGTGTCAGTAGCTAAAGACATTTAAGTACATTAGCACTGGTTTGAAAATCAATTCTATTAAGTGTCGGTTGCATGTTTCTAATATGTAGTGCTTCGAGAATCTGGAGTTTTTGTTTATTATTTTGATGTTCTAATATTGTTGTGTTGTCGGTGAGAATTTTCTGTAATTCTGTTGTTGGGCATGAATGTTTCTTTAAATGCTGAGCTATTGAACTTGTATCAGAAAGGTGCATTGTAAGTCTCCTCAACAGGGTAGTTGAGGTTAAACCAACATATATATAATTATTATCAGAGATACAATCTCCTAAAGGACATTTAAATTTATATATAACGTTGGTTTTTTGCAAAACTCCAATCGAGGGAGAGGAATTATTTCTAATGACTAAATTGGAGGTTTTAAACTTATTATGATATATAATAAGTTTTATCTTTTTATTAGGATTAGTTGGGAGTATGTTTCTGTGAATCAGTGTTTTTTTTTTTTTTTTTTTTTTTTTTTGAAAATTTTGAAACGGATTTGAACGGATCCAGAAGAAAATATGTAGACAGAAAATGTCTATTATGTTTAATGAAATTTGTATTAACGAAGAAATGCTGCCTAAATATACATATATATATATATATATATATATATATAAAGAAAAGTAAAAAAAGAATAAATAATGCAATATTTGATGAATTTATAATGATAGTCGACTTTGAAACTTTGGGCTGTAATTACATTCTTCAGGACTTTAAATTTCTTGAAAAGCGTTGTTAAAATAATGATGGATGTTTGCTGAAATAGCAGAAGAAAAGAAAGTGTATATAAGAAGAAAGATTTATAACAGTGTATTATGCTATAACCGAAACGTTCAACGTCGACTTTCATAATAAATTCTTCAAATTTTAGGGAATGGAATAGCCCTCTCTCCTACACCTCGGTGATGTAGCTATTGAAAAGGGAGCCTTCGGGTCACCCACGACCAAGGTTGCCAACTTTACTTACTTTTCTTCATACTGTCCAATTTAATTTCCTTATTTATTAATATATATATATATATATATATATATATATATATATATATGATTTAGCATTAAATAACATAGAAGGGGTGATGTGCCACAAAGCCCCACCAACAAACTAAATGTTTAATTCTAAAAAGAATTATTCGAGTCAGCAGTATTTGAAGCAATTTAACTGTGTGCAAGCAAATGAGCTCTAGCTTGTTTAAAATGTTACCAAAAAGCTATTCGTTTAAAAAGCATATATATGATAGAAGTATAAACAGGAGTGTTAAATAACCTACAAAGTTTGATATGCCATAAAACCCAACATATAAAAAGGATGTAGCATTAAATAACATACAAGGTTAGAAATGCCATAAAACCTCACCAACCAACCAATGATAAAATGGTTTCGAGTATTCCAATCTCACACTAATAATTAAACTTGCACCGTTAAATGATTATATAATTCTTTTTGGTCCTCTGTTTTTTCAGTTCCAGTAACTTATTCTTCTTTTTGCTTTCTTTCGATTTTACTCCGTGATCTGTCGGGACAGCTCAGTCCACCACTCGGTAAATTATTACCATTATTATTATTATTATTTATTCATTTGAGTTTTTCACATCAGCGTTAGCTAATTGTCTTTCACTGGAGATTGAGTGACAGCAAGTCTCCTCAAGTCTCCAGGACTCTTCTCGTCATTTTGGCCATTCTCAATAATGTAGTAGTTTGGATGGTCTCCACTCTTCCGCCAACTTTCCAGTCTTCCAGTCCCTTTAGTAATCCTTTAGTTACTGTTCAAAACGCTCCAATTACAATTGGTATAATTGTCACCAGCATGTTCCATCGTTTTTTTTTTTTCAATTCCTTAGCAAGGTCGAGGTACTTATCCTTCTTTTCACATTCTTTCAGTTTTATTCTGTGGTCAGCTGGGACAGCAAAATCGACAATTTTGCAAGTTCTATTCTTTTTGTTGATTATTATAATGTCTGATCTTCTGGCCGAAATTTGGTGATCCGTTTGTATGTCCCATAGGAGTTTATGTGTGTCATTTTCTCGGACAGATGCTGGGTTGTGCATATACGCTTTGCTAGTATGGTCAAATTTAAATATCTTGCACATTTCCCAATGGATCCCCTTGCACACCCAATCGTGTCTAGTCTTATATTCTTTTATTATTATCATAATTATTATTTACTTCTTTTGAGTTTTTCACATCAGTATTAGCTGATGGCTTTTCACTGGAGTTTGAGTGACAGCAAGTCTCCTCAAGCCTCCAGGACTCGTCTCAGTATTCTGGCCGTCCTCAGTAATGCTGTCGTTTGGATAATCTCTACCCGTCCGCCAACTTCCAAGTCCTCCAGGCCCTTTAATAATTCTTTAGTTACTGTGCCTCGCGCACCAATCACAATTGGCACAATCGTTACTTTCATGTTCTACAGCTTTTTCAATTCTCTAGCAAGGTCGAGGTACTTATCCTTCTTTTCGCATTCTTTCAGTTTTATTCTGTGGTAATCTGGGACAGCAAACTCGACAATTTTGCAAGTTCTATTCTTTTTGTTGATTATTATAAGGTCTGGTCTTCTGGCCGAGATTAGGTGATCCGTTTGTATGTCCCATAGGAGTTTATGTGTGTCATTTTCTCGGACAGATGCTGGGTTGTGCATATACGCTTTGCTAGTATGGTCAAATTTAAATTTCTTGCACATCTCCCAGCTGATCCCCTTGCTCATCCAGTCGTGTCTAGTCTTATACTCCTTCTGTGCTAATTTGCTGCATTCGCTTATGTGATTGATCGTTTCGTCTCTGTCACCGCATAGCCAACATTTGTTATTTTTTTTAGTCTTATCTATTCCCGCTTTGATATGATTGGTTCTTATGGCGTTGTTTTGTACTGCTATTAGGAGAGATTCTGTTTCTCTCTTAACGTTTCCTTTTCTTAGCCACGTTCAGTTTTTCTCGTGTGAGATATTGTTTATTAGTCCTTTGAAACGCCCATACAATTGTTTTTCTTTTTATGAAAGTGTGAATAAAAAAACGGCTACTATTAAATAGAAATTATAACTTGAAATATTAGATCAGATTAATTGAAACCATCCAACTGTGTGGAAACTATTTGTATTAGATCGGAATACTTGATACCATGTAGAGCCCAGGCAACCGAGGCGATAGAATACGCCGACTGCATCTCTGCAGGGAGATAAGACTCCTCTTCCACCAACGAATGTACCACATATGACACAAATCAATCTGATTGTGAGACTCCAGTCTTTGAACCTTCGGGAAATGTGGAGTACCTATTCATTGCCATTTTTCAAAGGTCCAATCTGACTCGAAATGGTAGGACCTGAAAGGATCTTATCAATGGGTGAAATAGAACTCTTTGACAGAACTGTTTAAGCATTTAATTGTGAATAAAAAAAGTGACTGTTCATTTGTTTTTTTTTATACATATTTATGCTTGAAACCATTTAACTGTGTATAAACAAATGAGCTCTGGTTCGCATAAATACGAGGTACATACGATAAGTTTCCAGATTTTTTCTGGAGTATAGGGAGGCTGAGGAACTGTGTTGATGCCCATCTTGGTCAAATAGTCTGTGACAAGGATGGAGTTGTGGACTGGTGCATTGTCCTGGTGGAAATACCACTGACTCGATTTGAAGAGTGCTGGCCTCTTCCGAAGGAACCTTTTCCTGAACTCCCTTAAAATCTCAATATAGCAACCCTAACCCTAACCCTTAGGCCGATCAACTCTGATGTATTGACTTCCTTACTCCTCCCACACCTCTCATCATCACTCACAGACTCCCTGCCTTCCTTGAATCTCTTCTACCACTCAAAAACTGATGCTAGATTCATGCATAACGGTCGAAAAGCAGTCTAAATCATTCCATACGTTTCTGTGGCATTTTTTCCAAGTTTAAAACACAATTTTATTGCATATCGTTCTTCTAAAGTCCAGATTTGAAATTTTTGAAATTCACCAGCTGTGACAATCAGGCTTTAGTAGGGTGTATTCCAATTGCTGCTGTAGCTGTTCCTTTGAACCTGAAATCATAAAAATTGGTCTGTCATGTCATAAGATGTATAGCAATAACATACTAGAGTTTCAGGAGACTACGACAAATTTAAATGCCCGTATGAAAAAAGTCTGGAAACTTATCGTATGCACCTCGTATATATATATATATATACACACACACACACACACACACACACACACACATATATATATATATATACACACACACACACACACACACACACACACATATATATATATGTATATATGCACCTCTTATGTTATCTACTTTGTAGATAACATATGTATCAATAATATTTTTTAAAATAACATAGAATTATGTTAGATAATGACATTTGAAATCATCTAATCATCGGAGCAACAAACAATTCGTTTTCAAATAATATATACTTAATTTATATTTGGCATCAAATAACCTACAATGGTTGATATGTCATAAAATTCAACCAAACCAAATCCTATATATTAAATATATATGTATAAATAGGTTTGGGCTTTAAATAACCAAACCAAATCCTATATATTTAATATATATGTATAAAGAGGAGTTGGTATTAAATAACCTACAATGGATGATATGCCATAAAACCCAACCAAACCAAATCCTATATATTTAATATATATGTATAAAGAGGATTTGGCATTTAATAACCTACAATGGTTGATATGCCATAAAACCCAACCAAACCAAATCCTATATATTTAATATATATGTATAGATAGGATTTGGTATTAAATAACCTACAATGGATGATATGCCATAAAACCCAACCAAACCAAATCCTATATTAATATATATGTATAAATAGGATTTGGTATTAAATAACCTACAATGGATGATATGCCATAAAACCCAACCAAACCAAATCCTATATTAATATATATGTATAAATAGGATTTGGTATTAAATAACCTACAATGGATGATATGCCATAAAACCCAAGCAAACCAAATCCTATATTAATATATATGTATAAATAGGATTTGGTATTAAATAACCTACAATGGATGATATGCCATAAAACCCAACCAAACCAAATCCTATATTAATATATATGTATAAAGAGGATTTGGTATTAAATAACCTACAATGGATGATATGCCATAAAACCCAACCAAACCAAATCCTATATTAATATATATGTATAAATAGGATTTGGTATTAAATAACCTACAATGGATGATATGCCATAAAACCCAAGCAAACCAAATCCTATATTAATATATATGTATAAATAGGATTTGGTATTAAATAACCTACAATGGATGATATGCCATAAAACCCAACCAAACCAAATCCTATATTAATATATATGTATAAAGAGGATTTGGTATTAAATAACCTACAATGGATGATATGCCATAAAACCCAAACAAACCAAATCCTATATACTTAATATATATGTATTAACAGGATTTGGCATTATATAACCTACAATGGTTGATATGCCATACAACCAAACCAAACCAAATCCTATATGTTTAATATGTATGTATGAAGAGGATTTGGTATTAAATAGCCTATAAATGTTGTTATGCAATAAAATCCAACAAAACGTTTCTTTCTTTCTTTCTTGAATTCATGTTATTCCTTCTGTTACTTTTTTTCTCCAGCTAATTTAAATATTCTCATAATCATCATTATCGTTTCCGTCCTCTTATAATTATCATTCGCATTATCTTTATCTTTATGCCTGACTGATATTTAAAAAAAAACAACTTTTGACAACAAACAGCAACCGTTGAACTGTTAGTTGCGCCGTTATTTGTTCTACAACAGCATAACACGTGCATCTTTAACTGCACACCAACTATCAACAAACATAATGCATGAATGAAAGCAGCCAAGCTAAAAACCTAGCCGCTATCAAGTCTTCCCATAATGCGTTCAGCACGTGACGTGGAGGCTTGAACTAGGAGAAGCAAACAAACAAACGACAACCAATAAACCCTTA
This sequence comes from Sepioteuthis lessoniana, assembly GCA_963585895.1. Lineage (NCBI taxonomy): Eukaryota > Metazoa > Mollusca > Cephalopoda > Myopsida > Loliginidae > Sepioteuthis > Sepioteuthis lessoniana. Next base: position 16,102,161 of record OY757944.1, read on the forward strand.
TGAACAAACAAAAACAAACCTGAGAAAGACAAACAAAAGTTGCTGGGGGGGGGGGGAATTAATAAATAAATAAATAAATAAATAAAGACGACAAACTGCTACACACGTTAAACTCTTATAAAAAAAAAGCAGTCACGTGTGAAGCGTGTCGAAAACCACACCCTTTTTGGTTGCAGACTCTGCGCACGCGCATTATAATCCCAACCTCGACCTCATAATTCATTTTTATCTATTCTTTTACCAGACTATGCGTTATATAGAAATACGAGAGCGTATACGTTCATCTCTGGTCTGGGTTGGTAGACTTGGGTTTTGTGGCTCATATGTAATTTTCCTAATTTTCCGACATGCCGGTGAGGCTTAAAATTAGAGGGTGTTCTGGGTTTGACATTAAACTGAATCATATAGTGAAGCCCCTGTTCAAGGGTCTTCAAAAACACCTCTGGTTATTGAATCAAGAGTTTTCCTTCTTCTAGAGTGGTCACTTTATCAAGGCTAAACCATCCATTTTCCATACTATCAACTCATAGCTGAGAACAGAGAACGATTCACACATTTTTCAAAGTAAAGTACAAACAGCCATGTCTAGTTGGTTGGTTGGGTTTTATGGCATATCAACCTTTGTATGTTATTTAATACCAAATCTATTTTTATACAAATAATCAGTTCTATCTTGTATTCGGTTATGGTTAACGGAATCAGAACAGACGACCCCGTGGATTCAATACAGGACGTAGTTCGAAGTTCCGTGTAGGTTCCCAAGTTCGACAAATACCTGAAGAAGGCCGTCAAAACAGATCTATTTCAAGTAATTCAGTTTAGCATAAGTACGCAGTTTAGTTCTATAGACCCATAGATAGGGTACTATCAAGTGTTACCATTCCGGGCCAGAGTGGATCTGGGAGCGAAGGCAATGAAGGAGTACTCCGCATTTCCCAAAGTTCCAGCATTACTGGAACCTCATCATCAGATTGCTTAGTTTCATTTCCAGGGGAGTCTTACTCCTCAGCAGAGAAGCAGTCGATGATATTCTACATATGGGCAACATTCGGTTGGGGCTGTAGAATTACACCAACTGCTTCTCTGCTGAGGAGTAAGACTGGTAGCGCCCTCTCCTACTCCTCGATGTAGTAGCTATTGAAAAGAGAGCCTTCTGGTCCCCTCGACTACAGTTGCCAGCTTTACTTTTTACTTATATATATATATATATATATATTGTATCGGCATTATGATATCAATAACATACATATACAAATACAGGCGGACTCTTTCGTTTCGGATACAAACGGGTTTATTAATTTCTGGCTTCGGTCCTTGGCGACACGAGGTGAGAGACACATTCTAACCCGACTCCAAACGCGCGGCGCATCTTGTGATGTTTAAGATCTCAATTCATTTTTGCCGCTCGAGACCCAAAAAATATGATCTGATCTGATCCGAAAAACTCAAAAGCACCTTCAACGGTTAACTTTAACGCTGTTTTTCAAAATCCTCTAATTCTCAGGACCATCTCTTCTGAGAACGACGTCATATGCACTCCAGCCTCATTTCCTGTTTGGGGGTTTATTTCGACCGATGAGGATTGTCATATCCTTTCTGCACGGGCGTAAGACTACACCATCTGACTATGCACCTGGATTAAGAGACCCGACTAGTTCAAAGCCTTACCAAACTAAATAATAAAATATAATTAACGAAAAAGGATTAATATAAAAAGCCATTACCTTAATTATATGACACATATATCATATATTATACAGTTTAATAGATATCATATACCATATCATTTATCATATTATATTTTATATTATATATTATATTTCAATGTATATTTATCATATTATGCTAGATTGTATGTTATATTATATTATATTAATGTGTCCCATTGTTCAAGTAGGAAGGATGTTCGCCAATGGCCCCGAAGACCGCGGTTCATTCCCAAGTGGAGTCATACCAAAGACTTAAAAAATGGCACTTGATACCTTTTTGTTTAAAACTTAGCATTATAAGGTAAGGATCAAGGGTAAAGTGGGGCAATCCAGCAAAAGGAGTTGCACCTTCTCCTACACATCGGAGTAGTAGCTATTGAAAAGGGAGCCTCCGGGTCGGCCACGACTACAGTCACCCGTTTTCTTATATTATGATATATATGTTATTAAATGTTATTTTAAATATTTTATTATGATATATATTATACTTATCATGTTATATATATATATATATATATTATTGTTATTATTTACTCATTAGAGTTTTTCACATCAGTGATAGCTAATGGTCTTTCACTGGAGATTGAGTGACAGCAAGTCTCCTCAAGTCTCCAGGACTCTTCTCAGTATTCTGGCCGTTCTCGATAATGCTGTTTTTTAGAGAGTCTCCACTCGGCCACCAACTTCTAAGTCCTCTAGTCCCTTTAGTAATCCTTTAGTTACCATACCAAAAGCACCAGTCACAACTGGTATAATTGTCACCTTCATGTTCCATAGTTTTTTTCAATTCTCTTGCAAGGTCGAGGTACTTATCCTTCTTTTCACATTCTTTCAGTTTTATTCTGTTTTATTCAGTTTTATTCTGTGGTCAGCCGGGACAGCAAAGTCGACAATTTTGCAATTTCTCTTTTTTTTTTTGTTGTTGTTGATTATTATAAGGTCTGGTCTTCTTGCCGAGATTAGGTGATCCGTCTGTACGTCAGAGTCCCATAGCAGTTTATGTGTCATATTCTAGAACAGCTGCTGGGTTGTGCATATACGATTTGTTCGTATGGTCAAATTTAAATTTCTTGCACATTTCCCAGTGGATCACCTTGCCCACCCAGTCATGTCTTATGTGATTGATGGTTTCATCTCTGTCACTGCATAGCCTACATTAGCTATTTTGTTGCGTCTTATCTATCCTCGCCTTGATATGATTGGTTCTTATGGCGCTGTTTTTTGCTGCCATTGTTATATCTAATTCATATATACTGGATGAGGAAGCAAAATATGGAATAATTTTTTAAAAATTCTTTTTAGTTTGATTAGTTAGATTTAAAAAAAAAAAACGCAATTAATCTAAATTTTTATGATTCAAGCATATTTTTAAATTAAATTTCTGCCCAATATGAGTGAGCAAGAAAAGAAATGACAAAAAATCTCTTATTTGTTGAACGCCGAAACGAAGCCAAAGTTCTTTGTCTATCGTATACAAAGCAAAGAAAAAAATGTACTCAAAAAGAGCTTTTTAAGGAAAAGGGGAAGTAGAATATTGAAAAAAAAAAAGCGAACAGAAAGATTTTTTAACTGCTCTTCCTACGGCTATTAAAAGGACCCTACAGAGTCAATTAGAAAGCTCACTAAGGAATTGAAAGTCCACGAGAAAACTATGAGGACAGAAATTTGACCTCCTTGATTAGGCTATGAGCCCCCCATAGCCTAAAACAAAACAAATGTAACTCTCCTTCTAAAAATTGGTTCGTTTAAGGTTGTTATAGATGAGGAATGGAATAAAATGTCTAAAAGATTTCTTTTGAAAGCAAGGAGATCGTTTCGAAGGCCTGTTGTTAAAATAACTGAAAAAAATGGTCGTTATATTAAGTAAATTTGCTGTTTTGTGTCAATCTTCTTATTTTGTTGTTTATTTTTTTCAAGTAAATGGAACAAGTTATATTAAAATTAGAATTATGCTGACAAACCTTTCTCTTTCCCGATTTGCAGCTCTGTGTATAATAACGATTGACTACATGGAGCCATTGGCCTAATAGGTAGAATGTTCACCAATCTTGCGAGAGACCGGCGTTCAATCCCAAGTCGAGTCATACCAAAGACTCAAAAAATGGTACTTGATGCCTCCTTGCTTAACACTCAGCATTATAAGGAAAGGATCAAGGGTAAAGTGGAGCAGTCCACGTCGGTGTCGTAGCTTTTAAAAAGGGAGCCGTCGCCAACTTTACTTACTTTTACATCTGACGATAGTAACTTTTAGAGCTATTGGAAAAAATATGTCACTTGGGGAGGAAGTAAATGACTTCGATTATATATATATATATATATATATATACGCATGTATTTGTCAACCCCTCTGTACAAGCAGGATGTGACACTAAGTCAATATTTAAGCGTAGTTTAACAGGTTTGAACTGAGAGCTTTCTTTCGACAACGTTTACCATGCAGAGATTTAAAGGTTCCAGTCTGCCCTACTATTTACTCATCGTTGGAAATAGAATAATTGGATGCATACCATTTTCAAAGGAATTAGCGCAATTCGAAATGTTATGTACCTCGTTCAGGATTTGAACTCGTGTCACCGTGTCTATTTCTTACATCAGTAACCATTTTAATTTTTCTATCATATATATATATATATATATATATATATATAGAGAGAGAGAGAGAGAGAGAAATTGAAAAAACAACTAATCCAAAATTTAATGAATTTATTATGAAGGTCGATGTTGAACGTTTCCGTTGTAATAACCTACTTCAGGATTTTAGATTCATGAAAAAAGTTATTAAAACAGCGATGGATGTTTGATGAAATAACAGGAGAAAAGAAAGTGAGTATAAAGATGAACGATTCATAACAGTATATTCAGTGTTCTTATTTTTGAAGATATTATTACGTTGTTGTCACGTGAACTGATGTTATAAATTTGTTGGGTTTCTAAGGGACGTAACGGAGGATGATAAAAACAATGATAGACTATATTTTTTAAGAAACGGAAGAAAGGAATGTAATATTACGGACGGGCGCCGACATTAAATTGCGGCGTTCTCAAGGTTAAAGAACATACGAGCACATCAGCTGTCATCAGCAAAGGTCTGACGATTAAAAAATGTCGGGAACCTCGCTCGTGCAGGCAGAGTGACCTGTAGAGAAAAAGCGTGATTTTAATATAATCGCGCGTGAACTTTCATGTGTTGCACTACTGTTCCATTGGTGAGCATAGAACCTTCAGGAACCTTTCGATTGATTCCATCAAATCGTTATATAAGAAAATCAAATGGTTATTTACATTTCACTACGCACTAAAAAAAAGGTCTAAACCCATCTGTTTTTCTCTCCCTCGACCACAAACTATGACTTTACATCACAATAAATTCACCTATTTGGATTATTCTGTTTTTCTACTTTTTTCATACTGTCGGATTTAGATCCATATTTATTTTCATACTGTCCTTTCTGGAAAACAAATACCAAATACATTCTTACATAACATCAAACATGGATGACTTCAAATCGATCTGTATATATGAAAATTTACATATCTCTACGTATTTCTTTAAAAGACGGGTGGATTTTTCTTGTCTCTTGAAAAAAAAAAACCCCAATATTTTCAAATATCTTTCCACGTGCCAAACACGTACTAAATACTTTTAAATTAGGAACACTATATACACGTTTGTATGTTTTTCGTTGTATACATTTTATTTGCTCCTGTTATTTCGAGAAGCATCCATCGCTGTGTGAACAATCCTCCTGATATAAAAGTTCTGATTGAAGGTTATTGAAACCGAAACGTTTAACGTTGGCTTTACATCACAATAAATTAACCTATTTGGATTATTCTGTGTTTCTGCTTTCTTAATACTGTCGGATTTAGATCCATATTTACTTTCAAGATATGAGTTAATAGTCAAATAGACTATTATTTTTTTTTAGACGAGGAGAAAGAAAAATTCTGAATTCAAACCTGATGTCTTTATTTACTCAGCCCCTCCGCACAGGCAGGATGTGACACATTGTCAATTTAGTTTAACAGGTTTTAATTCAGAAATTTCCTTCTCCACGACTGGTTGCCTAACCAAGACTAAAGAAACCAGTCTGCCCTACTATTTACCCATGGCTCTTGAGAGAATAATTGGATTTATACTTTTCCGTAGGATATTAGTGCTATTTGAAATTCAGTCAGCTTCTCTCAGGATTTGAACTCGAATCGTCATGTCCGTTTTCGACGCCGATAACCATTACACCACAGGTTCCGCCAAAATTCAAACCAGATGTAGTCCTTTTAAAAATCGACATTGCGTCACATCCGGCTCGTAAAGGAGGAGTTCGATGAATACTGGACTGTTAAATTTTTGGGGGGATGGGGGGAGTAATTGGAGAGATTGCTACGGGATTTGAACTAGGTAAGTTTTGCATTGCGCCTGATGTGGACACAGTTTAAAATGTTTGGTTGTCGTTAAAATTCTTCCCTAATTAGTAGTGCTGTTTGTTAGTTATTAATTCTGAAAACTGACAAGTTGTGTTTGAGAGCTGATACGGTCGTGATGATAACGGAAAAATGGCGCCATCGGTATCCTTGTAATAAGGAACATGTGGAATCTAATGCTGGCGTCAGATCTTTGCAGGCAAAAATCGTATGAGTGTGAGGCATATATATATATATATATATATATGCCTCCCACATATATGTATTATTATTATATACCTATTACATATATATATATATATAGATATAGATATATATACATGTGAGTTTATGCTCGTCATTATTGTAAGTTTCGGAGCTTTTCTCTGTGTGTGCTTGCAAATTTGTGTGTAGAATTTTGGACGTATACCCTTTGTGTATGAACATATGTGTGAGAGTGTAAGCGAGTGTGGATGTTTTCTCGCACATATGTCTTTTTGTGCACGGTCCTGTGCATATTATTCTAGATCTGCCAAACATACATGCATATATATATATATATGTGTGTGTGTGTGTGTGTGTCTGTGTGTATATATAAATATATATGTGTATATACATATATATACATATATATAGATAGATAGATACGCTACATATACACTCACACGTACACATATATATCTGAATACATATACACATACACCCAACACGCACTCACGTTTTACATATACATATATAGATCTGCTTAACATATCAACGCACACACACACATATATATATATCATACACACACACTCACGTATACATATATAAAGAGATATGCCAACCATAGACGCAAAAATTTATACATTTATAAATCTCTTTATATATATATATATATATATATATATATATATATATATATACACCCTACACGCACGTGCGCACACATATACACTCAAACACACATATATATGTATAAATCATATACATACATATATATATATACATACCCGATAGATAGATAGATAGATAGATAGATAGAAATCCTACACATATACTCACACATACACATATATATCTGAATACATATACACATACACCCAACACGAACTCACGTTTTATATATACAAATATAGAGCTGTTAAACATACCAACTAATATATATATATATATATATATATATATATATATATATATAATACACGCACACTCACATACTCGTATATAAAGAGATATGTCAACCATAGATACAAAAATTTATACACGTATAAATCTCTTTCTATATATATATATATATATATATACCCCACACGCACGGGCGCACACATATACAGTCACACACACATATATATGTATAATCCATATACATATACATATGCCGATAGATAGATAGCAGGATTGAAATCCTACACATACACTCACACATACACATATATATCTGTATACATATACACATACACACAACATGCACTCACGTTTTATATATACATATATTGATTTGTTAAACATACCAAATCAAATATATATAAGCTGGAGCTTTGGGGAATGCGGAGTACTCCTTCATTGCCATCGCTCCCAGGTCCACTCTGGCCCGGAGTGGTAGCACTTGATAGGGCCCTATCTATGGGTTAAATAGAACTAACAGCATACTTATGCTAAAATGAATTGAGTAAACGGAATAGCTTGAAATAGAAACGTTTCTGACAATTAAACCGTACTTACATTTAAACTGCGTGCTTATGCTTAACTGAATTACTTCAAATAGAACTGTTTTTCGACATTAAAATTTACACTTAAATGAATTATTACATATAACTGCTTGAATAGTTTGAAATGGAAATGTTTTTGACAATTAAACTGTGTACTTATGCTAAACTGAATTGTTTTAAATAGAACAGATTATTTACATAAAAATGGATTTGGCGTTAAATAACCTACAAAGGTTGATATGCCATCATCATCATCATCATCATGTCGCGCTGTTAGCACGGATATCCCTGACCCTCTCTCGCCACTCCTCCTTATCGTTCATCGCCCTACGCAGGTCTTCAGGACAACATCCCGTATCCTCACATAGCTGCTGAATGTATGTTCGTGCTGGTCGTCCTGCTTTTGCACGGCCATGTGTGGGGGTCCATAAGAGTACATCTCTCATGAGTTCGTCCCTGCTTCTCCAGCAGTGTCCTGCATGTCTGGCTCGTCTATCTTGAATAGTTTTCGTGATATGAGGCAGGTGGCCGTACAGTTGGTGTTTTGTGAGGTGTTGCCGTCAGGACTGACAAACCAACCAACCAACCAAATCAACATAAGCAACTGGAATCGTTGACCCTATTTCAAAACCTGGATAGGGCTGTTTACGTTTCCCTTCGCGCTAATGCCCTTCGGTATTGCAAGGAAAGGCTAGAGGGAAAATAGGGAAAGCAGACAAGCAAGGCACTCAAGCTTTAATTGGGGAAACCTGTCTAGGAGAAGGAAAATTTCAAAACATGGAGAGTATTTTTCATATTGGCGCAACAATCTTCTGTCGTTAGCCTTCGCCATAATAAACCAATTATCTATGAAGGTAGGCCAACGGAGAGTAAGTAATATATATATATATATATATATATATATATATATATAGTCATCCACAGACAGATCTGTTTCATTCTATCAGAACTCATCAGTATGGCTAGACATTAGCCTCTCGTAGCTAGGATCGAAACCCGGTTGACTCAAACGCCAAGCCAAGCCTCTAACCCTTCAGCCACGAGGAGCCATTAGCTGCGAAGGAAATTTTAAACCGGTTATGAATTACAATTACTATCGTTTACATACATCCTTTCAACGGCTACCGAGACCTCAATTCATATATGAAGAGGCTTGCAATAAACGCTAATGGCAACACGATTACTTCTTCGTCAGAGAACTCAACTTTACGGGGGTTGGGGAGTTTATATCTCTGTAGTCATTCACAGAAAGATCTGTTTCGTTCTATCAGAACTCATCAGTGTGGGCTAGACATTAGCTTCCCGTAGCTGGGATCGAAACCCAGTTGACTCAAAAACCAAGCCAAGCCTCTAACCCTTCCGCCGCGAGGAGCCATTAGCTGCTAAGGAAACTTTAAACGGTTATCAATCACAATTACTATTGTTTACATACATCCGTTCAACGGCTACCGAGACTCAATTCATATATGAAGAGGCTTGCAATAAACGCTAATGGCAACACGATTACTTCTTCGCTAGAGAGCTCAACCTTACGGGGGTAGGGGAGTATCTCTCTCTCTCTCTATATATATATATATATAATTTGAAACAAGATACTCCGTTATAATTTTTTTTACCAGTCAATTCTCAGAGGAAGGGACAAATTCTGTTCAAATCTATCTGAAAAGTGAACCAATAAAATGGTGAAATGAATTTTTAATGAAATATATTTATCAATTTTCTTGTTTTTCATCATATATTTTTCTTCTCTATTGGTTTTTGTGTATGATTACAAATTAGCCGTGCATAGAGAACTCTTTTTTGGATAATTCTTTTCAATTCTATTTGTTCCATAGCCACAATTAACGCCATGTGCGAAATAGACATATAATAATGTTCATAACGATAGAACATAGGAATCTCGAAATACGAAAAACAAGTACCGACTTCTTGTTCAGGTACGAAACCTTTTTATTTACTTTGAGTTAAAGGTTTCGACATAAGAAGGAGAGCCACAATCTTCTATGCTGTCTTATTCATTTGGCCCCATATCAA
>OY757944.1:16116995-16191995 GCA_963585895.1 Sepioteuthis lessoniana
GATAAGGCCTGGTCAAGAGCTCTGACGAATGAGATAGGAAAACGGTTTGCTATAGTCTTTCTCTTTTTCATATCTTAGGTTTTAATATTTTCATGATCAAGGATCAATAAATATGGCCATTTTTTAAGCTATATTAAAATTCTGTACCACAAATAAAATCTTCATATATATATGTGTCTGTGTGTGTCTGTGGGTGCGTGTGTCTGTCTATTATATATATATATATATATATGGAGAAAGCAAAAAGAAAGAATAATCCATATGAATAAATTTATTGTCAAGTAGAGTCTACGTTAAACGTTTCGGTTTCAATAACCATCATCAGAACTTTGATATCAGGAAAATTGTTCATACAGCCATAGATGCTTGTCGAAAAAGAAGGAGCAAATAAAATGTATACAACGAAAATATACAAACGTGTACATAGCGTTCTTAATTTAAAAGTATTAAGTACATGTTTGACCCGTGGAAAGATATTTGAAACCGAAACGTTTAACGTTGACTTTGCATCACAATAAATTAAACTATTTTGATTATTCTGTTTTTCTGCTTACTTCGTACTGTCGGATTTAGATCCATATTTACTATTATATATATATATATATATGTGTGTGTGTGTGTGTGTGTGTGTGCATTTGTATATATTCTATATATGTACATATATGTATATTAAAAAAATCCTAATGTATACGAGGATCATTAGATAATTTTTCAGACTTTTTTTCGTATGGGCACTTTTTTTTAATACACACATGAAACTCTAGTCCTCTTCGAATAATCTCCTCCGGCTGCAATGCACTTGTTGTACCGTTCCAACAACTTCTGGAAGACCCCATGGAAGTCCTCTTGTGCGAGCGTGTCAATGACCTTCGTCACAGCCTCTTTCATCTCCTCAATTGTCTCATAACCACAGCCTCTGAGCTTAGGGAATAACCAAAAGTCACAGGGAGCAAGGTCTTGACTATAAGGAGGCTGAGGAACGGTCTTGATGCCCATCTTGGTCAAATAGTCTGTGACAAGGATAGAGTTGTGGACTGGTGCATTGTCCTGGTGGAAATGCCACTGACCCAATTTGAAGTGTGCTGGCCCCTTCCGTCAGAATCTCTTCCTGAACTCCCTTAAAACTACAACATAGTAACCCTAACCCTAACCCTTTGGCCAATCAACTCTGGTGTATTGACTTCCTTACTCCTCCCACGCCTCTCATCATCCCTCAGAGACTCCCTGCTTTCCTTGAATCTCTTATGCTATTCAAAAACTGATGCTCGATTCATGCAAGATGCTCCAAAAGCAGTCTGAAGTATTCCATAAGTTTCTGTGGCATTTTATCCAAGTTTAAAGTAGAATTTTATTGCATATCGTTCTTTTAAAGTGTCCTCACGTCCAGATTGCATTTTTGAAATTCACCAGCTGAGACAATCAGGCTTTAGTAGGGTGCATTCCAATTGCTGCTGTAGCTGCTCATTTGAACCTGAATCATAAAAATTAATCAGTCATCTCATAAGATGTATAACAATAACATACTGAATTTTTAAGTGTCTACGACAATTTTAAATGCCCATACGAAAAAAGTCAGGAAACTTAATGAAGGCACCACGTATATATATAAGAGTGTGTGTGCATGTCTATCTGTCAGTATATATATATACGTCAGTAATATATATGTATATATATACGTCAGTAATATATATGTATATATATATATATATATATATATATAAAATATTCTCACACACACACACATACACGTACATATATATATATATAAGTGCAGACACACACACACGTACACTTATATATATATATGTGTGTGTGTGTGTGTGTATGCGTTTATGGGTGTGTGTGTGTGTGCACATATATATACATATATATATATATATATATATATATATATATATATATATATATATATTACTGACGTATATATGTTTATATATGAGTAAAGATAAAAATCTTTTCAAATAAAAAAAATAAATGAAGTCCATATGAAGATAAATCCCAGAATCTACTTCCGTTTCCGTTATATAATACCAAATCCCTAAAGTATGCCCACTTTTTCTTTCTCTTTTTCTTTTTTTAATTTTTTTTAGAAAACGTTATTGTGTTTAATTGAGTTATAATTGCATGGAAAAGAAGAAAAATATCAAATCAGCTTAAATAGGTTTTAAAGTTTTCAAGCGTTTTTTAAACATATTTTTGTCTTCTTGCGTTTCTGTTGATTACGTTGTGGAATTCATTTTGCAGAGACGAAACCAAACTTTTCTATTAAATCATTTGATTCCTGACCACAAAAAAAAAAAAAAAATCTCTCCTTTATCTTAATTCGAAATGTCTGTTTACGTAATTTTCAATTCATTTCTAGATATTGAGTTGTATTATGCTACAGTCGAAATGATAAAATTATGGTATCTGGTTTAGAAAAAAAATCCTTTTAGAAAAATGTTGATTGCATAGTAATTATTTATAGGCAATAACATAGATAGATAGATAGATAGATAGATAGATAGATAGGCATTGATGACTTAGCTGAGGGAAATAGATAGATAGATAGATAGATAGATAGATAGATAGATGATAAAAATCGGATATGTATGACCAGAGATACACATATACATAGATATGAAAAGATAGACAGAGAGAGCTGGAGGGACACATAGATAGATAGATAGATAGATAGATAGATAGATAGATAAGAATTGATTACTTGGCTGAGGGAAATGAATCGATAGATAGATAGATAGATAGATAGATAGATAGATAGATAGATAGATAGATAAAGATTAATAACTTAGCTGAGGGAAATAGATAGATAGATAGATAGATAAAAATTAATGACTTGGCTGAGGGAAATGAATAGATAGATAGATAGATAGATAGATCGATAGATGTGAATTGCAAAAGATCTCATTGTAATCTCTTTATATATATGTTTTTTTCTATTTCTTTCTCTACTTGAACAGACCTCATAATAAATATTTCACACTATTAATAAATGTGTTCAGTAATTTTCTCCCTTATTTCAACCAATTCTGCTGCAATGTTAGCGATTTGTATTTGTTTTATTACATATATATATATATATATATATATATATATATATATATATATATATATATATATATATATAAGTAAATTATGGAAATAAATCCAAGAAAAAAGAAATTGAAAAACAAAGTATTCCAAATATAATGGTGAAAATTAGCTAAATAAATCATTTTATAAAAACATCCATTTTTGTTCATGCAACAATTTTTTTCCGTCCTAAGGTCCTGATGAAGTTTTAATAAAACCGAAACGTTTTAACGTTGACGTTACCACCGTACATAAATTCATCATATAGTTTATTTCTCTATTTTTTTCAAATATATATATATATATTGAGAGAGAGAGAAAGAGAGAGAGAGAGAGAGATCCAAGACAGAGCTAAGTAACTTTTTTTAATGATGTAGTCAAAAACAATCTCAGGGCGCTCACTGATGGCAATAAATTGATCAAAGAAAATGTTCTAACTTGGATGCGAAGCGCCTGGTGCTCGGAACAAGAGTCCCCGTGGCGTAGCAGTTAACATGAGAGACTGCAGCCTCGAAGTAAGGGAGTTCAAACCCCTGTCGAACTATTACATTCGCTTTCGGTATAATACCCTTGGTAAAACTATTAACATTCTTATACCACCATCTATGGATTAAATGTCATCACAGCTGTTCTTCTACAGGGACGACTTTGGTAATAGATAACCCCCAAAGGTTGATATGTCATTTAAAAACAAAGCAATAAAGAAACAAATGAAGCATTGAAAATTAAACACTCCGGCCTGAAACGTGGTCTTCGTGTTGCATATCGACCCTTGACCGCGCTGTCAATCAGAGATTCTCTGCTCAGGATGCACCTGTGAAAATAAGCGGAAGCAGTCACGTGGTTGAACGGAAGTGTGTGCGTGTTATGAAATGATATATGCAGACGCCCACCTGAGATACGGTCAGTCTGAGTCTCAGGCTTAAGTGACTGGGTGCCGCGCTAGTGCAGCGGCCTGCAGCAGCCTCCGGTTGAGTAACCATCGGCCGAGAAGTAAGAAAAGTGAGGCCTTGAAGAGAATACAGCGTGGTATGGTCAAGAGAAGAAGAAATTATTGGTCAATATAGCAGTCTGTATTTGTCTCCTTCCGTCCGTCCATCTGTCTCTTTCACGCGGAGGTGCCCGTGGTGTAATGGTTATCGTCGGAGGATATGGACACGGCGACACGAGTTCAAATCCTGGACCTGACTGATTGCATTTCACATAGCACTAATACCCTTGGAAAAGGTATGAATCCAATTATTCTCCCTCCAGCTATGGGTAAATAGTAGGGCAGACTGAGTTCTTCAGCCTTGGTAAGACAATTAGTCTAGGAGAAGGAAAACTCTGAATTCAAACCTATTAAACTCCGCTTAAAAATTGACCTTGTGTCATATTCTGCCCGAGTGGAGGGGTTGGTAAATAGGATCTGTCTCTCTCACGTCACAGAAGCTTTGACCCCTGTCGAAAGAAATAAAAACAGTTATATTTTAATAACGAAGTGTTGTGGTACTTCCATTATCACGGCTATACAACATTCGTAAGCAGGATTCGATCCCGCTTTCATCCTGTACATGTTTGTTACATCTGTAATAGAGTCTATTTATCAACACCCGAACTTGCTAGTTACATAAGATTCTCATGTAAATAAATAAACTATTACAATAAACTATTAATGACTCTCTTTACACAGGTCTTTCCGCAGCAACCTACATGTTACTCGTGTTCTTACAGTGAAAAAGTATAGGGATCTGATTTAGGTTTAAGAAGTCATACGAGGGTGCACGTAAACACTTTCAATGGTAAATGCAGTTATCTCGTTTGTCATACACGTGATAGGGTTTGCAAGGATATACTCGGTCTGAAAAGTCAAATGCGCTTTCGCGGATACTTGTAACGGATCAAGGAAATAGCCTACTTCTATGCAGTTTTAGATATATTGTGTTATGATGTTAATAAACCTATGTATTGTCATTTTTAATTGTGGATTTAAGTCCTAATTAGTTTTTTAATGGAAAAAGCGAGAAGCAGACACTTGAAAAGGCGAGAAGCAGACACTGGAAAAGGCGAGTAGCAGATGATACCCAGCACAAACTATAACGGAGGTGCCCGTGGTGTAGTCGTTATCGTCGTAGGAAATGGACACGGCGACACGAGTTCAAATCCTGGACCTGACTGACTGCATTTCACATGGCACTAATACCCTTGGGGAAGGTATGAATCCAATTATTCTCCCTCCAGCTATGGGTAAATAGTAGGACAGACTAGGTTCTTCAGCCTTGGTTAGGCAACTAGTCTAGGAGAAGGAAAACTCTGAATTCAAACCTGTTAAACTCCGCTTAAAAATTGACCGTGTGTCATATCCTGCCCGAGCGGAGGGGTTGGTAAATAGTATAACGGGCGAAGACTACGCTGATAGCATAGCATTCCTGGCAAATACACCGTCATGGCCAAATCCCTGCTGTATAATCTGGAACGGGCAGCAGGCGGCATAGACCTCCGTGTGAATGCAGAAAAAACGGAGTACATGTGCTTTAATCAAAGTGGCGATATCTCCACACTAAATAGCAGATCTCTGAAACTAGTCAACAAGTTCACCTACCTCAGAAACAGCGTATCATCTACAGAAAATGACATCAACACGCGACTAGCGAAGGCATAGACAGCTATCGATAGTTTATCGATCATATGGAAGTCAGACCTATCCGATAAAATAAAACGTATTTTTTCCAAGCAGCGTATGGATGCACCACTTGGACGCTGACAAAGCGTATAGAGAAAAAGCTTGAGGGCAATTGTACAACAATGTTACGAGCTATATTAAACAAATCCTGAAAGCAACATCCCGCAAAGCAGCAGCCGTACGGGTACCTACCACCCATCTGGAAGACCATCCAAATTAGACGAACAAGACATGCGAGTCACAGTTGGAGGAGCAAGGACGGACTTATAAGCAACGTTTTCCAACGGATCCCTTCACACAAGGACGCGCAAGTGCCGGACAACTAACCAGAACTTATCTACGGATTCAGGATGTAACCTAGAAGACCTACCGGAAGGGATGGATAATGGAGATAAATGGCGGGAGAGAGTCGAGGAAAACTGCGCGAGCAGCTCGACATGATAGTGATGATCATATATTAGAAATATATTTAGGAAAGGTAAGGCGTTTGTTTGTTATTATTTCGTAAGTAAAATCTATTCATATCTTTCCCAAGGATATTAGTGCTATGTGAAATACAATTAGCCTCCTCAAGGATTTGAATTCGTGTCGCCATGTCCATTTTCCATGACGATAACCATTACACCGCGGGCACCGTAGATATAAAAGTAATATATCATTTATATAACAGAAATAGAATCTTTGGGTATTATAAATTTAAAGAGAACAGATTCAAGAAATTCAAGAAATAATCCTGCAAGGACACTACTTTGAGGTGAACCAATTGATTAAACAAATTTTTGTTTATGAAAAATACCATTATAATCTAAGAAAAACAATGACTTAAGGTACAAATTTCAAACATTTTGTTAACAATTAAATGATTGATTGATTGTTTGAGTTTTATGGCATATCAACCATTGTAGGTTATTTAATGCCGAATCCTCTTTATACATATATATTAAATATATAGGATTTGGATTGGTTGGTTTTTAAGGCATATCAACCATTATAGGTTATTTAATGCCAATTCCTCTTTATACATATATATTAAATTGGATTTGGATTGGTTGGTTTTTATGGCATATCAACCATTGTTAGTTATTTAATGCCAAATCGTCTTTATATATATATACATATATATATATATATATATATATAAGATTTGGCTTCGTTGGTTTTTATGGTATTGTAGGTTATCTAATGCCAAGTCCTCTTTATGCACAAGCGCGCACACACACACACACACACATATTTATATATATATATTTTAAATAGATGTATATTAAATAGAAATGATTTGTAAACACATTTTGTTGATAACATTTTTAAATGAGCCTGAGCTCATTTTTTTGCACACAGTTAAACGGCTTCTAGTTTTTACTATTAATCATTTGTTTGCACATGTTTAAATAGTTTCTTACAAATCTTGCTATTTAACATTAATTATTCTATTCAACACAATTCATTCTTTTGCCCTAAGTTAGATGGTTCCAAGTATTGCTATGTATCACCAACAATTCAATTCGACTGTCATTTTTTTATACCCAGTTGAATGGTCAAGTTTGCAACAGAGTTTGAATGTTAAACAGTTCTATTTGTTCCATAGATAGGACCCTATGAGGTGCTACCACCTCAGGTTAGAGTGGATCTGTGAACAACGCCGATGAAGACATAATCCATATTCTCCAAATATCCAATGCTATCGCCTTGCCATCAAATGGTTTCATGTCATATACAGGACACTCGTTGGGTGAGGGATCTTATCTCGCTGCAGAGATGCAGTCGTTGCATTCTCCAGCCCCAGCCAACAGGGATTAACAATTAAAAGTAAAGTGAGGTTTATTTTCTTGAGGTGGATTTTCTAAACGTTTAATACATTTGTTCACTGGAATGTTGATGCATAAAGATTTTATGTCGAGACTGGCTAGAAATTTATTTTCTGTGTTTATATTGTCTATTTTGCGGAGTAAATCGCTCGAGTTTTTGATGTGCGATTTACTAATCATACCAAAAAATAGGGGTTATTATTTTTGTACCATACCCATGATACGGATATGTGTGAAAATTACATAGAATGTTCATAACATATATACATAGAACATAGGAATCCCGAAACACGAAAAACACTTACGACTTCTTAGTTCAGGTACGAAACTTTTTATAACCTTTGAGTTATGTCGAAACATAAGGAGAGAGATACACATTCTTTCTATTCGGGCTTTTCAATCTGCTCCCCCCCATCTCGTGCGGCGCCCGTAGCGCGCAAATTCGTCTGGCCTCTGCGAGCCCCGAAAGTCGACCCTTCTCGTTCGGTGTCTAGTTCTCAACTCAACTGACTTTTTTCAAAATCCTCAAAATCCTCCGCGCGCTTCCGGTGCGTGACGTCATTCGAACTCCCTAGCCCCGTTTCCCATCTCGGGTTTCTATTGTGACATCTCTGAGTGACACGTCCGCTCCGCCCGCGCGCGTGGACACCTGCGCTCATGTTTGCACCTAACTAACCCATGCACTGAGCAGAAAGGTTCTCAGCCTAACTAAACCCAAAGGCATAAAACGAAATCCCGCGGCCATTATATTACATTTTTATGATTTGGCAATATTATTCCCATTTAAAGTTTATCAAAATCCACAAATAAAAATGATCAAATACACACATACATACTCCCACACATACATACATAGTTGTGTGGGTATACGTGCATGTGTGTGTGTGTGTGTGTGTATAAAAATGCACTGGAAATGATTTTTACTATAAAAATGCATGGGATATGATTTTTACTATAAAAATGCATGGGATATGATTATTACTATAAAAATGCATGGGATATGATTTTTACTATAAAAATGCATGGGATATGATTTTTACTATAAAAATGCATGGGGTATGATTTTTACTATAAAAATGCATGGGATATGATTTTTACAATAAAGATGATTGGAAATTATTTTTACAATAGAAATGCCTAAGAAATTATTTTTACAATGAGTCTTTACTATAAAAATACACCGGAAAGAATTTTGTTACAATAAAAATAGTTTTACTAAAAAAATCCATTGAAAATTATTTTATATAGAAATTTACCAGAAATGATTTTTACTACAAAAATGCATCGGAAATGATTTTTACTATAAAAATGCATCGGAAATGATTTTTACTATAAAAATGCATCGGAAATGATTTTTACTATAAAAAATGCATCGGAAATGATTTTTACTATAAAAATGCATCGGAAATGATTTTTACTATAAAAAATGCATCGGAAATGATTTTTACTATAAAAATGCATCGGAAATGATTTTTACTATAAAAAATGCATCGGAAATGATTTTTACTATAAAAATGCATCGGAAATGATTTTTACTATAAAAAATGGAAATGAAAAACCAGAACACCTTTTAAAATGACTCGGAGAAAACTGCAACATATTCGTCCAATCACTCTGTTTAGTTGGCAACAAATGGTTCCATGGATAAGTATACCAATCTTCTTTTGAAGGAGGTGGGTGTCAGTTCCCCCGGGGAGGGGTTCAACTCCCCGTTGAATTAAAAGATATAAAGATGCTGGTTGCTTGTGACAAAAAGCCAACAGGAAACCGACAATTTTTCTTTTCGTAAACCCTGACGCCACAAGAACTTATTTACCATTTTTCAAAAATTCCTACCAACCCTTGGCGAGCATAACTACGCATGCCTTCCCAATTACTGATTAGTCAGTAGCCGAACACGTGCCTGTCTTCCCTAGCAGCCGTTGCCAAGTCAATTAACTCTAAACTGCTTACTAAACAGACCTTGCACTACCAAATTAGTAACCTCATTATTGAGTGCAAATGTGATACCAATATCCACTAAGCTGCGTTTCGCAGTTCTTGGTGGGCAACAAAAGGCGAAAGAAAGATGTAATCAACAATAAGGATATCATCAACAAGGAAGCAATTTAATATTAATGTGGTTAATCCAATCAACATCAATTAACAACAACAAAAAATATATAGAATTTTAAAGCGTTTGGTTGTCCGTCCTCTGTCGACGTTTAAAAAGCTTGATGTAGAGCTACCAATTTTTTATTGCATACCTTAGATATTTGTCTATGAAACGCGGAATTTTTCTAATTTTTTTTCTACCAAGAAGGTTGGGGTGCGTATTATTTACTGAACTATATAATCAACTTTTATTCTTGTTTCACGCCTTGCCATATTTGGGGGTTGTCCTCGTGGTGTAATGGTTAAAGCGATGGACTGCGGAATCGTAGTAAGCGAGTTCGTACTCCAGTCGTGCTATTACGTTCACTTTCGGGCAAATACCCTTGAGAAAGGTATAAACCCCCTTATCCTCCCAGCTATGGGTTAAATAGTATCTCTACTGTTCTTCTTGGAGAATGGCTTTGGCATTAAATAACCTACAAAGGTTTAAACGAAGAAACCGAAACCTTGCCATATTTGGGGGTTGTCCTCGTGGTGTAATGGTTAAAGCGATGGACTGCGGAATCGTAGTAAGCGAGTTCGTACTCCAGTCGCGCTATTACGTTCACTTTCGGGCAAATACCCTTGAGAAAGGTATAAACCCCCTTATCCTCCCAGCTATGGGTTAAATAGTATCTCTACTGTTCTTCTTGGAGAATGGCTTTGGCATTAAATAACCTACAAAGGTTTAAACGAAGAAACCGAAACCTTGCCATATTTGGGGGTTGTCCTCGTGGTGTAATGGTTAAAGCGATGGACTGCGGAATCGTAGTAAGCGAGTTCGTACTCCAGTCGCGCTATTACGTTCACTTTCGGGCAAATACCCTTGAGAAAGGTATAAAACCCCCTTATCCTCCCAGCTATGGGTTAAATAGTATCTCTACTGTTCTTCTTGGAGAATGGCTTTGGCATTAAATAACCTACAAAGGTTTAAACGAAGAAACCGAAACCTTGCCATATTTGGGGGTTGTCCTCGTGGTGTAATGGTTAAAGCGATGGACTGCGGAATCGTAGTAAGCGAGTTCGTACTCCAGTCGTGCTATTACGTTCACTTTCGGGCAAATACCCTTGAGAAAGGTATAAACCCCCTTATCCTCCCAGCTATGGGTTAAATAGTATCTCTACTGTTCTTCTTGGAGAATGGCTTTGGCATTAAATAACCTACAAAAGTTAAAACGAAGAAACCGAAACCTTGCCATATTTGGGGGTTGTCCTCGTGGTGTAATGGTTAAAGCGATGGACTGCGGAATCGTAGTAAGCGAGTTCGTACTCCAGTCGCGCTATTACGTTCACTTTCGGGCAAATACCCTTGAGAAAGGTATAAAACCCCCTTATCCTCCCAGCTATGGGTTAAATAGTATCTCTACTGTTCTTCTTGGAGAATGGCTTTGGCATTAAATAACCTACAAAGGTTTAAACGAAGAAACCGAAACCTTGCCATATTTGGGGGTTGTCCTCGTGGTGTAATGGTTAAAGCGATGGACTGCGGAATCGTAGTAAGCGAGTTCGTACTCCAGTCGCGCTATTACGTTCACTTTCGGGCAAATACCCTTGAGAAAGGTATAAAACCCCCTTATCCTCCCAGCTATGGGTTAAATAGTATCTCTACTGTTCTTCTTGGAGAATGGCTTTGGCATTAAATAACCTACAAAGGTTTAAACGAAGAAACCGAAACCTTGCCATATTTGGGACTGGTTGACCAAAAGTAAATGTATATCTATAACCCGAACGAATGTTTAACAACGTTACTGAGAAATAATCAACTGAAATTTAAGTTTGTTTTTAACTTTGTTATGTGAGCTTATTTTCGACGTAAGCTTGTTGCCTTTTAGTGTTAATATAAGCAATAGTGTTAATTTAACCGTGTATTTCCTTTAAATACTGTGTGAATTTTGTGTCTTAAGACATAATGTGAACTGTATAGATTCTTATTTTTAGTCAATACTAACCAGTAAAATTTGAACAAATACTAAATTTAGGAAAAATTTAACAGCAACAAATTCCAAAAATCATTAAGTATTTTGGAGAGGAATATTTTTTCTAGAGTTTTATAGTCCAAAGTTTGAGGTGCGTGCTATGCATCTGTGAGAGTTATACAAAAATAATTACGGTAATTATTTTCAGTGCGTATGTATAATAGATCTATCCCTAATGTATTTATTTTTACTCAAACCCTCCGCTATGCGGATGATGCGACACAATGTCAATAAGTTTGAATTCAGAGTTTTTTTTTTAATTATTGCTTTTTATAGTAAAAATAATTTCCGATGAATTATTATTGTAAAAATAATTACCATTTCATTTTTATAGTAAAAATCATTTCGATTGCATTTTTATAGTAAAAATCATTTCCAATGCATTTTTATAGTAAAAGTCATTTCCCTTGCATTTTTATAGTAAAAAAAATCATTTCAAATGCATTTTTATAGTAAAAGTCAGTTCGAATGCATTTTTATAGTAAAAGTCATTTCCAATGCATTTTCATTGTAAAAGTCATTTCCCTTGCATTCTTATAGTAAAAAAATCATTTCGAATGCATTTTTATAGTAAAAGTCATTTCCAATGCATTTTTATAATAAAAATCATCTCCGAAGCATTTTCATAATACAAATCATTTTCACTGCATTTTTATAATAAAATTCATGCCCAATAAATCTTTATAAAAAATCATTTCAAATGCACTTTTAATAAAAATTATTTCTGATATATTGTTTAAAATAAAAGAGAATTTTTAAAACCAAAAAAATCATTTCTATTGGATTTTTATTGTAGAAATCATAGGCCAATGCTTTTCATTTAAATAAGAATAATTGCCAATTAATATCTATAGTAAAAATTATATCCAATCAATTTTTGTTAAAATCATTTGTAATGCATATTTCAAGGAAAATTGTTTCACTTACATATAGAACCAAATAGGACTTGCCCAGTCGGCTTGGGCCCGTTGAATACACCGACTGCGGGAGTAAGATCTCTTTAACGAGTGCCCAAGATATGACAATAAACACTCTGATGGTGAGGCAACAGCAATGCTGGACCTTTGAGGAATGCGGAGTACTCCTTCATTGCCTTCGCTCGCAGGTCCGCTCTGTCCCGGAGTGGTAGCACCTGGTAGGGTCCTATCTATGGCTCAAATAGAACTAAATTGTGTACTTATGAAAAACTGAATTGTTTGAAATAGAACTGTTTTGACATTTAATTGTGGGTGGACAGGAACTATACTTATGCTAAACTGAATTGTTGAATTAGAATTATTTGACTAAACTGAATAGTTTGAAATGGAAATATTTTCAACTGTGTACTCATGCTAAACTGAATTGATCGAAATAGAACTGTTTTTGACATTGAAACTGTACGTATGCTAAACTGAATTGTTTGGATTAGAACTGCTTGACTAAACTGAATAGCTTGAAATATTATTGTTTTTGACAATTAAACAGTGTAATCATGCTGAACTGAATTGTTTGAAATAGAACTGATTATTTGTATAAAAATGGATTTGGCGTTAAATAACCCAAGAAAGTTGATATGCAATAAACCCAACCAATCAACCAACCAACTAACCAAATATGACTTTTGATAGATAGATAGATAGATAGATAGATTAAATTCTTATGTATTTTATCGTAAAATCATAAAGTGTTAACAAAAATTGTTCTAAATGACAAGGCCTTAATATAGAAATTAATGTACCTTAATATAACATTCATAATACACTCAAATTATCTCAGGTGCATTTATTGTAAAATTCTTCATAATGTATTCTTATTGTAAATTTACTTGGATTGCTCTTCTACAGTAAATAATTTTCAATTAATTTTTATATTAAATTTCATCTACTTACGTATGACTTTGAAAATATACTCAACCAGTCAAATGTATTTGGCCTCCCTTAAAAATTCCAATTTCTCATCCTAAAAGTGTTATTTTTAATGGAACAAGTTAAACACCACAATGATTTTATCTATTATATTAAAAACAAGTCTTTCTCCGTAACTTTGACCTTAGTTTAACCAGATACCTATTGAAAAGTTGAGTTGAAGGCTTTTTTTAGTACTGAGCATGAATAAAACTTTTTTTCCAAAAGTTACATAATACCATCACTTGAATTCTCATTAGATTGTATAGTGTTGAATTACTGCTTGCAAGATATTACCTGTTTTATCAATGCAGACAGCTTCATCATAGTCACCAGCTTACGTGACATTAAGTTGTCTGCTCCAAACATCACTGCTCAACTGAACCAATGTCGTGAAAAAAATGTGTCAGCATCCACTCTTGAGAGGTTCATTTCCTGGAGCTTTGGGGAATGTGGATACCCCTTCATTAGCATAAGTCTCCGGTTCACTCTGACCCGGAGTGGTAGTACCTGTTGGGGTCCCATTTATGAGTCAAATAGAACAGTTCAATATTTGACGAGGGATTATTATTAACATTAAATATAATTTGTGTTAAATAGCAATGATTGAACCCATTAAACTGCGTACAAAAAATAGATAGCAGTACTTGAACTTATCAAACTGAGTGCAAACAATAGATATGAGTACTTGAACCCATTAAACTACGTACAAATTAGAGATTGGAGTACTTGAACCAATTAAATTGCGTACATACAATAAATAGGAGTACTTGTACCCATTAAACTGTGTACAACCAATCATCATCATCATGTCGTGCCGCTAGCACGGATATCCCTGACCCTCTCTCGCCACTTCTCCCAATCATTCATCGCCTCTGGCAGGTCTTCAGGACTACATCCCGTATCCTTGCGTAGCTTCTGTATGTATGTTCGAGCTGGTCGTCTTGCCTTTGCTTGGCCATATGCGGGGGTCAATAGGGGTACATCACTTATGAGCTCGTGCTTGCTTCTCCAGCAGTGTCCTGCATGTCTGGTTCGTCTAACTTGGATAGTTTTCGTGATAGGAGGCAGGTGGTCGTATAGTTGGTGCCTTGTGGGGTGTTGCGGCCAGGACTTGTTCAATATTGCTCGCAACATTCTTGTGTAATTGCCGTCTAGCTTCTTCTTCAGCCATTTAGTTAGCGTCCATGTAGTGCATCCATATAGCAGTATCGATACGACCGCTCAGGTCTGATTTCCATAGGAATAAATATTTGAAACCATTAAACATCATGCAAACAATAGATAGGAATACTTGAAACCATTAATATGCGTACAATCAATATACAGGGTAACCCCCAAAAAACAGAACCCAATAATACTTCTGCAAAAATATATGGCTTCTGTTTCTTGGGGGTTACCCTGTATAGGAATACTTGAAACCATTTAACTGTGTGCAATTAGAACTATTTGAGTTTGATGGCAATACTTAAAAACCATTTAGAATTATTTGTGCAGGCTATACTAAATCTTTTCAGCTTTATGCAAACTAATGATTGATATTGAATAGAATAATTACTGTTGGATGACAGGATTTGAAACTATTAAATTGTGTCCAAACGAAAGAGGTCTGGCTCGTTTAAAAATAATGTTACCTACAAACTATTCACTTACAAATCATACACACACAAACACACACATACACACATATAGAGAGAGAGAGTTGGAATATTCACATTTGAGGCCTATGCCACACACACACACACACACACACACACACATATATATATATATATATATATTTCTATATATACAGGGTTGGAATATTCACATTTGAGGGCTATGCCACACACACACACATACACACACACACACACATATATATATATATATATATATTTCTATATATACAGGGTTGGAATATTCACATTTGAGGGCTATGCTACACACACACACACACACACACACACGCTCGCGCGCACACGCGCGCTCGCGCATATATGTATCTATATATATATAGGGTTGGAATTTTTACATTTAGGGTCTATGCTACACACACACACACACACACACATATATATATATATAAATATATAT
Source organism: Sepioteuthis lessoniana (assembly GCA_963585895.1). Classification (NCBI taxonomy): domain Eukaryota; kingdom Metazoa; phylum Mollusca; class Cephalopoda; order Myopsida; family Loliginidae; genus Sepioteuthis; species Sepioteuthis lessoniana. Next base: position 16,132,606 of record OY757944.1, read on the forward strand.
ATATATTTCTATATATACAGGGTTGGAATATTCACATTTAAGGTCCATGCCACACACACACACACACACACAAACATAGAGAGAGAGAGTTGGAATATTCACATTTGAGGCTTTTGATCACACACACACACACACACACATATATATATATTTCTATATATACAGGGTTGGAATATTCACATTTGAGGGCTATGCCACACACACACACACACACACACACACTCACACACGCACGCGCATATATATATATATATATATATATATAGGGTTGGAATTTTCACATTTAGGGTCTATGCTACACACACACACACACACACACACACACACACACACACACATATATATATATATATATATATTTTTATATATACAGGGTTGGAATATTCACATTTAAGGTCTATGCCACACACACACACACACACACACATATATATATATATATGTACAGACAAGGGTAAGTAAAAAGAAATACTGACGTTTTCTTTAGTACAGGAATTATCACCGACACAAGAACTCACATCATACATCAAAATGAAGCTGGTCCTCTGTAGATCACATCCTTACTTCGCAACAAAGTCATTGATTTTCTTAACATCAATATTCCTCTTTCGAACGAGAGCGTATAACCCTGCCACGTAAAATTTTGTTGACTGCTCATTGAGCCACTTCATCAGTGCAGTTTTCACTTCCTCGTCACTGGCATAATGTTTGCCTCTTAAAACTTCTTTCACGAGACCGAAAGGTAATAGTCTGATGTCGCTAAATCTGATGAGTATGGAGGATGTGGTAAAGTTGTCTATCCAAATGAAACTATTGTCTTCTTTTGCTCTAATCCTTGTATGTGGTCGGGCATTGTCATGTAGAAAGACGACATTATCGACTGGCAAAATTTAATGATGCATCAAAATGAAACTAGTCCTCTGTGGATCACATCCCTACTTCTCAACATAGTTATCGTTTTTCTCAATAGCTATGTTCTACCTTCGAATGAGAGCATATATACCTGCCTTGTAAAATTCTGTTGCCTCTTCTTTGAGCCAATTGATCTGTACAGTTTTCACTTCCATGTCATTGGCATAATGTTTGCCACTTAAACTCTCTTTCATGAGGCTGAAGAGATAATAGTCAGAAGGCGTCAAATCTTACGAATCAATAATGTCCTCCTTCTGCATGACAATGTTCGACCACATACAAGCATCAGGACAAGGGAGACAATCGCCTCCTTCTGGTGGACAACTTTACTCCATACTCCATACTCACCAGATTTAGCGCTTTCAGACTATCATCTCTTCGGCCCCATGAAAGAAGGTTTAATAAGCAAACATTATGCCAGTGACGGGGAAGCTTCTGTAGATGTGTAAAAGACAGACACAAATGAAAACAAACTGCCATACAGATCCATAACTTCTTCTTTTAACCAACCCATGTTGTGTTATTTTCAAGGCCCCTCTTATCACTTCTGCTTCTTGCCCGTGGCGGGGTATTCGACTGGAGGCCCGTTGTGGGTCGCTCTGTGTGATGTTGCCTCAGCGGAGCGCTCAATCACTTGTTAGCGGCTCCGTGACTGACCGACTCTCTTCTGACCGCAAGCTGAGAGTGTCTCAAGACTGAGATTGCTCGTATCTCACGTGGGTATCTTATATATCATTTCATAACACCCACACATTTCCGTTCAACCACGTGACCGCTTCCGCTTATTTTAACCTATACTTGTCTCTGCTTGCTATCAGACAGGACTTGACACAAGGTCAATGTCCCGAAGGTCGATTATAGTGAGGATTTAGAGGAGGGAAATGTCGGCCATGAGCCGAGGTTAGAGCCCTGCTGGACTATGCTGGTCATCGGTCCACTTAGTGCAATGTGTGCCTGATGAGCCTCGCTGGTCATGGACTCAAATCTGGATCTAGGCTCATATTCCTGATTATAGCTTAAACTGGCCAGCAAGGTCCAGTGCTATACAAGGGTGACAAAGGTATCTATGATGCAGCTAGCCCATCCGAGGGTGGCCTAGCCGAAACCGGGGATCTTTTGGCTTCAAGTCCGCTTATTTTAACCAGTGCATCGTGTATAGAGAAATCTCATTGACGGTTCGGTCAAAGGTCAGTATGCAACAAAAATTTTAGTGATCAAAAGATTAAAACAAAAACAGAATTCAACGAGGCATGGATAAACGCTCTTATTCGAGGGTGGAACTTTGCTATGACCTAGAGAACACGAGACAGAGTTCCCAGTGGAAGCATGCTGGCTCTCCCAGACCCAAGAAGGCCAGACCGAGAAAATCCACCCACAAGCTTTTGAAGATCCCTTTTTTTGACAGCACTGGCATGATCTACATGCACCGGGTTCCCACTGGACAGGCAGTCAATAAAGAATACTATGTTGAGGTTTTAAGGGAGTTCAGCAAGAGATTCTGTCGGAAGAAGCTAGCACTCTTCGAATCGGGTCAGTGGCATTTCCGCCAGGACAATGCACCAGTCCACAATTCCATCCTTGTCACAGACTATTTGACCAAGATGGACATCAAGACAGTTCCTCAACCTTCCTATAGTCCAGACCTTGCTCCCTGTGACTTTTGGTTATTCCCTAAGCTCAACGAAAAACTTAGGAGCTTTCGTTATGTGACAATTGAGGAGATGAAAGAGGCTGTGACGATGAGAAACGGTGACTATGTGGAGAAGTAGGGATGTGATCAACAGAGGACGAACTTTATTTTGATAATCTCCCCCTCCCCAATAGTCAAAATCATTTTGATACATATTCCTGTGTCGGTAATTATTCTTATACTAAATGGTTTGATTTAGTTTGGTTTTATGGCATATCAAACGTTGTTAATGCCAAATCCGGTTTATTCATATTTATTATAGATATATGCTTTGTAAACAAATTTAGATAGTTCCAAGTTTGTTTACGTTTGTTTATTGATCAAACAGTTCTATTTCAAACAATTACCCCTCTGCAGAGATGTGATCGGTGTATTCTATAGCCCTAACCGACTGGACTGTCCTGTACTAAAGAAAAGGGCATTACCTTTTGACCCACCCTCGTATATAGCGTATCCTACTAGACAAAAGCTACCAAACTAAATACCATCTAAATATGACTTTTTACACACACACACACACACACACACACATATATATATATATATGTGTGTATATATATATGTCTGTGTCATTATTAATGGTTATCGTCCTAGGATATGGACACGGCCACACGAGTTCAAATCCTGGACTAGGCTAATTGCATTTCACGTAGCACTAATACCCTTGGGAAAGGTATGAATCCAATTATTCTCCCTCCAGCTATGGGTAAATAGTAGGGCAGACTAGGTTCTACAGCTTTGGTGAGGCAACTAGTCTTGGAGAAGGAAAACTCTGATTTCAAACCTGTTAAACTCCGGTTAAGATTTGACCTTGTGTCATATCCTGCCCGAGCAGAGGGGTTGGATAAATAGGATTATTAATAGCTGCATGATAAAGTATAAAGAAAATTGATCAACATGACATGACCATTAGAGTGCAATCGATGTGCCGTAAGATGCCATATCATTATACACAAGCAACCGACTCAATTGGTCCCTTCACGTCCATCTCCCCCCCCCTCACCAATAGTCAAAATCAGTTGAAACAATAACATAACTAACGAACATGTCTTCGACAGCTGAAATCGGGGTTGTCATGTAGAAATTGCGAATTAATGATTGTCAACCTGACGTTCCGGACTCTACCGGTCACCGCTGGGTGGCGCTAAAGTATGGATTGGCGAGGACAGTACAGAGGTGGGGCGAGGTCGTTGTGAGAGGCGCCAGTACCACGTGATAATCGTGGCGACAGGTGAGAAAGGAGAATTTGATTGTCACATCACGACTAACGATTGCCTTCGACGCCCTCACACTGTAGCCCACCACCACCACCACCATCGCTTTCCTCCCCCTTCTTCCTCCGGATGCTATTAATGATGATTACGCTACCGCTGCTCTTGTAAAAGTCTTTTTTTTTTTCTTATTTTTTATTATTATTATTATTATTATTATTATTATATTTATTATTATTATTATTATTTTTTATTATTATTATTATTATTATTATTATTATTATTATTATTACGGTGATTTGTAATCTTTTTGCAATTTTCTATTTGCGAACTTTTCGATTTTTTTTATTTTTAATCTTTTCATATTGAATTTTAGGTTGTTTTTTTTTTCAATTTATCCACTTCTTCTTCTTCTTCTTCTTCTTCTTCTTCTTCTTCTTCTTATTATTATTATTATTATTATTATTATTATTATTATTATTATTATTATTATTTTCTCATTAGAGTTTTTCACATCAGCGTTAGCTGATGGTCTTTCACTGGAGATTGAGCGACAGCAAGTCTCCTCAAGTCTCCAGGACTCTTCTCAGTATTATGGCCGTTTTCAGTAATGCTGTTGTTTGGATGGTCTCCACTCGGCCGCCAACTTTGAAATCCTCCAGGCCCTTTAATAAATCCTTTAGTTACCGTGACAAAAGCACCAATCACAATTGGTATAATAGTCACCTTCATATTCCATAGTTTTTCAATTCTATAGCAAGGTCGAGGTACTTATCTCTCTTTTCACTATTATTATTATTATTATTTACTCATTAGAATTTTTCACATCAGCGTTAGCTTTATAGTCTTTCACTGTAGTTTGAGTGACAGCAAGTCTCCTCAAGAGTACAGGACTCTTCTCAGTATTCTGTCAGTTCTCAATAATGCAGTAGTTTCAATGGTCGCCACTCGTCCTCCAACTTCCAAGTCCTCCAGTCCCTTTAATAATCATTTAGTTACTGTCTCGAAAGCACCAATCACAATTGGTACAATTGTCCCCTTCTTGTTCCATAGTTTTTTCAATTCTCTAGCAAGGTCGAGGTACTTATCCTTCTTTTCACATTCTTTCAGTTTTATTCTGTGGTCAGCCGGACATTATTAATATTATAGCAACTCCTTGAGAATTTTTCACAGGAGATTGAGTGACAGCAAGTCTCCTCAAGTCTCTAGGACTCTTCTCAGTATTCTGGCCGTTGTCAATAATGCTGTAGTTTGGATGGTCTCCACTCGTCCCCTTATTCCCAAGTTCTCCGGTCCTTGTATCAATCCTTTGGTGACTGTGCCAAGAGGACCAATTACAGTTGGTATAAACGTCACTTTCATGTTCCACAGTTTTTTTTAATTCCCTTGCAAGGTCCAGGTATTTATCTTCTTTTTTTTTTTTCGTTTTCTTTCATATTTTACTTTACGGTGAGCCTGGATAGTATTATTATTATTATTATTATTATTATTATTATTATTATTATTATTATTATTCCTTGGGAGGTTTTCACATCAGCGTTAGCTGATGGTCTTTCACTGGAGTTTGAGTGACCTCTAGTTTCCTCAAGTCTCCAGGACTCTTCTCAGTATTGTGGCAGATCTCAAAAATACAGTAATTTTGATGGTCTCCATTCCTCCTTTTATTTCCAAGTCCGCCAGTCCATTTAAAAATCCTTTGGTGATTATGCCAAGAGTACGAATTACAATTGGTATAAACGTCATTTTCTTGTTCCGCAGTTTTTTCAATTTTCGAGCAAGGTCCAGGTACTTTCCTTTACTTTTATTCTTTGGAAGCCAGGACAGCAAAGTTCACAATTTTGCAAGTTCTTTTTTTATGTTGATTATTATAAGGTCTGGTTGTCTGGCCGAGATTTAATGATCTGTTTGTGTGTTAAAATCCAAAAGGAGTGTTTCCATTTTGTGACCTTTTTGAAGTTTTCTTTATCCGATTTCAATTTTTTCAAACTTTTCATTTTGGAAATTTTCTTTTTAAATTCATCTATACCTTCTCCTTCCTCTTCTTTAATCCAGCTACTCCTTTTCTTGAGTTTCTTCCTCTTCTTCTTCTTCTTCTTCTTCTTCTTCTTCTTCTTATTATTATTATTATTATTATTATTATTATTATTTCTTTTACCTGGAGAAGAATCTTTATGGTGGGGTACGTATTAAACTGCGAAACAGAGTGGGCGAGTACGAATTCCAGTCGTGATATTGCGTTCACTTACAGACTAGTAGCGCCGAAACGGTTAAGAACCTCCTTGTCCTCCCAACTGTCCGTCTACAAGAATGGCTTTGGCATTTAATAACCCATGAAGGTTGATATACCATTAAACAACGAAACCCATTATCTTCTTTTCTTTTTCTTTCACGTTGAGCTTATCGTTTGTCAAAGGTGTCCTTTAAACAAGAAATAAAAATAGAAATGAAGGAGTTGTTTATAAAACTGAGAAAACGATTTCTAATGAAAAAAAAGAGAACATTTTTTTAATGTGAAACCATACACACGAAAATATTGCTAACAACAGTTAGGATACTGAGGAAAGTTCTGGAATTGTGAGATTATTTGCTCTCACTTCATTACACTAGAGTACCTAATAGAAATCTAGAAATACGCGAAATCCTAAAAAGATTTGTAGCAATGTAGCTAGGTCCGACTCCCATCAGCCCGACAAAAGTATAGAATATGACACTAAACAGCATCTGGTGTGTAGGCACTAGTTCTGGAACACGAGAGACCGTGGAATCACCTTACCACTACCATTACTCGCAGGTCCACCCCGAATGAAAGTGATAGTCCTTGTTTGAGATAACTTATAAATTATTTTAAAATACATTAGTACGTTTACTCTTTAAATATTCATATTACACGTGCGTATGAAATGTTTGCTATTCGTTGGGGGTTCGAGTTCAGAGTTTTCCTCCTCCCAAGACCGTTTTGCCAGCCTACAAAGCTAAAGAGCTCAATCTGTCCCATTATTTTCCTGATGGATTAAACTGTAATCAAGAGAAACCTTTTCGAAAGAATTGTGACCCCACAATACGTTTTCCAAGGGCATTAGTGCGTAATCCTATTTACCCAACCCCTCCGCTCGTGCAGGATATGACACAAGGTCAATTTTTAAGCGGAGTTTAACAGGTTGGAAATCAGAGTTTTCCTTCCCCTATACTAGTTGCCTCACCAAGGCTGAAGAACCCAGTCTCTCCTACTATTTACCCATAGCTGGAAGGAGAATTATTGGATTCATACCTTTCCCAAGGGTATTAGTGCTGTGTGAAATGCAATCATTCTCGTCTAAGATTTGAACTCGAGTCGCCGTGTCCATTTCCTACGACGATAACCATTACACTACGTAATGAAATGCCAACAGCCGCATCCTGGATTCGAACTCTGGTCACCGAACTAATTTTTTAATGATTATACCCGTTAAGATATCTGCACCACCATATTTCTAATTAACAAATATTTAAAATTCCAATATCTTTATAAACTGTTGACATTCGTGGATGAAGTTAAGAATTTTAAAAAAATATTTATTCAGCCGTCACCGTTTGTATGAATTTGCATAAAGTCAACGTTTGCTGCAAGAAGAAAATGTTTTCTTTTTCTTTTTCTTTTTTCCTTTTTTAAATTTTCTTTTTGTTTATAATTGATATGCTGTTTATTGGGAAGATATAATGTTTTTTTGCGTGTTTGTTTTCTTGTATCTGTGTTATGCATTTGCCAGTCAAAAACGAAGAAGCGTTGATGGTTTCTTTGGAATAAAAAAAAATGGCTACTGTTCTTAACAGATAAAATGGCGCCAATTAACTGCTCATTAGGAAATAATCATTTTGACTTTGCGTTGATTCGTTATGTGTGTGTGTGTGTGTGTGTGTGTGTGTGTGTGAAAATAAGTGTATGTGTTTACGTGTTTACTTGCGTATGTGTGTGTGGGATCATCTTTTAATAATTAAAGGAAAGAAAGAAAGAAAGAAAGAAAGAAAGAAGTGAAGTAAGATAAGAAAAAAGGAAAAAAACAAGCGTGATTGGAGAAGGAGAGAAAGTAGGATAACAAGAAAGGAAAAAAAATGTGAGCAAAAGAAAAATAAAATAAATAAATAAAGAAAGAATGAAAAAACTCGTAGGTAAGAAGAAAGAAAGAAAGAAAGAAAGAAAGAAAGAAAGAAAGAAAGAAGAGTGTAAATAGAAATTATGCAAAGAAAGAAAGAAAGAAAGAAGAACAAAGGGGAAAAGAGGTGTAGAAAGAAAGAAAGAAAGAAAGAAAGAAAGAAAGAACAAGACTCAAAGAAAAGAAGAAAGGGAAATGGAAAGGAAAAAAAAACGAAACAAAGAAAAGAGGGTGAAATGAAAGAAGGAAAGAAACTTGTGGAGTATAAGAAAGGAAGAAAGAAACAAGCAAACGAAAAACAAACTAGTTACAGAAAGAAAGAAAGAAAGAAAGAGATCTCTACCAAGCAAATCTGAATGCGTGTGTGTGTGCGTGTATACGTCTATGTCCATGTGTGTGTATGTGTGTGTTTTTTGTTAATTTTTTCAGTTGGTTCCATTTAAACAGTTTACTGAGCCAAATCCAAGCAAGAAAATAAGACCAATTTAACTGATTTCTTTTCTTTAAATAGTCATTTAATATAAAAGACCTACCGATTGCGCGGCCTGGATCTGTGTGTTTGTGATACATATTCTTTTACTTATGTTCATGCAGACAACATGAAGGTGTATATAAGTGAGAGTGTGTATTAGGGGTCAACTCACTCTGTTTGAAAATCATTTTTTCCTGAATAGAAACAAAGTGAGATTATATAACTGTGCACAAACAAATGGTTGTGGGTAAATATGAGGATAAGTAAAAAAAAAAAGTAATGCCTTTTTTTTGACAAGGATAATTACCGACAAAGCAACATGTATCATACATCAAAATGAAACTGTTCCTCTGTGAATCACATCCCTACTTCTCAACATAGTCACCGTTACTCTCTATAGCAATTTTTCACCTTCGAATAAGAGCATACACCCCTGTCTTGTAGAAATCTGATGACTGTTCTTTGAGCCACTTCATCATTGCGGTTTTCACTTCCTCGACTTTCGTGAGGCCTAAGAGACGATAGTCTGAAGGCGCTAAGTCTGGTGAATTCATTAATATGAAAAGGTTGAGATAGATAGATAGATAGATAGATAGATTTGCTAATATATTAGCATAGATAAATAAATTTATAAATGATCTAAGTTAGATTTAATAATAAATTAAGATAGATAGATAGATAGATAGATAGATAGATAGATCAGAATTTTATACACACACACACACACGCACACACACACACACACACACACACACACACACACACACACATATATATATATATATATATATATATCATTTAGCTTACGTGTCATTCAACTAGAGAGATTGATAAATATGAGCAGAATGATATATATATATATATATATATATATATATATATATATATATATCATCCTGCTCATATCTACTTAGTTGAAGGATATAGGGTTTGGTTTGGTTTTATTTTATGGCATATCCACCATTGTAGGTTATTTAATGACAATTCCATTTTTATACATACAAACAGTTCTATTTCAAACAATTTAGTATAACGTTAGTATAATGTTTAGTTCTGTTTAACCAGGGTGGACCTGGGAGCGATGTTAAAATCGGGGTACTCCGCCTTCCCAAAATTTCGAGTATCACTGGAGGTTACCCATCAGATATTTCAATGTCATATCAGGACACTCGTTGGGAGAGTCTTGAGCCCCAGCCATCTGGGTCAGTTTGATATCTATACTCCCCTACTCCCGTTGGGTTGAGTTCTCTAAGCGAATGAAGTAATCGCGTTGCCATTAGCGTTTATTGCAAGTCTCTTCATATATGAATTGAGGTCTCGGTAGCCGTTAAGCGGATGTATGTAAACAATAGTAATTGTAATTCATAACCGTTTAAAATTTACATCGATGCTACAAGTTACTCGTGGCTGAGGGGTAGAAGCTTGGATAAGCGTTGGAGTCAACCGGGTTTCGATCCCAGCTACGGGAAGCTGGTATGTCTAGCCACACTGATAAGTCCTGATAGGACGAAACAGATCTGTCGGTGGATGACTATATATACTATTCTGTTCATTTTTATCACATCTCTTTATCTCTCCATTATCATATATATATATATATATATATATATATATATATATATATATATATATATATGTATATATACAAGTTGGTCAGTTTATATCGATCAACTTTTTGTCTCTGCCTCTTTTTCTGTCTCTGCCTCCATCTCTGTCTCTCTCTGTGTCTCTGTCTCTGTCTCTACTTCTGCCTTTTCCTATCTATCTATCTATCTACAAACCTCAACACCATTCACCAAAATAAAGAGATACAATTCTTTGTTCATGGTAACATTTCTTACATTAATTCTATTCTTCTTTCAATTTATTTCCGTTTTTCATATTTGATTCTAGTAGTTAAGTTAATTACGTTCTTATTAATAAGTACAGGATTATTGGTCCCGAAGGGTTGCCGACCAAACACTGCTTCACAGCGCGGCTTTTGCCCACCGTGCCTTATTAATACATTTGCAAATGCACATCCACACTCATATAGATACATCAATACATACAAACACACACTTACGCATACTTACAATCACGTAATTTTTAAATTGCAATTTATCAAGAGCCTATTGGCTAATGCCATCATGTCGGAAGTTTTTCTTCTTGTTTTTTTTTTTTTCTCTATTTTCCTTTTTTCTTTTTTTAATGGTAGTTAAAGGTCATTAATCTTTGACTTGACAAAGAAACACAAACAATGAGACGATTCGAATCGGGTTTATTCGTCAATCTCCGGTCTGTATTGTTCGTCAATTTTCGACAATATCCGGTCTCAGTCAATTGTCAATGGTCGTCTGACTTCAGCTGATGACTCTTCTATCAAAAAGGAGGGAGAAATGAGAAATTTATGTTGTATGTATTTTTTTCTTGGAATAGTACAAGTTTGAAATCTTCTTCGGGCTCTGTCTCTGTATCCCACTCCCTCTCTCTCTCACTCTCTCTCTGTTTCCCTCCCTCTCTATCTCTATCTTTCTCTCTCTCTGACTCTGTCTCTCTCTCCCCCCTCTTTCTCTCTGGCTCAATCTCTTTTCTTTGGCTTACTCTCTCGCTCACTCTCTCGCTCTGACTCACTCTGGCTCTATGACTCACTCAGTCTCTCTCTCTCTCTCTCTCTCTCCTCCCCTCTCTCTCTCTCAGTCTCTCTCTCTCTCTCTCTCTCTCTCTCTCTCTCTCTCTCTCCATAGATCGAGAGATAATGACCAGGATAACATTTATATATACGTAAATACATTCATACATGCAAAATCAGATCGATATGAGCAAACTGGGATAGATAGATAGATACTTTCTTAGGGAAGAAACTAACAGTCATCAAGTTTATATATATATATATATATATATATATATATATATATATATATATATATATATATATATATATATAATCTATCTCTCAATATATAATCTATCTATCTGCCTCTTCCGATCTATTAATCTTTCTATCTCCATTTGATCACAAAGAAGAGAAACTGACAGTGACCAAGTGACGTTGACTGAGTGTCTACGCTATTCTAAATTAGACCAACGTATATTCAATCACTGATACTGACAATTCTTTATTTATATACATAGCAAACTGTTAATATACATTGTTAATATATATATATATATATATATATATATATATATATATAAAATTCCAACCCTATATATATATATATATATATATATATATATATATATATATATATGTGTGTGTGTGTGTGTGTGTGTGTGTGTGTGTAGCATAGACCTCAAATGTGAATATTCCAACCCTGTATACATAGAAATATATATATATATATATATATATATATATATGTGTGTGTGTGTGTGTGTGTGTGTGTGTGTGTGTGTGTGTGTGTGTATGTTTATAGTATGAGGAAAGAGCAATGATTTCAATCATTCCTTCATAGGCTCCGTCCCGAAACGATTTCACTCTAAAGGCAAAATAGAAAAGTCACGCCACTCTCTTTCTCAGGCATCACTGACACTGATAATTCTTTATTCATATACATAGCAAATTGTTAATATATATATATATATATATATATATATATATGTATGCGTGTGTGTGTGTGTGTGTGTGTGTGTAAGCGTGTGCGTGTATATGTGTGTGTGCGTGCGTGTGTGTGTGTGTGTGTGTGCGTGTGTGTGTATCTTTATAGTATGAGGGAAGAGCAATGATTCCAATCATTCCTTCATAGGCTCCGTCCCGAAACGATTTCACTTGAAAGGCAAAATAAAACTTCTCACCACACTCTTTCTCAGGCATTTTCAACGAAACAAGCAACAAAGTAGGGCTACTGTTATATATATATATATATATATATATATATATATATATATATATATATCCTAGGAAATATAGTCGAAGAATTAGACTGATAGGAAATTATCCATAGGAATATTTACTCTATATTTTTTAATAGAGAATTTCCGACGGAGTGCAATCAAATATATAAATCTTTTAATATAAATATACATTGAAACTCACACGTAGAACCAAAAAATTTTTATGATATAGACAAAATTGTAAATCTATACGAAAGTGAAAGGAATTCTTTTTCTTTTTCAATTGTAAAACTTATATATCATCATCATGTGGCGCTGTTTACACGGACTTCCCTGACCCTCTTGCCACCTGTCCCTATCGTCCATCGCTCCCGGGAGGTCATCTAGGCTATATCCTGTATCGCCACAGAGTAGTTGTATATAAGTTCTAGCTGGTCGTTCTGTCTTTGCTCGTCTATGTGAACGGGTCCACAGGCGTATATCGCTTATGAGTTCGTCCTTACTTCTCCAGCAGTGTCCCGCATGTCTGGTTCGTCTAACTTGGATAGTTTTCGTGATCGGTCGTATATGGCCGTGCAACTGCTGCTTTGTGGGATGTTGCCTCCAGAACTTGTTCAATATTGCTTGCAACATTCTTGTGTAATTGCTATCAAGCTTTTTCTCCATACGTTTAGTGAACGACCATGTAGTGCATCCATATAGCAGCATTGATAAGATCGCTACGTGGAAAAAAATGCGTTTTATTTTGTCGGTTAGGACTGACTTTCATATGACCGGTAGCCTATCGATAGCTGTCCCTGCCTTTGCTAGTCACGTGTTGATGTCTGTCTCGGTTGATGAGACACTACTTCCGAGATAGGTGAAATTGTCCACTAGTTACAGAGGACCACCCTTTAGTGTGGAGATGTTGCCTCTTTGATTAAAACGCATGCGTTGACGTGGGGGCGTATGCCACCTGCTGCTCGTCCCAGACTATGTAGCAGGGTTTCGGCTTGGGCGGGTGTATTTGGCAGAAGTGCGTTGTCCGCGTCCGTAATAATTTGTGCGGGGTATCTTTGCTTTTTTCCTTTGTCAGCTTGAAATCGTAGTCAGTCATTAAATCAATAGACGTTCTAAGCACGTAGTCTAGGCAGATGATAGACAGATATAAGGCTGATGTATCTCCCTGCGGCACACCTGTTACAATGTCGAAGTAGTCTGCGTCTCCATCTGGTAAGCGGACTTTTACTTTCGGGTTTCTATATAGCATCATTATGGGTGCGACGGTTTCATTGGGGGGGGGCGTCGGTGAGAAGTATTTGCCCCATCTTTCCTCTGTGCATGGAGTCAAATGCTTTGGAGAAGTCGACGAATAAAACAATTATATATATATATATATATATATGCATGTATACACACATACACACACATAAGCACATCCCCCTATATATATATATATATATATATATACCTAAAAGAGACAGAAACTACCTACCCAGGTTTCATCAAATTGATCTTGTATTATTCTGACAAAATTATCAGAATTATCCTAAATATACTCTCTCTGCATTGTGTTTTTCATGCCCCCATAATTATAGAAATAGTTGTAAAAATAAAAAAAAGAACAATAATATATATATTGCTCTGTAAAAAAATTACATTGAGCTCTCCACCAGGAAAATTTAAATGTTCATCTCCTGAATGATTTTCTTGTCCTGAAGGGATTACTGCTAACTCTGGTTTAACTGGACTGAATAATACTATACATACATATATATATATATATATATATATATATATATATATATATATATATTTACAACACACACACACACACAGAAGGCTTGAACAAAATAATGGAAACACCTGGAAATTTCAAACAAATTTATTTTGATACGGTTTTCTGATTGCAGTGTAATATAATGGCCGAGGGATTTCGTTTTATGCCTTTGGGTTTAGTTAGGCTGAGAACCTTTTGGCTCAGCACATGGTTTAGTTAGGTGCAAACTTGAGTACAGGTGTTAACGCGCGCGCGGGGAGGATGTGTCGTTCATAGATGTCAGAATAAAAATCCGATAGAAAGGTTGCCCATTTGATGTGAATGACGTCATGCACCGGAAACGCGCGCGCGGAGGATTTTGAAAAAGTCAGTTTGTTGAGTTAAGTTCTGCCTCGGGAGAAGACGATTGGCTTTCGCTTGCTCGCCGAAGCCAGGCCAGTGGCATTTGTGGCGGGTGTCACACGTGTTTGGGGGACAGATGGAAAAGCCAGAATAGAAAGAATGTGTATCTCTCTCCTTATGTCGAAGAACCTTTAAACTCAAAGGTAATAAAAAATTTCGTACCTGAACTAAAAAGTCGTAAGTGTTTTTCGGGTTTCGAGATTTTTATGTTCAATGTATATATATATGAACATTATATGTCCATTTCGCATATCCGTATCTGGCTATGGTATAGCAGCCCTCCCATGAAATCCGGCTTTGCGTAGCTCCCTTTTTACTGTTTTTGTGGAAATTGGGTTTCACTAAATATCAACTGGAAAATGGTTATTAAGCTCTGCCGAAATTTTCAGAGCTGTATTCTTGTGATCCTTCCGAACAATCCGCGTAAGAGTCCGACGGTTCCTATCAGACAGCTTTCGCTTTCTTCCAGTTTTTTTTTCTTCAGTGAGGAGGTATTTCTATTGTATAGTCACAACCATGCATTTACATAACATATGCGGAACATAGTCAACAATAATGACGAACTTCAAAGAACAAAGAACACACTTCTTTATAAAAATATACCTCTCACACTTTATTCTCGAAAGGGTTGATGTTGGTTGTGTGTGAGAGGTGAGTTGAAGACGGGGACAGACTACAACATATGGACCTAAAGTTCTTCTGACCCTAGCAGCAGTTCTTTCGCATTTTGGCTGGGCTGCTCAACCGTGGATCACTGAGGGCCCAAGCCCTCTGTCTGTAGTTGGTTCTCACTCCGCTGGCATCCTATCTTCAACTGGAACTGACTGACCCAAGCTGTCTGTGGCACCTGGTTATATAATTGCCTGACGTCTACCTACTTCCTGAGGGCGTACACATCTGCAACCATCACCGAATTCAACCACGTCCAGAGGTCAAGGTGATATTCCGATATCTTCGACCGGATACACCTGTTTCGCTGTTCTTCCGCTCATTTATACATGTGCATCTCTTGATTGACGGCTCGGTCGAGGGTTAATATGTAACATTTCTTTCTTTCTCAAATGCTACACCAAATAATTCATTTTTATGAACTTTGATTTCTTCTGATGATATCTGTAAAAAAACAATTTTATCAAAATAAAACGAAGGGGGTGTCCTCGTGGCGTAATGGTTTAAGAGATGGCTTACGGAATCGTAGTAAGCGAGTTCGAACCCCAGTCGCGCTATTACGTTCACTTTCGGGCAAATACCCTTGGGAAAGGTATGAACCCCCTTATACTCCCATCTATGGGTTAAAAAAGTACCACGAATGTTCTTCTCGGAGAATGGCTTTGGCATTAAATAACCTACAAAGGTTGATATGCCATTAAACAAAGATACCATACCATACCTAAAATAAAACGAGAAAAATTAATAATAAATCAAAAAACATAAAAATAACAAACGTTTGATGGTTTTATAGGAATTTCAAAATTATGATACTAAGATTCTTGTTGTTTCCAATATTTTGTCCAGCCTCCGTTTTTTATTTATACACATATAAACTGTAATCCACATTCGCTGTTTTTCAACCTCAGGTTAAACATGTATAGTCATCTGAGGTGGCGGAGAGTATAATGATATTCTCCGGCGAAATAATTTTTTTATGACAATTTAACCAGGTTTGAGTTTCCTTCTAATTGCACAATATATATGTATATATATATATATATATATATACAGTGATGGTTTGGGTTGGTTTCTTTGTTTAACGGTATATCAACCTTTGCAGGTTATTTAATACCAAAGCCATTCTCCTAGAAGAACAGTTGTGGTACTATTTAACCCATAGCTGGGAGGATAAGGGGATTCATACCTCTCCCAAGGGTATTTGTCCGAAAGTGAATGTAATAGCGCGACTGGAGTACGACCTCGTTTATTACAATTCCGCAGTCCATCGCTGTAACCATTACACCATGAGGACACCCCCTATATATACTGAAAAACATATTGTTATTGACTGTGCAGTTGAGCTAATGGCAACCTATCATTTGTGTGAATGCTCCGAGATTTTCAACATTGTACAGCTCGAATCCTGAGGGACATTTCCATCTATGGCAGCACCCCTCGCCTCGTTTAACACGTCTGGTTTTATGGCCGGACACTTTGTTCGTTTACCAGCTTTGCTACATTTTGTGCCCAGTACTTGCTATTCCCTATGGGTCAATCATCTATGAACTTAAGGAATCATCATGGCGTTGTGGTTAACGAGTTTGACTACGAGTTCAAACTGTAGTCACTCTATTACATTCCCATTCGGACGAATAAATGAGGTTGGTTTGGTTTGGTTTGTTGGGTTTTATGGCATATCAACCTTTGTAGGTTATTTAACACCAAATCCATTTTTATGTAAATAATCTGTTCTATTTAAGACAATTCAGTTAAGCATAAGTACACAGTTTGTCAAAAACATTTCTATTTCAAACTATTCAAGCAGTTATATGAAACAATTCAGTTAATTGTAAATACAGTTTTAATGTCAAAAACAGTTCTATTTGAAATAATTCAGATAAGCAAAATCACGTAGTTTAAATGTAAGTACGGTTTAATTGTCAAAAACATTTCTATTTGAAGCTATTCAGTTTACTCAAAACAATTCATTTTATCATAAATATGCTGTTAGTTCTATTTAACCCATAGATAGGGCCCTATCAGGTGCTACCACTCCGGGCCAGAGTGGATCTGGGAGCAATGGCAATGAAGGGGTACTCCGCATTCCCCAAAGCTCCAGCATTGCTGGAACCTCACCATCAAATTGTTTAGTGTCATATAGAGGACACTCGTTTAGGGGGGTCTTACCCCTCTGCAGAGGTGCAGTCAGTGTATTCTACAACCCCAGCTGACAGGGCAAAAAAAAACATTATTAGCACTAAGGAGAATAAATGTGGGAAAGGTATGAATATTTTTATTCTCCATCTCGCAGGTATATACTAATAATTTTCCTTTTACATGTATGACTTTGGCATTAAATAACCCCCGAAGGTTAATATACCATAAAACAAAATGTTGTGGTCTTCTAATAAGACCGGCGGAAGAACAACTCAAACAACGGGTGATAGGTGAACGTTATTGCATTAGCAAAAAAAAAGAAGTCATACAAAGGAAGTACTAGCCGTTCTCGCCTTGTCAAATGTCTCGTAAGAAACGAGAAGTTTTCTCCGAGCGAGCTAAGCTCGGCGAATACGTTTAGGTTGGACGAGTCCATCTTTGGGGTATGGTAGGATATGTCCCCATAACACAAAGAAACCAAACTGAACGAATACCCAGGGAATTGCATGACTCACTCCCGTTTTTACCCACATAATACCTCAACTGTCCTTCTACAAGGATGACTTTGGCATTTTTTATCCCACGAAGGTTGATATGCCATTAAACAAAGGAACCAAACCCCACCAATTGCCATACTCATCTTGGTTGCTTCACTCAAAATGTTTCAGCCGCTGTACTCTCCATCCTTCTTCTGATGCCTTTATTCGAACTCGTCAACCTTACAGGAATAATGACGTTGACCTTTTATTTTCACTCCTCTGTGTTTAGAAATAGAAAATAAAAGTAAAGTTGGCGACCTTAGTCGGGGGTGACCAGAATGCTCCCTTTTCAATAGCTACTACACCGAGGTGTAGGAGAGGGCGCTACTGCTTTCCCTGGATTGTTCCACTTTACCCTTGATACGTACTTTATATTGCTGAGTGTTAAGCAAGGAGGTATCTAGTACCATTTTTAAAGTCTTTGGTATGACGTGACCTGGGATTGAACCCCGGTCTCCCGGACCATAGAAAAATCTTAAAAAGGAGAACTTGCCGAATTGAGGACTTTTCTGTCCCGGCTGACCACAAAGCAAAAAGAAAGATAGATACCAGGACCTTGCTAGAGAATAAAAAAAACTGTAGAACATGAAAGTGACGGTTATACCACTTATGATTGGTTCTCTTGGTACAGTCACTAAGAGATTAAGAAAGGGACTGGAGGACTTGGAAATAACAGGACGAGTGAAGACCATCTGTTGGGTATCACCCACCTTTTTCCACACATTGAAATAGTCCTTCTGCCATATATAGCAGTAGCTACTAATACCAGGGCAGACTAGAAGGTGAAGAACAGCTTCTTATAGGAATAGTATTAGAGCGTTGGAGACTGGAGATCGCACTAGATCACCTTACTTGCTACCGTAATAACGGAAGCCAATACTATCGTTGGACTATATCTTTATTCTGTATTCACTAATCCTACGTTCTTGTCTACTAATAGTCTCTCTATTGTATATACTTTTTCCTTAGAATATATCTCTATTTCCTCTCATATCGGGGTTTGTCCTTTATTTAATATTACAAGCATTCACTAATCCTATGTTCGTGTCAACTAATAGTCTCTCTATTGTATATACTTTTTCCTGAGAATATATCTTTATTTCCTCTCCTATCGTGGTTTGTCCTCTATTTAATATTACAAGCGTTCACTTACCAGAACGCAACACCATCCAAACTACAGCATTGTTGAGATCGTCCAGAATACTGCGAAGAATCCTGGAGATTTGAGGAGACTTGCTGTCACTCTAACTCTAGTGAGAAACCACTGGCTGGTAGGGAAAGCTCGAAAAGGAAAAAAGTAATGATAATGATAAACGAAAAAAAACAAAAAAAAAACAAAAGTGGCAGATAGCAATGGGAAAAATTATTTGGAATACTTAAAACGCTGAGCAACAATCGGTTATTGTGGAATGCTAGAAGATTAGTCGACCATAGTCGAGGGTGACCCGAAGGCTCCCTTTTCGATAGCTACTACACCAAGGTGTAGGGGAGGGCGCTACTCCATTCCCAGGATTGCTCCACTTTACCCTTGAACCGTACCTTATAATGCTGAGTGTCAAGCAAGGTGGTATCAAGTACCATTTTTAAAGTCTTTGGTATGACTCGACCTGGGATTGAACCCAGGTCTCCCGGGCCATTGGCGAACACTCTAACCGCTGGGCCAATAATCGGGCTTAAACAATTAAATATTGGAATAAAATTTACGCCAAACAAACACCAAATAACGAATTAAAATGTAACTACATTAAAGATGACCTTTGTACTTTTGATAAGTTAAAATTTATTAAAATTTAAAACCGGGGTGTTTTTGTGACCGGCTTACTTGTTGGCGGACTGGTTATATATGAGACAGCAGAACAGATAATAATCAACACCAGAATCTGGTATAGCCACACTATACTACCTATGGAAAATGACAACTCTAAACCTAATTTAATCAGGGACCTAGACAAGTGATCCTTTAATAGTCAACATCGGGGACATACCTGGCATCCCGCGAATGTTGGCTGTTCTACTTTCAGGTAGACAATAATGACCAAAGCAGCTACTCAACTCAGAGGCATCAACGAAAAAATGAACAAGGGTAATCAACAAACATATACTTTCCTATTGTTTTAATAGCAATTCTCTACAAAGAGGGTATGAAAAATAATGATATAAAGATAGAGAGAATCTTCTAGATGCAATACAACAAAACAGGTATTAAGATTATAAGATAGTATAAGATCAGGTATTAAAAATGGTTGGTTTTCTGACCTTGAGATTATCGAAATATGTGCATAAGTAAATAGAGTTGAGTATAAAGAAGATATCTCGACCCGAATCTTGCCCAGTCGGCTGGGGCCGTAGAATACACTGACTGCACCTCTGCAGAGGAGTAAGACGCCCCCTATCTATGGGTTAAATAGAAACAACGGCATACTCATGCTAAACTGAATTCTTTGACTAAACTGAATAGCATGAAATAGAAAAGTTTTTGACAATTAAACTGTGTACTTACATTTAAACTGCGTGCTTATATTAAACTGACTTATTTGAAATGGAACTGTTTTTGACATTAAAACTCTACTTACACTAGACTGATTTGTTTAATATAGAAGTGTTTTGACATTTAACTGGGTGCAAACAAAACATGTACTTATAATAAACTAAATTAGCTGAATTAGAACTGCTTGACTAAACTGAATAGCTTGAAATAGAAATGTTTATCACAATTAAACTGTACTATCATTTAAACAGCGTACTTATGCTAAACTGAATTGTTTGAAATAGAACTATTTTCATAAAAACGGATTTGGCGTTAAATAACCTACAAAGGCTGGTATGCCATAAAACATAACCAACCAACTAATCGACCCGAATCGAAATACTAAGTACAGATAAACAAAACCCCCTAACCAAATTGAAATGCACGTTACTGAAAACTGAAACACCACACACTCCAGCACCACAGAACAAATATCAACTCAAGAAGACAAAATAAATGTAGCACTGATAAAGAAAACCATGAGTGAACATAAGACAACATTAGCATCGGTCAGAATTGAAAACTGGGAAAAACTTAAGGTAGAATCATAAAAGGTAAATGAATAAATGAGGAAATGTATGTAGGATAAAAAAAATCTGTTGCAAAATCGAGTTTCCGCGAAAGAACCAAAACAGAAATGCAAAACTTTGGTTGTAAATAAGGCTATAAGTGCTGGTAAAGAAATTGTGACAGGCGAAAGTGTTAAGGAAAGAAAAACACGCGTAGGAAAAATGATAAAGCCCTGAACAAAACAACAAGCAACTCTGACAATGTACCTTGAAGAGATAAAATAATAAAAAAATCATTGTCGAAAGAAGGCAAACTTTAAAGATACAGAAACTGAATCAAGAAATACCAACCAAACAGGACCTTCCAAAATAACAAAAGAAAATTCTTCCTACAAATAGTTGAAGAATGCACAACCGGATGCAAAGGAAGCAAAAACAAACCGGGGTAAAATATGGGAACAAAAAGAACATAGCAAAAAATAAACAAAATAACAAATGGCTCAAAAATATGGAAAAAGAATTACTGGATTCGAAAATACAACAGGAATCGCTCAGAGCAACATTTAAGAAAGTCCTAAAGTCGAAAAATCCAGGTCATGATGGCGATAGAGGTTCTGGTTTTAAAAGATTAATGTCCATCCATGATAGACTGGTTTTTCAACTGAGTAGATGGTTAGAATAAAAGAAAATACTCGAATAAATTACGAAGGGGAAAACTAGCTGGATCCAGAAATACATCCGAAAAGGAACCATTTCCAGCAACTATAGACCGATAACGTGTCTACTTATGATATGGAAAAATTGTGACAGCGCAGTCGACATATATGACTCGCTAGTAAGACTCGGACTGTTTCCCAGAGAATAGAAAGGATACCACAGAAGAACCAGAGGAACTGGTAATTTACTGTACATTGATCAGGGCATCTTCAAGGAGAGGAAAGCGAGGCGGGAAAATGTTGTTGCTATGACGTGGATTGATTACAAGAAGGTCTATGATATGGTCTCGGAATCCAGGATAGTCGAATGTCTAAAGATTTATAAAATATCCGAAAAAGTCATACGACTGTTCACGAAAGCGATAAAAAACTGGAAAATGGAATTGATAGCCGGTGGAAAACCCTTAGCAGAGGTGGAAATCCAGATAGGCATCTTCCAGGGAGTTGCGATTTCACCATTACTATTTGTAATTACAATGATGCTATTCACTTACGTACTCAGGGAGTGCACTGGAAGCTACAAATTTATAAAATCATAAGAAAAGATTAATCCCCGTATGTACACGGACAACATCAAGTTGTTTGCAAAATATGAAAAAGAATTGGAACTTTGATACAAACAATAAAATATACAGCCCAGATATAGGAAAGAAATTTGGCATTGAAAAATGTGCCATGCTCATAATGAAAAGTGGGAAAAGACGAATACCGGAAGGAATGGTACTACCAAATCAAGAAAGGATCCGAATTCTTGGGGAGTAGGAAAATTACAAGCACTTTGAAATATTGGAAGCGGACACCATCAAACAAGATGAAAGACAAAATGAGAAAATAGTATCTCAGACGAACGAGAAAACTACTCAAAACCAAACTATATAGCAGAAATCTCATCAAAGGGATAAACACCTGGGCTTGTAATATACTCGGGATCTTTCTTAAAATGGACAAGGGAGGAACACAGTCAAATCGACAAAAGAACAAGAAAATTGACGACTTTGCACAAGGCTTATCATTCAAGAGATGACATAGACAGACTATATGTGTCAAAAAAAGAAAGAAGAAGAGGACTCGCCAGTATCAAAGATAGCATCGATATATTAATATGAGGATAACATCAAATCCAGATATCACATAGAAATTCTTTTAACTAAACGCCTATAACCCTTATGCTACGTGTTTCGCTGGACATACCAGAGTGAATTTTTGG
This sequence comes from Sepioteuthis lessoniana, assembly GCA_963585895.1. Lineage (NCBI taxonomy): Eukaryota > Metazoa > Mollusca > Cephalopoda > Myopsida > Loliginidae > Sepioteuthis > Sepioteuthis lessoniana. Next base: position 16,155,304 of record OY757944.1, read on the forward strand.
GACTTACAAACCTAATCATTTTATGGATTTTATGAATTACTATTCATTACTGTTATGTACGATTTTTTACCTTTGCTCATATAGCAATTATAATTTTTTTGCGATTATTTTTTTAATCATCTGGAGGTTGGAAGTTCAATCCCGACTACAAGGATATTAAAAAGGAAAACTTACTCTAGCTTGACACTTGTATTCAGTGATGGTAAACGCAACCAAAACAATCAACTTCCGTGATTAAAAAAGGGTTCAGTTCGAGTAGGCTCCTGAGTTAGTTATGAAACACTTGAAGAAGACCGGTGAACCTATCTGCCGAAAAGTTGTAAATATTACCATAAAGAAGACAATAGTCTGAATTCTCTAAATGATAAAGATTATGAAGCTTCTTCTAAAGAATTTTGACAAATAATATCCTTTCAATGCGAATGAAAAATATCACCCAAAAGAGACAGAAAAAATCATAAATATATAAAAAAAACATAATCCCGACCTTCCCTCACGCTAGGTCTCGGGTAAAGACCATGTGGAGTATCGTAAAAAGCCCGAAAGTAAAAGTAAACATTAAATGATAATGCTTCTTTGTTTTAATGGCATGTCAACCTTCGTGGGATATTCAAGTTCAATGCCATCGTTGTAGAAAAACTTCAGTGGAACTACAGGGAGGAACGATAAAATTGTCGTCCTAAAGAAAACAACACTACAGTTTTATTTTAAAACTTTTATTGAAAAAATCAATTCAGCTAACTTGTTTATTTAGTAGAGCTGACATCTATTCAATGTAGCCGCCTTCAGCCTTAATCACCGCCTCGATACGGATCCGGAACTGGGAGCATGCATTTTCCACAAGCGCCGGCGGGAGCTCGGCGGATGGCGGCGATTAAACTGGCTTTTGTGAGAGGTCATGTTGGTGATGTTCTCGACGAATGACCAAACGAAGTAGTCCAGCAGGTTCAGGTCGGGGGAGGAGGGGGCTAGTGAGAGAAGGGTACAAAGTCGTAGCACTCCTTCTGAAGCCACTCCTGGGTCTCTTTGGACTTGTGGGCCGGCGCCGAGTCCTGCTGCCACATCCAGGGTCTGCCACCGGCCACCTGATTGTACCAGGGGATCACCACACTCTTCAGCACATCGAGGTACACTTTGGTGTTGACTTTCAAGCCAAATTCGAAGATGTGAGGTGGCATGATGTGGCCCTCACTTGAAACCACGCCGAAGACCATAACCGTGGCCGGAAACTTTGTTTTCATCACCATGGGCACGTTGAACCGTCCGGATTTGCATTTTGAGGGCGCTGGCAATGGTCCTGTTGTCATAACTTGGATCGGTAGAGTGCATGAGTTGTACAGCGGCGCATCTCCGATCTCGCTCGTTGAACATTGTGTCACTTTCAGACATGATAGAAGGCTCCTATCACTTTTGGGATTTGTACACAACTGGCCCACTAGTAGATGGTTTGCAACAAAAAAAAGAAAACAGCTTTTCATTCAACAGAAATGGAATCATGTCGTCTTTTCTAGGGCGACAATTTTATCGTTCCACACTGTAGAAGGCTCCTATCGCTCTTGGAATTTCTACACAACTGGTCAACTAGTAGATGGTCTGCAGAAAAAAAAAAAAAAGAAAAGTTTTTCATTCAACGGAAATGGAATCATGTCGTCTTTTCTAGGGCGAGAATTTTATCGTTCCACCCTGTATTTAATCAACAATTTGGTTGATAAGCGGGGTCATACTTTTCCTAAGAGCATTAGCGTTAAAGTAAATGTTATAGCGCGACTGAAGTTCGAACTCACTTACTACAATGTTGCAGTCCGACACTTTAGCTATTACTCTACGAGGACTCCCTCGTTCTATAATAGTAATAATAAGAATAATAATAAGAAGAAAAACAACAACAACAACAATAACGGTAACAAAAACAAGAAAACCGAAGAACAAGAACAAGAACACTCTAAAAAGAAGTAAAGGAAAGAAGAGTTAGGAAAGAGAAGGAGGCGGAAGACGAAGAAGAGATAGAGAAGTAGAAGAAAAAATTGACTCAAAGAAAAAGAAGAAAAACAACAACAATGACAATAGCAATAACAACGACACAAGGAAAAGAAAGAAAGAAAGAAAGAAAGAAAGAAAGAACAGGAACAAGCAGCTTGAAAAGGTTGTAGAAAGAGGGAGAGAAAAAGAAGAAAGAAAACGAGAGGGGAAGAGAAAGAAGAAAAAGAAGAAGAACAATAGCAATAACAACAACAACAAAAACGAAGAAGACGGACATGCAACTTGAAAAAGTTGAAGAGGGAGGAAGAGAAAAAGAAGTAGGAAGACGAGAGGGGGGGGGAGAAGAAGAAGAAGAGAAAGAAGGAAAAATTGATTCAAAGAAGAAGAAGAACACTAACATCAACAACAATAACAAAAGCAATAACAAAAACAAAAAAACGAAGAACAAGGACATGAAACTTGAAAAAGTTGTAGAGAGAAGAAGAAGAAGAAGAAGAAGAAGAAGAAGAAGAAGAAGAAGAAGAAGAAGAAGAAGAAGAGAAAGAAGAAAATTGGTTCAAAGAACAATGATGTCTGTAGCAATAACAACAACAAAAACAAAAAAAACATGAAGAGCACGAACACGTAACTTGAAAAAGAAGTAGAAGGGGAATTAAAAAGAGGAGAGAGAAAAAGAGGAGAAGAAAATTGATTTAAAGAAGAAGGAGAAGAACGACAACAATAATAATAACAACAATAGCAATAAGAACAACAAAAGCGTAGAACACGAGGAAACAACTCCAAGAAGAAGAAGAAGAAGAAGGAAGACGAAGGTGAAAGACGAAGAAGAGAAAGAAGAAAATTGGTTGAAAGAACAATGATGTCAGTAGCAATAACAACAACAAAAACAAAAAAAATGAAGACGAACATGCAACTTGAAAAAGAAGTAGAAGGGGAAAGAAAAAGAGAAGAGAGAGAAGCCAGAAAAAAGAGGAAAAAAAGAAGAAAATTGGTTCAAAGAAGAAGGAGAAGAACGACAACTACGATAATAACAACAACAGCAACAAGAACAACAAAAACGTAGAACACGAACAAACAACTCCAAAAAGAAATAGAGGTAGGAAGAGAAGAAGAAGATGGAATTGGAGAAGGAGAATGAGGAAGAGGAGGAGAATGAGGAGGAAGGTTACAAAAGAATAAAAAATAATTAACTACACGTTGAATAGATCGAAATAACTGGCAAACGCGAAACGAATCAAGAAAAACTGAACGGTAAGAAAACGGGAGAAAAGTCAATAATACATAAGAACATATAGGAAAAGATGGCTGACATCACAAAGAGATATTCCTTATCATAAGATGTTAAGACCCTTTTCAGATGTTAATCAAACTTTGCCGGCGTTTTCAGTTGCTACATAACAAACAACAGATAGAAAGGACAACGGCAAAATGGCCGCCTATAAATTTTAATGCGATTTAAGAAAACAATGAGAAACGGTCGATTTTCTTTTCTTTGAATTCTCCCGGGGAAAGTGTTACATCAAAAACTAAAAATCTGTGAAACGTTTTAACTTCCTACGTCAAAATATTAAAGTCGATTCAAAGGTTTTTAAATAAAACAGAAGAAGAAGAAGAAGAAGAAGAAGAAGAAGAACAAGAAGAAGGTAGGACTATATTGCTAACTCTACCGGTTCATAAATTGTCTTCTTCGATGTTATCACTTCCATTCTCCGAACTGATTTTACCACCATGAAAATTATTGGCTAGTTTGGCATAAGGCAATAAATGTCGAGCAATTCCTGAATATTGATTTGGTTTAGGAGCATAGTTTGTTAATTAGCATTCTGCGATGATGAACATGATATTTAAAGAGCTGAAGCTAGTATAGTCCAAGGGAAAGATTTCGAGACACTCAGTGAGATTTAAACTCACAAAGATAATAATGAAGAAGAAAAAGAAGATTGATCGAACGAAGAAAAAAAGAAGAAGAATATCAATTCAAAAAAGATGATGATGAAGAGAACCGATTCAAAGGAGAAAAAAAAAGAAAACAAAAGAAGAAGAAGAAATCGATCCAGAGAAAACGAAAAATCGATTCTGAGAAGAAAAATCGATTTAAAGAATAAGAAAAATCGACACAGAAAAGAAAAAAGAATAGAATAGAATATGCATCGATTATTATGCGCTGTTCCGTTTTGAAATTTAGAATTATTCCAATAAAATATCAAAAATCATGCGAGACAGAATATATTCATGTTCAAATATTCAAATTTAAATACATTGATGTACTTGCCAGAATTAAAACATATCTTAGTACAATATGTGAGTGTGTATAATTACACATACCCACGCAAACACTAATATATATATATATATATATATATATATATATATATATATATATATATATATATTCTAAGAAAAAGAACTCGAAAACCTATAGTTGGTATTAAAATTATTTTCATTCTTGTATAACATTTCTCTCTTCAAAATAAGATCATTTTAAAATACAACTAGAAAGACTTTTATACGTTTTAAGGTTTCGTTTGCGTTTTATTATATTTACAGATTTTTATACTGTCTATTTATCGAATTTTAATCTATATTGACGTTATGTGAATGTTTTGAGACGCTAAAAGGTTTGTCCAGTTTAAGGGATAATCAGGCATCCATGCCTGGACACATGTTCGGGTCCATATCCAGCAAGGCTCATCAGGCTCACAGTGCACTAAGTGAGCCGATGACCAGCAAAGTCCAGCAGGGTTCGAGCCTCGGCTCGAGCCCGACCTTTCCCTCCTCTAACCGCACTTTAAGCCGACTTTTGGGTTATTGACCTTGTGTCAAGTCCTGTCTGGTGGGAGGCAGAGACATATACCGCAAGGAGGTTTAGCGAGGAATTCGTAAAGGAAGTTAGTAAAACCGAATTTTGGAAAACTTCCGGTATGATGTCAAACGTATGAGACGGTGTCAATTCTGTTTAACAATTCTTTAAGTTATTTTACAATTGAAATATATATATTTTATCTTCCAGTGCATAATGGCCGAGTCACCCGGGGCTGTAGAATACACAGACTACATCTTTGCAGAGGGGTAAGTCCCCAACCACCCAACGAGTATCCTGGATATATTATACTACTATCTGATGGTGAATGTATTTGGGTATTGTAGAATACCTCTTAATTGCCATTAGTCCCAGGTCCACTGCTACACGGACTGGTAGCATCTGATAGGGTCCTGGGGTGCCTCCGTGATGTAATGATTAAAGCACTGGACTGTAGAATCGTAGGACACGAGTTCGAATTCTTTCTCCTAAAGTGAACGTAATGTGGAGTACCCCTTCATTGACATTACTCCTAGGTCCTCTCTGACCTGGAGTAGCAGCACATGATAGGGTCCTATCGATGGCCCTTGGAACTTTCGGGAATGTTTGAGTACCTCTTCATTGCCATTATTCCCAGGTCCTCTCTGACCCGGAAGTGGTAGCACCTGACTGGGTCATATCTATGGGTCAAGTAGTAGAAACTACGTGTGCAAACAAATGACCAATATATTTCAGTTATATAGCAATACCTGAAACTATTCAACTGTGTGCATAAAAGAGATCAGGCTCGTTTAAGAATGTTATCTCCAAAACGTGTTTACAAATCATATATATATATTTAATATATATATATATGTGTATAAAAAGGATTTGGCATCAAATAACCTACAATGGCAAACCAAATACTATATATTTAATATATACGCATGAAGAGGATTTAGTAGGTTCTTGGTTGTTCGAATTAGTGGCATATCAACCTTTGCAGGTTATTTAATACCAAATCGGTTTTTTAATACAAATAATCAGTTCTATTTCAAACAATTCAGTTTAGGTTAGGTACACAGTTTAATCGTCAAAAACATTTATATTTCAAGCAATTTAGTTTAGTCAGGCAGTTCTAATTCGAAAAATTTAATTTCGTATAAATATAGTTTTTATTTACACGCAGTTAAATGTCAAAACATTTCTATTACAAACAATTCAGCTAAGTGGAAGTACAGTTTCAATGTCAAAAAGTGTTCTATTTCAAATAATTCAGTTTAGCATAAGTTTCCAGTTTACATGTCAAAACAGTTCTATTTCAAGTAATTCAATTTAGCATAAGTACGCGGTTTAGTTCTATTTGACCCCTAGATAGGGTCCTACCAGGAGCTACCACTCCAGACCAGAGATCACCTGGAAGTGGTGGCGATGAAGTACTGCTCCACATTTCCCAAAGATCCAGAAACATTGAAACCTTACCATCAGATTGTTTAGTGTCATATATAGGACACTCGTTGGGGGGGGGGGTCTTCCCCAGTCGGTGTATTCTTCCGCCCTAACCGACAGGGCAAGAAGATGATTTGGCATTAAATAACATACAATGGTTGATGTGTCATAAAACCAAACCAAACCAAATCATATACATTTAATATATATGTATTAAAAGGATTTGGCATTAAATGACCTACAATGGTTGATATGCCATTAAATCAAACCAAACCAAACCAGCGCATAAAACAATTAGGTGTAGAAAGTATTTGTGTTGTTACCATGACAGGGGGAAAGCCTATCGTCAATAATTACCTACGTTAACAACACCCTGTACAACCAAGGACTTAGGTTCACATATTATTCTGGGCTTTTTTTTTTTTTTTTTGGTTGGGGGTATTTTTAAGGTTTAAAGGACTGTTGTATAGCCACATAATAAATATGCATATATACACATATGCATGCAGAATACATATTGACGCAATGAATAAAGTCGAGCGAAGACTTCCTTAAAAAATATACCTCTCACCTTATTTGAAAGTTCATATGTGAGAGGGATTTGGAGACTAAACAAAGACTGCAAAATATTGACCCCCACTCTTATGGCCATCAGCGTTGTGTCTTTCTCGTTCTCCAGGGCTGCTAGCACGGATTTCCCTGACTCTCTCTCTCTCTCTCGGTATTCCACCCTATCATCCATCGCTCCCAGCGGGATCTCTAGACTATATCTTGTGTCTGTACTGAACTGTTGTAGATAAATTCATGTTGGTCGTCCGTGTGAAGGGGTCCATTGGAGAACGTCGTTTATGAGTTCGTCCTAACTTCGCCAGCAGTGTCCGCATGTCTTGTTCGTTTTATTTGGATGGTTTTAATGATGGGAGGTTTGTGGCCGTACAGCTGCTGTTTTGGGGCTGTTACTTCCAGGATTTGTTCAGTATAGCTCGTAGCGTTCTTGTGCTATCACCGTCTAACTTTTTTTCCATACGCTTAGTCAGCGTTCATATGGTGCATCTATATAGTAGAACTGACACGATTGTTGCTTGGAAAAAAATTGCGTTTTATTTTATCGAAAAAATTTGACTTCGATATGATCAATAACCTATCGATAGCAGTCCATGATTTGGCTCGAGGTACTTGTTTCAAAAAACGACTTTTTTGATTAAAACACATTTACCTCATTTTGTCTGCATTTACTTGGAGGCCAATGCCACCTGCTGCCTGCTCCAGACAGTGCTGCAAGGATTCGGCTTGGGTGGGTGTATTTGCCAGGAGCGCTATATCATCTGTGTAGTCAGAGTCCGTAATAGTTTGCTCCTTGCCTTTTTTTTTAGTGTAAAACCATTTTCTTTAATTCAATCTATTGATGTTCAAAGTACGGTCGCCAACTTGACTTAAATATAACAACGAGACTAAAATTCGATCTCGCAGATATCGAATTTTCCCCGCCCTGTTCACAAGGCTGAGAATGCACCAACTGCATTCCCTACTGAGGGGTGAGACCCCACCTTTAAGGGGTATCCACGGTAGGAGACTAAACTGAATCTGATGTTGGGGAGAGTCGAGTACGCCTTCATTGCCATTACTCCCAGGTCCACTCTGATATGTTAAGGTCTCAGCAATGGGTCAAATCGATGTTTGAAAAATAATCTGTATAAAAGAACCCTAAAGAAACAACAACACGAAGACTCAAAGTATGAAATAACCCAAGATGGGTTGAAATGCCTTTAAAATCAATCGATGAAAAATTTTATTTTTATTTTTTCTCCCTTTTATCACTTTTTCTTATTTTTCTATTTTTCATTTATTCATTCATTTATTTATCTTATTTACTTCTTAGTTTCAGCTTTCTTTTGCCTAGAATATACCGACTGCGTCTCTGCAGAGGGGTAATACTCCCCCAACGATATGACACTAAACAATCTGATGGTAGGTTTCCGTAATGCTGGAGCTTTGGGGAATGCAGACTTCAACCTTTCTTTACCATCGCACCATAGCACCGGATAGGGTCCTATCTATGGGTCAAATAAAACTAAGCTAAATTGCTTGAAAAAAAAAGTTTTTAAACTGCGTACTCATGCTAAACTGAATAGTTTGAAATGGAACTGTTTTTGTATGCTAAATTGAATTGTTTGAAATAGAACTGTTTTAGACATTTAAACTGTACTAACGCTAAATTGAATTTAAATCGAACTCTTTTGACATTTAACTGTGCGTAAAAAAATTATACTATTACCAAACTAAATTGTTTGAATGAGAACTGTTTGACTAAACTGAATTGCTTGAAATAGAAATGTTTTTGACAATTAAACTGTGTATTTATGCTAAACTGAATTGTTTGAAGGAGAACTGTTTATTTGCATTAAAATGGATTTGGCATTAAATAACCAACAAATGTTGATATGCCGTAAAACCCAAACAAACAAACCAATCTACCTTTCTTTCTTATTATAATGGAAAGAAAGGAAGAAAGAAAAAAGAAAGAAAGAAAGAAAGAAAGAAAGAAGTAGATAAATGAGGATTACGGGAAAGACAAAGATAAAGAATCTATTTTATTGGCACTGCGTCCCCGTAGCGTTTATGCTAAAATGCTGGACTGTGTCCTCACAGAAAGCGATTTCGAATGCTACTTTCGGACAGATAATTTTGGTGAAAATGCGAGTATCCTTTTTCTCCCAGTTATGAGTAAAATTGTATAACTTCTGGTTTTTTTTTTGGGGGGGGGTTACTAGGATGGCTTTGGCATTAAACAACACACGAAGGCTGATATGCCATTAATAAAAAATCCAAACAAAAAATTATGAATATAGAAACGAAAGACATTTTCTTAGTAAGAAAAAGCATTTTTATCTAACAAAAGAAAATAAAAAGTCTTGTGAATGAAACAAAATGAAGAAAGAATGAACGAAAAATATTTTGTAAATATTGAAAAGAAAATGTAAACAAAGAAATTCATTATAAAAATATCAGAAAGAAAGTCTTTGTGAATGACAAAAAAGAAAGAAATCAATAAAAAATACATTGTGAAAATAAAAATAAAAGAAATTAAAGTGAGAATATATTATGCAAATCAAAATGAGAATGAAAAGAAAGAAAGACTTTATGTAAATCACAAAGTCAAAGTTGAAAGAAAGAAAGAAAGAAAGAAAGAAAGAAATTACATAAATAACAAAAGAAAGAAAGAAAGAAAGAAATTACGTAAATAGCAAAAGAAGGAAAGAAAGAAAGAAAAAAAAGAAAGAAAGAAATTACGTAAATTGCAAAAAAAAGAAAGAAAGAAAGAAAGAGACAAATTACGTAGATTACAAAAGAAAGAAAGAAAGAAAGAAAGAAAGAATGAAAGAAAGAAAGATAGAAATTACGTAGATAACAAAAGAAAGAAAGAAAGACAGAAATTACATAAATAACAGAAGAAAGAAAGAAAGAAAGAAAGAAAGAAAGAAAGAAATTACGTAAATAGCAAAAGAAAGAAAGAAAGAAATTACGTAAATAACAAAAAAAAAAAAATTATGTAAATAACAAAAGAAAGAAAGAAAGAAAGAAAGAAAGAAAGAAATTACGTAAATTGCAAAAGAAAGAAAGAAAGAAAGAAAGAAAGAGACAAATTACGTAGATAACAAAAGAAAGAAAGAAAGAAAGAAAGAAAGAAAGATAGAAATTACGTAGATAACGAAAGAAAGAAAGAAAGAAAGAAAGAAAGAAATTACGTAAAAAACAAAAGAAAGAAAGAAAGAAAGAAAGAAATTACGTAAATACCAAAAGAAAGAAATTACGTAAATAACAAAAGAAAAAAAGAAAGAAATTACGTAAATAGCAAAAGAAAGAAAGAAAGAAAAAAAAAGAAAGAAAGAAAGCAAGAAAGAAAGAAAGAAATTAAGTAAATAGCAAAAGAAAGAAAGAAAGGAAGAAATTACGTAGATAACAAAAGAAAGAAAGAGAGAAAGTAAAACAGAAAGAAAGAAATTACGTAAATAACAAAAGAAAGAAAGAAAGAAAGAAAGAAAGAAAGAATGTGTGAAAGAAAGAAATTACAAAAGAAAGAAAGAAAGAATGAAAGACAAAGATATTAAAACAAAAGAAAGTGAAAAAAAAGCAAGCCAGAAAGAAAGAACTGTAGACAGCTCAAGAAAATATTAAAAAAGAAAGAGGAAAGAAATAAAGATTCTTATGTAATTAACAAAACAAAGAAAAAAAGGGAGGCATTACAACAAAAGGGAGTGCAACGAAAGAAAGAAAGAAAGTCAGCTATATAAAAAGAAATAATGTTTATCTGAATAAATCGCCAACTTATTATTCAGTAAGTCAGTTATTAACTGACATAGAAACATGACAGAATGTTAGCGGGGGAAGGGGGGGGGAGCAAAGTAATAGAAAAGTCAATAATATTTCACAATACAAAACAGAAAAATAATTATTATTAGCTTGCCACACCCAATATATTTTCGGCAGCTTTGTTGCGCATATAATCATGCTAATCTGTCACTGAGTGACTATTGTGTGCATGTGTGTGTGTGTGTGTGTTTTATAAGGATGTTTTTGAGCATGTGAAAAACAGAAAGACATTAAGCAAAGAAAGAAAGAAAGAAAGAAAGAAAGACATTAAGCAAAGAAAGAAAGAAAGAAAGAAAGAAAGACATTAAGCAAAGAAAGAAAGAAAGAAAGATTTAAAGACATTATGTAAATAACAAAAGAAAGAAAGAAAGAAAGAAAGAAAGAAAGACATTACATAAATAAATAAATAAAGAAAGAAAGACGGATATTATATAAATAATAAACAAACAAAAAAAGAAAGAAAGAAAGACAGAAAAAAAGAAAAAAGTATGCTATTATATGAGTAACAAACAAACGAAAGAAAGAAAGAAAACATTACGTAAAAACAAAAAGAAAGAAAGAAAGAAGGACATTACGTAAAGAAAGAAAGAAAGAAAGAAAACATTACGTAAAAACCGAAAGAAAGAAAGAAAGAAAGAAAGAAAGAAAGAAGGACATTACGTAAATAACTGAAGAAAGAAAGAAAGAAAGAAAAAAAAAGAATGCTATTATATGAGTAACAAACAAACAAAAGAAAGAAAGAAAGAAAGACATTACGTAAATAACCAAAGAAGGGAAGAAAGAAAGAATGAAAAAATGGCATTACGTAAATAACTAAAGAAAGAAAGAAAGAAAGAAAGATCTCGTGCAAATAAGAAAAGATGGAAAGCAAGGCAGAATCGGGAAAAATTAAGAAAAATGACAAAGAAAGAAAAAAAAAAAAAGCAAAAGAAGAAGAAAAAACAAAAAACAAAAAAGAAAAGACCCTTCCAAATTAGAACAATAAAACAAAAAAAAAAAATCGAAGATGAACGTTAAAAAAAATTAAAAAAAGTTATAAAAACTGAAATAATTTTTTTTCAAACGATGAAGAGGAACAAAAAAACAAAAAGAAAAAAGAAAAAAGAAAAAGCAAGTCAAGGATATCATCACCAAATGTACGTTATACTTCAGTACCTCTTAGGTACGACAGATGGTTGAACATATGCATTATATCGACAAAACCATTTCCCTCTGAGCCATCAATTCATACTCAGCCATTTTTGATGGTATCACTACCATTCACGCAACTGCTATTACCACCCACAAATATATTAGCTAGTTTGGCACAAGAGCGTATATGTTATCTGCGCGTCTACCTTGCACACCACCATTCCAGGATCGTTTTTAAAATAGCTCAAGTTAGTATGGTACTAGGAGCAGATTTCTCGACACCCAGTGAGAATCGAACTCAGGATGTTCATTGCTATAAAGCAAGGCATTTGATAACTGAATTAGGTCAGGTTGTAAGCGGAAGTACGAAGAGTGGTGTAAAAAATAGTTTAGTTTCGTCGGGATTTCTTCCCTTCTGGGAGGTCAGGTTTGTATCAGAGAAAAAATCTGACCTTGCCTATCTAGAGCTAGGTGCAGGTGCTCCTCCTCGCAAGAAGGAAATAGTTGGGCAGACTGTGCTATTTTATTTTGAAGAGAGGCTAACTTCTCACCGGGAAAAAAAGACTGAATTCTAAGCCCCTACAAACAGGGTAACTGGTTACTTTGAGTCGTGAAAGAAAGAAAGAAAGAAAGAAAGAAAGAAAGAATTATATGTTGTAAATAACAAAAGAAAGAAAGAAAGAAAGAAAGTGAAAAGCAGAAGTAGAATAGACATTATGGAAGTAACCGGAAAAAGAGAAGAAAGAAAGAAAGAGACAGAGAGAGAGGGAGAGAGAGAAAGAAAGAGAGAAAGAAAGAAATTAGATAAAAGAAAGTGAACAGAAAAAAAAGAAAATAGACATTACGTAAGTAACCGAAAAGAAAGAAAGAAAAAAAAAGAAAGAAAGAAAGAAAGAAAGATATGTTGTAAATAACAAAAGAAAAAAAGAGAAAAAGAAAGAAAGAAGAGAGAAAGAAAGATAGAAAGAAAGAGAGAAAAAAGAAAGTAAATAAAAGAAAATGAATGGAAAAAAGTAAAGTAGACATTATGTAATTAACCGCAAAGAAAGAAAGAAAGAAAGAAAGAAAGAAAGAAAGAAAGAAAGAAAAAACAATATGTTATAAATAATAAAAGAAAGAAAGAGAGAAAGAAAGAACGATATGGTGTAAATAACAAAAGAAAGAAAGATAGAAAGAAAGAAAGAAAGAACAATATGTTGTAAATAACAAAAGAAAGAAAAAAAAAGAAAGAACAATATGTTATAAATAATAAAAGAAAGAAAGAGAGAAAGAAAGAACGATATGGTGTAAATAACAAAAGAAAGAAAGAAAGAAAGAAAGAAAGAAAGAAAGAACAATATGTTGTAAATAACAAAAGAAAGAAAGATAGAAATAAAAGGAAGAAAGATCAATATGTTATAAATAATAAAAGAAAGAAAGAGAGAAAGAAAGAACGATATGGTGTAAATAACAAAAGAAAGAAAGATAGAAAGAAAGAAAGAAAGAAAGAAAGAAAGAACAATATGTTGTAAATAACAAAAGAAAGAAAGAAAGAAAGAAAGAAAGAACAATATGTTATAAATAATAAAAGAAAGAAAGAGAGAAAGAAAGAACAATATGGTGTAAATAACAAAAGAAAGAAAGAAAGAAAGAAAGAAAGAAAGAACAATATGCTGTAAATAACAAAAGAAAGAAAGAAAGAAAGAAAGAAAGAAAGAAAAAAGAAAGAAAGAAAAAAGAAAGAAAGAACAATATGTTATAAATAATAAAAGAAAGAAAGGGAGAAAGAAAGAACGATATGGTGTAAATAACAAAAGAAAGAAAGAGAGAAAGAAGGAAAGAGAGAAAGAAAGATAGATATTATTTATATAAACGGACAAAAAAGAAAAGAAAATAAAAAAAACCTAATACAAATAATAAAAGGAAGAAAAAAGAAAAATTAAGAAAGAAAAATAGTAAAAAAAAAAAATGTGTAAATAATTTCTTTTTGTCGTTATGATTTTTAAAAACAAATTGTCAGTCACTTAAAACTAAATAAGTCCTTGCATTTATTCCAAATCAATATCCAACGAAGCACGTAAAAGAGTGAAACGTTATATTGACTGAATGAATAATCGACTTGGTTTTTCTTGTCCAATATCATATAGTTATATAAGTGTGTGTGTGTGTGTGTGTGTGTGCTCATATATATATATATATATATATATAAGTACAGACCCAAAAATATTTTTTGTAAAAAGTTCATATTCTACTAAAACATAATTATTTTAACTAGGCCATTATATACTAAAAACAGATATTATTATGCCTTATTTATGACCAAACTCTACGGCATTGTAGCTCAGACGGGTGAGGCTGTTGAAGGGTAAGATACTCCAGCGAGTGTCCTTGATATGACACCAGGCTCCAGTTCTGAAGATCTCGTGAATGTCAAGTAACCCTTCATCGCCAATACTCCTTGGTCCATTTTGACTCGGAGCGATAATACCTTATTGGGTCCTAACTATGGATCAAACAGAACGGTTAAAACCATTTAACTGTGTGCAAACAAATGACAGATGTTAAATTGAATTGTTTGCGTTACATAACGACGCCGGAAACCATTTAACTCTGTGCAAACAAATGAGCTCAGGCTCGTTTAAAAATTTTACCTACAAACTATTTATTTACAAATATATGTAATATATGTAATATACGTATTTCCAGGATTTGGCATCAAATAATACCAATCCAAACTTTCATCTACATTGAAGCCTAAAAACCAAAAATATTTAGCAGTCCAAAAATAGATATTCTCTCTTCAAAAGTTTTGCAATTTAATTTTTTCTTATAGAATTTATTGAGGGGGAGTTTGGTTATAAATATAACCTAACAATATCAGTTTTGATTGCATAATAAACTCTTATACGTGAAGTGATAAAATCCTGGTTTCAGAAAAATATTACTGGACTGTGACCTATTTGTAAGCGACTTTGAACATCAGTCGCGCTATTTCGTTCACTTTCAGAATAATACCCTCGGGAAAGGCATGAACTCCCTAATCCCTACTGCTAAAGTTCGGTTTTGGTTTGGTTTTATGGCACATCAACCATTGTAGGTTATTAATGCCAAATCCATTTTTATACATATACACAGTTCTATTTCAAATTATTCAGTTTAGCAATATATATATATATATATATATACAGTTCTATTTTTGCAGTTTTTAAAAGGTTCGTAGTTTCAATGTCAAACAATCCCATCTCAACCGATTCAGATACACAGTTTAGTTCTATTTGACCCATAGACAGGTCCCTAATAGATGCTACGACTCCGACCCGGAGTGGACCTCGGAGCAGTGGGAATAAAGGGGTATTCCGCAATTCCCAAAGTTCCAGCATTACGGGAACCTCACCATCAGATTGTTTAGTGTCATAAACAGGACACTCATTGGGAGAGTCTTACCCCTCTGCAAAGAAGCAGTCAGTGTATTTTCCAGCCACAGCTGACTGGGTCACAGGACACTCGTTGTGGGTGGATCTTACCCCTCGGCGGAGAAGCAGTCGGTGTATTTTCCAGCCACAGCTGACTGGGCCACAGAACACTCGTTGTGGGTAGGTCTTACCCCTCGGCGGAGAAGCAGTCGGTGTATTCTACAGCCTCAGCCGACTGGGAAACTCAGTTGCGTATTAAATAGTATCAGTAGTGTCATTTTACAAAGATGGCTTCAGCATTGAATAATCCTCCAAGGTTGATATACCATATAACAAAGAAACCAAACCACACCTATCTTTCTTTTTATCTATGGGTCAAACAGTACCACTACTGTCCTTTAACAAGGATGTCTTTGACATTAAATAACTCATGAAGGTTGGCATGCCATTAAACAAGGAACCCATAATAGTAAAATTTTATCATTAAAGTAAAAGGAAATGATGAAAGCGGTGGAAACTCCATATTAAAGCTTGTAACCTTTGTTGTTGTCGATCTCTCTGAAGGTCAGGGTCATCACATCTATCAATCAATATATATATATATATTAGAGGAAGAATTAGGAGGGAAATTAACCTCTACCACCATCACTCATGCCTATATATTCCCCTTGTCTTTTGACCCTTTCCCTCTTTTTATAGTGTTCGCCAATGGTTCGGGAGACCGGGGTTCAATCCCAGTTCGAGTCATACCAAAGACTCGAAAAATGGTACTTGATGCCACCTTGCTTAGCACTCAGCTTTATAAGATTAGGATCAAGGGTAAAGTAGAGCAATCCCGAGAAAAGAGTAGTGCCCTCTCCTACACCTCTGTGTAGTAGCTATAGAAAAGGGACCCTTCGAGTCACCCTCGACTAAAGTCGCCAACTTTACTTACTTACATTCTCCATTACTTTATTTATTTTTCCGTATTTGCTAAAATGTAAAAAAAAACGCAAAAAATGTTTAGTCTGATGCAGTTCTGTTAATAAAGAATGAAATATTGCCATTAAACCCATTGTAAGTCTTTGATTAATCCATTTTCCACGTATTTTTATTATCTTGACAGATTCACCAAAATCTACCATTTCTTTCTCTCTCTCTCTCTCTCTATATATATATATATATATATATATATAAACGAGGAGCATTAAATAATTTCCCAGACTTTTTTCGTATGGGCACTTTTATTGATAGTACACACATGAAACTCTAATCGCTTTCGAAGTAATCTACTCCGGCTGCAATGCACTTGCTGCACCGTCCCAACAACTACTGGAATGCCCCACGGAAGTCTTCTTGTGTGAGCGTGTCAATGACCTTCGTACAACCTCTTTTATCTCCTCAATTCTCTCATAACGACAGCCTCTGAGCTTAGGGAATAACCAAAAGTCACAGGGAGCAAGGTCTGGACTACAGGGACGATGAGGAACTGTCTTGATGCCCATCTTGGTCAAATAATCTATGACAAGGATGGAGTTGTGGACTGGTGTATTGTCCTGGTGTATTGTCCTGATTTGAAGAGTGCTGGCCTCTTCCCTTGGAATCTCACCCTGAAATCCCTTAAAACCTCAACATAGTAACCCTAACCCCAACCGTTTAGCCAATCAACTCTGGTGTATTGACTTCCTTACTTCTCCCACACCTCTCATCATCCCTCACAGACTCCCTGCCTTCCTTGAATCTCTTATGCTACTCAAAAATTCATGCTCGATTTATGCAAGATGTGCGAAAAACAGTCTGAAGCATTCCATACGTTTCTCTAGCATTTTTTCCAAATTTAAAAGAGAATTTTATTGCATATCGTTCTTCTAAAGTGTCAGATTGCCTTTTTGAAAATCACCAGCTGTGACAATCAGGCTTTAGTAGGGTGTATCTCAATTGCTGCTGTAGCTGTTGATTTGAACCTGAAATCATAAAGATTGGTCAGTCATCTCATAAGATGTACAGCAATAACATACTGAATTTTCAAGAGTCTACAACAATTTTAAATGCCTGTACACAAAAGTCTGGAAACTTATTGAATGCACCACGTATATATATATATATATATATATATATATATATATATATATATATATATATATATATATATATATATGCAAATTTCATTAAACATAATAGACATTTTATGCCTACATATTTTCTTCTGGATCCGTTCGAATTCCCGTATTACTTTTATCGTATTCGGGGGGAATTGATTTAGGTATTGTCCATAGTTGCATGTATCCCTAGTACTTTCTGCCCGACTTTGGGCCATCATCAGGGGAGGATCTATTACAAAAGTGATGTAACTTTTGTTTTAGCAAATTACTACTGTGTAAGGACGTCTTTGCCGTTGAATATTATGTTGTTTGCTTTTAAATGTAATTCTGTAAATAGTGCCAGTAGCATTAACGAAGAAATGCCTAAATATACAGATAGATAGATAGATAGATAGATAGATAGATTGATTGATAAATCCATACTGGGATAGATAGATAGATAGATATGAATAGACTGAGATAGATAGATAGATAGATAGATAGATTGATACTGGGATAGATAGATAGATAGATAGATAGATATGAACAGACTGAGATAGATAGATAGATCCATACTGGGATAGATAGATAGATAGATAGATAGATAGATAGATAGATATGAACAGACTGAGATAGATAGATAGATAGATAGATAGATAGATAGATAGATCCATACTGGGATAGATAGATAGATAGATCCATACTGGGATAGATAGATAGATAGATAGATAGATAGATAGATTGTACATTTTATTGGATGAACATGCATTTATACGAATGTATACACACACAAATACACTGAGTATAAGATAAAGAACGAAATATAACCGCTAATCCCATTCTAAGTGTTTGATTTATTCACTTTTCTACCTATTTTTATCAATGTACATTTTACATCACTTTTCGTATAGTATATTATAATTCTTTTAAAAAATAATCTTAAAAATATTTCGAAAAACTTTTTCCCGCGAAAGATATAAATAAATGAGTACCATGAAAATAACATGTTTGTCCAAACGGGGGACATCTCTCCAGACGGAACCCCTCTTAAACTAGTAGACAAATTCACTTACCTAGGAAGCAGCGTCGCATCAACCGAAAAGGGCATCGACACGAGGTTAACGAAAGCATGGACAGCTATCAATAGGCTATCGATTACATGGAAATCAGACCTAACCGATAAAATGAAACGCAGTTTCTTCCAGGCAGCGGTCGTGTCGATACTGCTATATGGGTGCACTACATGGACTCTAACAAAACGGCTGGAGTAGAAGCTAGACGGCAATTACACAAGAATGCTGCGAGCAATCTTGAACAAGTCCTGGCGGCAACACCTCACAAGACACCAACTGTACGGCCACCTGCCCCCTATCACGAAAACTATTCAAGTTAGACGAACCAGACATGCAGGACACTGCTGGAGAAGCAGGGACGAACTCATAAGTGATGTACTCTTATGGAACCCCACACATGGCCGAGAAAAAGCAGGACGACCAGCACGAACATACATTCAGCAACTATGTGAGGATACGGGATATAGTCCAGAAGCCCTGCCAGAGGCGATGAACGATAGGGAAAAGTGGCGAGAGAGGGTCAGGGATATCCGTGCTACCAGCACGACATGATGATGATGATATATATATATACATATATATACTTCTCACTGCGTTCAGTTTTTACGATTGTCTTAATATCCAAATGATGACAATAGACGGACAAACCTGCGTTGATATGGACCTGTTCGAGAAGATATGAAGAGGAGAAACAATCAGAAGACGTACATGCCAAGTAGACGAGACAGACAGACAGACAAACAGATAGACTGACTGACAGATATAGCAATAAAAATCTCTGCTATACGGAAGGCACACTTTGCTGTAAAAACCGTGTCATTAATTAATAGGTCTAGATTGTCGGAGAAGAATGTGTTTTTTATGGCAGCAATAATGTAGAGTGTCGACTGGTTTAGAACTCTAGGTGACGTTTTTATTTAAATTTTCGCGCCATAAATGTCAGGTAATTAGCATCCGCCATTTTTTTTTCTTGCTGTTTCAATGGATAATGGAGTTTTCTTTCCAAATTCTCTTTGTTGCTTTGTCTTTTTTTCTTCTTACGTTTTGCCCTTCGCTTTTTAAATATTCGTTCCAATTATTGTTATTGTCCTCATGACAGGGAATTAAAAAGAATTTTTAACACTCGTTCTTTTTCTCCTCTCATCCATTACTGTTTTTATCTCTTGCAAACCTCGTCGTCTTTCTTTTACTTCTTTTTTTTGTCGATTTTTTTCTTTGTTTCTTCTTTGGTTGTTTTACTTCACCATCTTGTCACTCTTTCTTTTTATTTCATTTTTTCTTTATCTTCATTTTCTTTCTTCTCTTTGACTTCTATATTTATCTTCCCTTCTTTTTCTTACTTTTTTCCTTTTTTTTCAATCGATTTTTTCTTTTTTTCGTTTGTTTGACTTCATTATCTATCTATCTATCTATCTATCTATTAATTTTCATTTTTTTCTTTGTCTTCATTTTCTTTCTTCTCTTTGACTTCTATATTTTCTTTCCTTCTTTTTCTTACTGTTTTCCTTTCTTTTCCTTCTTTTTCAATCAATTTTTTTCCGTTTGTTTTACTTCACTATCTATCTATCTATCAATCTGCTTGTCTGTTCATATCTATCTATCTATCTATCTATCTGCTTGTCTGTTCATATCTATCTATCTATCTATCTATCTATCTATCTATCTATCTATCTATCTATCTATCTGCTTGTCTGTTCATATCTATCTATCTATCTATCTTTTTATTTTAATTTTTTCTTTGTCTTCATTTTCTTTCTTCTCGTCTATATTTTTCTTCCCTTCTTTTTCTTACTTTTTTCCTTCTTTCCAATCGGTTTTTTTTTTCGTTTGTTTTACTTCACTATCTATCTATCTATCTATCTATCTATCTATCTATCTATCTATCTATCTATCTATCTTTTTTTTCTTTTTTTTTCATCTTTTCTTTATCTTCATTTTCTTTTTTCTCTTTGACTTCTATACTTTTCTTTCCTTCTTTTTCTTACTGTTTTCCTTTCTTTTTCTTCTTTTTCAATCGATTTTTTCTCTTTTTCATTTGTTTTGCTTCACTATCTATCTATCTATCTGTCTTCACTATCTATTTTGAAATTTTCACTATCATTTACTTCACTATCTATCTATCGATCTATCCATTTTAAAATTTTCCTTTCATTTTTCCTTTCTTTCTTACATACTTTTTCTTCGCTAACGATTCAGTATTTTTCTTTTCTTCTTTTTCTTACATTTTTCTTCTCGTTCATTGATGTTTTTTTTTTTTCTCTCTTCCCTGACAAAAATATGTTTGGAAATGATTAGAACCAGAGTGGAATACTTGACCCCATTTAACTAAGTGCAAATTATTTGTATTGGATAGGAATACTTAAAACCATTTTATTGGGTGCAAATTATTTCTATAAGACAGGAATAGTTGAAACCATATATCCGACTATAAAGTATTAATCATCATCATCATCATCATCATGTCGTGCCAGTATTTGTCGCTGCCTCCCACCAGACACGACTTGACACAAGGTCAAAAGCCCAAAGGCCGATTAAAGTGGGGATAAAGGGGAGGGGAGGTCGGGAACGAGCCGAGACTCGAACCCTGCTTGTCTGTGCTGCTCATCGGCTCACTTAGTGCAATGTGAGCCTGATGAGGCAAGCAGTTTCACGAACCCAAATGTGGGTCCGGGCACGTATGCCAGTTAACGGCTTAAACTAGACGCTTGGTCTAGTGCCGTGCATGGGGGACAAAGGAGACAAAAATGCAGCTCGCCCACCCGAAGGTAGCCTAGTCGAAACTAGGTGCCTAATTAAAGGCCCCAAGTCTGCCATTGTTCCTTTTCCAGGGCCACGCTCCGGACCGAAGTCCAGAACAGGCCCCGGGGCGCTCGCCAAGAGCGTGCCACCAGCACAGATATCCCTCACCCTCTCTCGCAACCTCTCTCTATCGTTCATCGCCTCTGGCAGCTCTTCAGGGCTACATCCCGTATCCTCACATAGCTGCTGTATGTATGTTTTAGCTGGTCGTCCTGATTTTGCTCGGCCCTATGCGGGGGTCCATAGGAGTACATCACTTATGAGCTCGTCCTTGCTTCTCCAGCAGTGTCCTGCGTGTCTGGTTCGTCTAGCTTGGATAGTTTTCGTGGTGGGAGGCAGGAGGCCGTATAGTTGCTGCTTTGTGGGGTGTTGCCGCCAGGACTTATTCAATATTGTTTGCAACATTCTTGTGTAATTGCTGTCTAGCTTCTTCTCTTGCCGTTTTGTTAGTGTCCAAGTGGTGCATCCATACAACAGTATCGACACGACCGCTGCCCGGAAGAAACTGCGTCTCATTTTATCGGTCAGGTTTGATTTCCATGTGATCGATAGCTTATCGATAGCTGTCCATGCCTTCGTTAGCCGCGTGTCGATATCTTTTTTGGTTGATGAGACACTGCTTCCTTGGTAGGTGAATTTGTCTACCAGTTTCAGAGAGGTTCCCTCTAATGTGGAAATGTCACCTGCTTGATTAAAGCACATATATTCAGTTTTGTGTGCATTGACATGGAGGCCAATGCCTGCAGTGGCTCGTTCCAAACTATGAAGTAGTGTTTCGGCTCGGTTGGAAGTATTTGCTAGTATCGCTATATCATCGGAGTAGGAATACTTAAAACCATTTTATTGGGTGCGAGTTATTACTATAGAACAGTAATACTTGAAGCTATATAATAGCGTGCAAATTATTTCTATTAGATAGGAATACTTGAAACCATATACCTGTCTATAAAGTATTAGTAATAGATGTAAATAATCAAAATCAGATGATTATGTGTGAATTATCTATATTAACGATAGTTGCTTCAAGATACAATCATTTACAAATTCTTATTATTATCTCTTTGAAAATATATAATAACTTGAAATACTTGAAACCTTATACAACTTCTTGATATCAGATAGTAATACTTAAAACTATAAAACTATATACGAACAAATTATTATTATTATTATTATTACTCATTAGAGTTTTCACATCAGTGTAAGTTGATGGTTTTTCACTGGAGTCTGAGTGATAGCAAGTCTCCTCAAGTCTCCAGCAATGGCCGTTCTCAGCAATGCTCTCGTTTGGATAGTCCCTTCCCGTCCGCCAACTTCCAAGTCCTCCAGGCCTTTTAATAATCCTTTAGTTACTGTGCCTAAAGCGCTAATCACAATTGTTATAATCGTCACTTTCATGTTCCACAGCTTTTTCAATTCTCTAGCAAGGTCGAGGTACTTATCCTTCTTTTCAATTTCCCTCAGATTTATTCTGTGGTCTGCCGGGACAGCAAAGTCGACAGTTTTGCAAATTCTTTTTTTTTTTTTTTTATTGATTATTATAAGGTCTGGTCTTCTGGCCTAGATTAGTTGATCCGTTTGTATGTTAAAGTCCCATAGGAGTTTATGTGTGTCATTTTCAAGGACAGGTGCTGGGTTGTGCATATACCATTTGTTTTTATGGTCAAAATTAAATTTCCTGCACATTTCCCAGTGGATCACCTTGCCAACCCAGTTGTGTCTCGCCTTATACTCCTTCTGTGCTAATTTGCTGCATTCGCTTATTATATGATTGATCGTTTCGTCTCTGTCACCGCATAACATACATTTACTGATTTGTTGTGTATTATTATTATTATTATTATTATTATTATTATTATTATTATTATTAATTCCCTAGCAAGGTCCAGGTATTTATCCTTCTTTTCACTTTCTTTTAATTTTACTCAGTCTTCCGCCGGGAAAGCAAAGTCCCCGATTCTGCTGGTTTATTTTTATTATAATTATCACTAATTACTCATTAGAGTTTTTCACTGGAGTTTGAGAGACAACAAGTCTCCTCAAGTCTTCAGGACTCTTCTCAGTATTCTAACCGTTTCCAATAATGCTGTTGTTTGGATGGTCTCCGCTCGACCGCCAACTTCCAAATCTTCCAGGCCCTTTAATTATCCTTTAGTTACCGTTCCAAAAGCACCAATCACAATTGGTATAATTCTCACCTTCATGTTCCATATTATTATTATTATTATTATTATTATTAATTAATTAATTAATTAATTTTTGACTTTACTTTCGTCTTCAAATTCTTCGTCTTGTTTTAACCCAAGATCTAGGGTGACGGAAGGTAGAGATTATATGCATTCTCTCCCCCTCTCTCTCTCTATATATATATATATATATATATGTTAAAGGTGACTAACCTATGACCAGAGTAATGGACTTACCGAAAGGGTATATTAATCAAGAACTAAGCTGTAGTAAGCCTGTCTTCGTGTACGTTGGCACCTCATATCTCCGTGTTGAGTCATTTATTTATTTATTTAACAATATATATATATATATATATATAGTCATCCACAGACAGTCTGTTTCTTTCTATCAGAACTCTTCAGTGTGGCTAGACACGCAGGACGCTCGAAGCCGGGATCGAAACGCGTCCAACTTTACGTTAGACTAAGTTTCAGACCTCTCGGCCACCACGTTAGCTAAGGGAATCTTAAGGTATTTTATTTAGCAACAGCAGCAGCAGCAGCCTTTGTTTACATTTTTTATACCCTTTCGGCTACCAGAGTGCTCAATTCTTTCGAAGAGCTTTGCATTACGCTAGCGGCGGCCGACAATTCCTTCGCCAGAGAGCTCAACCCCCATGGGGGAGCGTATATATTGTCATCTACAGACAGACTGTTTCGTTCTATCAGAACTCTTCAGTGTGGCTAGACACGCAGGACGCTCGAAGCCGGGATCGAAACCCGTCCAGTTCTGCAAAGTGCAATTTTTTGTTTTTTTCTTCATCATACTCATGACTCCCTCTATTTCTGACACAATGGCAGTTTTAAATTGCCAATTTTTTTTTTCAATTTCTATTTATTGGTCTTCGTATTTATTTTATTTTACACTTTGATTGATATGTTATTATCTGTTGGCACTGACATATCAATTTGAAGGCAGTTTTTTTTTCATTGTCCTTAGCCACAATATTTGCTTTATTTCTGTTTATTTTACTGTCACTTTTGAGAGTAAAGTCCCAGAGAATAGTATGTCCTTTGAGTTCTTTCATTGGTTTCTAGTTGATGTCTATTATTATTAATATTATTATTATTTCCTCTTTGAGAGTTTTTCACATCTGCGTTAGCTGATGGTCTTTCACTGAAGTTTGAACGACAACAAGTCTCTTCACGTCTCCAGCACTCTTCTCAGTCTGATGCAGTAGTTTGGATGGTCTCCACTCGTCCTCTTATTTCTAAGTTCTCTTGTCCTTTTACCTGTCCTTTGTGCGACTGTACAAAGAGCACCAATTCCACTTAGTATAATTGTCACTTTCATGTTCTACAGTTTTTTTCAAATCCCTAGCAAGGTCCTGGTACTAATCTTTATTTTCATTTTCTCTCAATTTTACTCTGTGGTCAGCCGTGGCAGCAAAGTTCACATTACAGCAAGTTCTCTTTTTTTCACATCAGCGTTAATTGATTGTTTTCCTCTGGAGTTTGAGTGACATCAAGTCTCCTTGTAACACAGGCATACATGAATACGTGAAACGTACATGTAATGTTCATAAAATGTTCATATGTAACATAGAACATTGGAATCCCGAAACACAAAAACACTTACGACTTCTTAGTTCAGGTACGAAACTTTTTATTACCTTTGAGTTTAAAGGTTTTTCGACATAAGGAGAGAGATACACATTCTTTCTATGCTGACTTTTCCATCTGCCCCAAACCATGTGCGCACCCGCCACAAGGCCACGGCGAGCAAGCGAAAGTCAACCGTCTTCTTCGTAGCCAGAAACTCAACTCTGACTTTTTTCAACCCCACCAAATCCTCCGCGCGTGCTTCCATTGCATGACGTCATTTACATCCCCTGGTCCAATGTTCTCTCTGGGATTTTTATTTTGACATCTCAGAATGTCACGTCCGCTCCGCGCGCGCACGTGAACACCTGCGCTCATGTTTGCACCTAACTAACCTATGCACCAAGCCGAAAGGTTCTCAGCCTAACTAAACCTAAAAGCAAGATATATAAAACGAAATCCCTCGGCCATTATATTACATCCTGAAGTCTCCAGGACTCTTCTCAGTATTCTGGCTGATCTCAATAATGCAGTAGCTTGGATGGTCTCCACTCGTCCTCTTATTTCCAAGTTCTCCAGTTTCTTTATTAATACTTTGGTGACTGTACCAAGAGCATCAATTATAATTTGTATAAACGTCACTTTCATGTTCCACAGTTGTTTTTTCAATTATCTAACAAGGTCAACCTACTTGTTCTTTTTTTTTTTTTTCATTTTCTTTTAAATTAACTCTATGGTAAATCGGAACAACAAAGACCACAATTTTGTAAGTTCTCTTTTCTTTTTTTTTTTTGTTATTGTTGATTATTATAAGGTCTGGTTATCTGGCTGAGATTAAGTGATCCGTTTGTATGTCAAAATCCCATCGGAGATTGTGTTTCTCATTCTCAAAGACAGACGTTGGGTTGTGCATATGGGACAATACCTCCTCGGTCCCCCGATACGTCAACTTCTTCAAACCATTTCACTTCTTGGCCGGAGATCAACTGGTGGTTCCGATAGGGGCATCGCACATTTCTTCGTGGCAACAAGAAATACAATCAAGGGAGTTGGAAGAAAGAGAGCAAACGAACAAACGAACAATATGCTTGGGTTAATTCAAAGTGCAAGAAGAGGAGTTATGTAACATTGCATTCCCTATGTGCATATGTAGACTAACGCTAGCGTGGATTTCTAGCGAAATTTCTACAAAGCTACTAGGAATGCCAACCCATCTTGACCGGTTTTCCCTCACTGCGCTGGACTCTCTCTCATGCCAACTGGTCACTTCTCTGCTGTCCAGTGTCGACTGGCCACTCGTGTCACCCTTCGCCAACCGACTTCTGTGAGTTCCTTTGTCCAACTCCTACTGGCCTTCCCTTGCCTACTTCCGGTCGCGTCGAGATCTCGAGTCCAAACCCTTTGTCTGGTTTTGCGCCCAAACAGACAAAGAGATCATCTGCTTAGCGGACCACCTACATAGTGTTACACATATATAATGTTTGCATGGTTAAATTTAAATTTCTTCCGCAAATACCAGTGGATCACTATGAGCAGCCAGTCATGTATAGTCTTATATCATTATTATTATCATACTCCTTTAAAGTTTTTCACATCAGCGTTAACTGATGGTTTTACACTGGAGTTTGGGTGACAGCAAGTCTCCTCAAGTCTCCCAGACTCGTCTCAGGATTCTGGCCGTTCTTAGCAATGCTGTCGTTTGGATAGTCTCTCCCCGTTCGCCAATTTCCAAGTCTTCCAGGCCTTTTAATAATCCTTTAGTTACTGTGCCTAAAGCACCTATCACAATTGGCACAATCGTTACTTTCATGTTCCACAGTTTTTTTCAATTCTCTAGCAAGGTCGAGGTACTTATCTTTCTTTTCCCTTCCCTGCGAGTTTTTCTTACTAGCGTTAACTCATGTCTTTCACTTGTGTCTGAGTGACATCAAGTCTACTCAGATCTCCAGGACCCATTCCAGTATTCTACCTGATCTTAGCAATACTGTAGTTTGGATGATCTTGGCTCGTCCAACTCCTTACCAAGCATCCGAGGGCCGTTCCAAGTGCACCTATTATAATTGGTATCACAGCCATCTTCATGTTCCATGGCTTGCAGAAATAGTCATGTGACACCAGACAATTGTGTTTAAAACCTGTTTCATAATTTTGGAGCCAAATCTAACCGCACAGTTCACAGCGTTTTTGTTTAATCAGCGTCGACACCTCAGAGAATATATTAACAATCGCACAACACTTTCAAAACTTAAAAGAAAATTACAAAAGCCAGCCTAAAAGTTTTGATATAAAATTGTCTTACCCCAATAAGTTGGTTAAGTCTTACTTGCTTGTTAAAGACCTTTGTTTTGTACATATCTAAAAGAATTATCATATTACCTACTACTCAAGTTGTCATATTAGCAATAACTTTATTTCATTGATAAATCTATATTTATTATCATTAATTACATTTAATGAGGTGCACGTGGGGTAGTCGTTATCGTCGCTGGAAATGGACACGGCGACACGAGTTCAAATCCTGGACCTGACTGATTGCATTTCACATAGCACTAATACCCTTGGGGAAGGTATGAATCCAATTATTCTCCCTCCAGCTATGGGTAAATAGTAGGACAGACTAGGTTCTTCAGCCTTGGTTAGGCAACTAGTCTAGGAGAAGGAAAACTCTGAATTCAAACCTGTTAAACTCCGCTTAAAAATTGACCTTGTGTCATATCCTACCCGAGTGGAGGGGTTGGTAAATAGTATCATTAATTACATTTTGAAAGAAAGAAAATTACATACTACTAAGACCCAATGAGAAGGTGCCTTTTGACATACTCGCAAACCCTCCACAAATTACGAACTTTAGTCTTTATTTGCGGTCCATAAAACAATACCTGATATCAGAAATTGAAACTGGGGTTGTCTTACGAGAAAATCATCAAACCAAACATTCATTTATAGAATGTGATTTTTTTCTATGTATCGTTTAGATACATAAGGATATATAACACTAGAGATTTGTAACATAGGACCAAAAAAACTATATGTAAAATATAGATGCAGAACAATCCGAAACACTGACGACTCTCGTTGTTCAGGCACGAAACGTTTATTCACTTCTTGACTTTTAGTCTTTCGACTCGAGGAAAGAGAGACACAATTTTTTCTATGCTGACTGTTCCTACATCGCCCACAGTCAACTCCCCAGGTGGACTGGCCCGGCCCAGATTCAAAAATCAACTAACGTCTTTTTCGAAATCACCAAAAATCTCAGTCCATCGTTTCCGGGCATGACGTCATCCACACCCCAGTCTTATTTCCTATCTGGGTTTTTTATTATGACATTTGTGATTGTCATATCCTCTGCGCGCGAGCGTGAGCTGTACTCAATGTGTGCACATGCACTAATAGCCGAATAGTTCAAAGCCCAACCAAACCGAATGATAAAATATAATTAACGAAAAGTGATTAATATAAAAAAAAATCATTCCATAATTATACAACACATTGATATTAAATCTGGTTTTGAAACCGACTTCTCGACCATATATTTGTGTTCCCCCACACCCTCTTTCTTTCTTCTTTCTTTCTTTCTTCGAACGAGTATAAATCCAAAAAGATATTTTTTGTAATTTTTTTCTCTCCATTACGAGATGGTTATCTGAAGAGGTTGGTTACTCATATAGAGTGGCAAGCTGAAATAAATTTATAATAGCCAAATGACGGTTTGCTGAGTTTTTCTTCCAATTACATGATTTAGCTAGATATGAAATTCATAAATTCATATATCAATTATCATACACTGAGCACTCCTGGAGATTTATAAGAATCCTCTTACACATTTTCAAATTGATTAATTCCTACTGCCTCCAATAAGTTTACAAACTTTTTTGTACAAGCATTTAAAATTGTCGTAGACTCTTGAAAATTCAGTATCTTTTTGCTGTTCATCATTTGAGATGACTGACCAATTTTTATGATTTCAGGTGCAAATGAACAGCTACAGCAGCAATTGGAATACACCCTACTAAAGCCTGATTGCCTCAGCTGGTGAATTTCAAAAATGCAACCTGGACGTGAGGAGATTTTAGAAGAACGATATGCAATAAAATTCTGTTTTAAACTTGGAAAAAATGCCACAGAAACGTATAGAATGCTTCAGACTGCTTTTCGACCATCTTGCATGAATTGAGGAGATGTTTTTGAGTGGCATGAGAAATTCAAGGAAGGCAGGGAGTCTGTGAGGGATGATGAGATGTGTGGAGTTGATTGGCCAAATAAAGAATTTCGTGGATAAAGACCGTCGTGTGCCTATAGAGACAATAAGTGCATAGTTTGATGTCCGTGTGGGAACTGTACACACAATTATTAGCGAGGAATTAAAGATGCGGAAGATTTGCGCCAAGTTTGTCCCAAGGGTGCACAGAGAAGATCAGAAAGAAAGACATTGTCATGACAGCAGGGAGATGGTCGAGCTGATCAATTCAGATCCCGTTGTTCTTGATACTCTGATGACTTGCGATGAAAGCTGGATCTACTGCTATGACCAGAGACCAAGAGACAGACCCAAGAAGGCCAGACAGAGCAAATCCACCCATAAAACTTTGATGGTCCCTTTTTTGACAGCACTGGCATGATCTACATGCACTGGGTTTCCACAGGACAGACAGTCAACAAGGAATACTATATTGAGGTTTTAAGGGAGTTCAGGAAGAGATTCCGTCGGAAGAGGCCAGCACTCATCAAATCGGGTCCTTGGCATTTCCACCAGGACAATGCACCAGTCCACAATTCCAACCTTGTCCCAGACTATTTGACCAAGATGGGCATCAAGACAGTTTCTCAGCCTCCCTATTGTCCAGACCTTGCTCCATGTGACTTTTAGTTATTCTCTAAGCTCAAGGAAAACCATAGAGGCTGTTCTTATGAGACAATTGAGGAGATGAAAGAGGCTGTGACGAAGGTCATTGACACGCTCACACTAGAAGACTTCCATGGGGCCTTCCAGAAGTTATTGGAACGGTACAACAAGTGCATTGCAGCTGGAGGAGATTACTTCGAAGGGGATTAGAGTTTCATATGTGTACTATCAATAAAAGTGCCTATACGAAAAAAGTCTGGAAAATAATTGTGAGCTCCTTGTATATATATATATATATATATATATATGTGTGTGAGTGTGTGCATTAGTTTTTACATATATATTTAATGGCATAGATGCTTTTCTGTGACAGCTAGTTTTATGCCGTCTTCACACGGCAATCATTATCTGGCAGAAAAAGAAGGATTTTGGAGAAATTAAAAAAATCGAAAAGATATAGTCAAAAGAATTTTCACATTTGAATTGCGTATAAATCTTTTGACAATATCTTTTCGCTTTTTTTTATTCTTCCGAAATCTTTCTTTTTCTGCCTGATGATGTAAAGATGGCAAGAAACCAGTAGACGTTGATAAGCATCCATGTCAGTAAATGTTTATAAGATATATATATATATATATATATATATATATATATATATATATATATATATATATATGTTTATCTAGCGTCTCCTCAACCGAAAAAGACATCGACACGCGGCTAACGAAGGCATGGGCAGCTATCGATAGACTTTCGATCATATGGATATCAGACCTGAACGATAAAATGAAACGCAGTTTCTTCCCGGCAGCGGTCGTGTCGATACTGCTATATGGATGCACTACTTGGACGCTAACTAAACGGTCGGAGAAGACGCTAACTAAACGGTTGGAGAAGACGCTAGACGGCAATTACACTAGAATGTTGCGAGCAATATTGAACAACACCCCACAAGGCACCAACTATACGGCCACCTGCCCCCCATCAAAAAAACTATCCAAGTTAGACGAACTAGACATGCAGGACACTGCTGGAGAAGCAAGGACGAGCTCATAAGTGATGTACTCCTATGGACCCCTGCATATGGCCAAGCAAAAACAGGACGACCAGGTCGAACATACGTACAGCAGCTATGTGAGGATACGGGATGTAGCCCTGAAGACCTGTCAGAGGCGATGAATTATAGGGAGAAGTGGCGAGAGAGGGTCAGGGATATCCGTGCTAGCGGCATGAAATGATGATGATGATGATGATGATTATTATTATTATATTATATAATAGCTCTGTCACAGATATTGAGCACTCTCCTAATTATACCGCATTTGGTCTGCTACAAACCCACCAATGAGATAGTGACAACCATACACAATATATATATATTGAAAAGTAAAAGGATCCCATTTTAGGATCTGCAACCATTTTGTGTGGCGCAATTGCCTAGCACGGATATCCCTGACCCTCTCTCGCCACTTCTCCCTATAATTCATCGCCTCTGGCAGGTCTTCAGGGCTACATCCCGTATCCTCGCATAGCTGCTGTACGTATGTTCGACCTGGTCGTCCTGTTTTTGCTTGGCCATATGCGGGGGTCCATAGGAGTACATCACTTATGAGCTCGTCCTTGCTTCTCCAGCAGTGTCCTGCATGTCTAGTTCGTCTAACTTGGATAGTTTTTTTGATGGGGGGCAGGTGGCCGTAGAGTTGGTACCTTGTGGGGTGTTGTTCAATATTGCTCGCCACATTCTAGTGTAATTGCCGTCTAGCGTCTTCTCCAACCGTTTAGTTAGCGTCTTCTCCAACCGTTTAGTTAGCGTCAAAGTAGTGCATCCATATAGCAGTATCGACACGACCGCTGCCGGGAAGAAACTGCGTTTCATTTAAATGATAAACAAGAATAAACAAAGCAACCAAAGGGATTATCGTAAACCAGTGCAATGAAATTATACCCCACTAGCTTAAAAATATTTTGTAATCTAATACAACAGAAAAGTGGGCATGTTTACAGGTCATTGAGTGCAAAAATAAAGACTGCTTCTCTATGGTAAATCCATTTATTTACATTATTTTTAATAGTATTTAATTGAATCTTAGCATGAATATTTGAAACTGCTGTTATTAATGACAGAGTTGTGATCAATGATCGGGGGTGGGTAGTGGTCATATAATCCCGCCTTAACTCTCAGTACTCGGTCACAGACCCTTTCATGTCACGTGTCTCTCGAACGACTGGTAACCAGTTAAGTGACAACCGCAAGTCGCGCTCGTGTGTGCATTGGTAAAACCCGCGTCGAGTCCCAGCCTGCTTTCTTTCTTTACGTTTTTCGCTCGTTTCTTCTTCTTCTTCTTCTTCTTCTTCTTCTTCTTCTTCTTCTTCTTCTTCTTCTTCTTCTTCTTCAATACATTTTTGGGGTTCATTCTTCTTTTTTCTACTTTCCTTTACATTTCTTTTTCTCCCCCCCCTCCTCTTCTTTATTCTTCTTTTTCTTCTTCTTCAACATTTTTTCGGCTTGAAGAATAAAGCCGAAAAAAGTTTATTTATAAAGTTTATTTATTTTCTTCTTCTTCTTCTTCTTCTTCTTCTTCTTCTTCTTCTTCTTCTTCTTCTTCTTCTTCTTCTTCCTTGATTATCTACCTCTTCAACGTCCCCGTTTTCATCTTCAGCCTAATTCTTCTTTTTCAACTTTTCTTTTCTTTTTTCTTTCCATCCTCCTACTCCTCTTTCTTCTTCGTTTTCTTCTTCAACTTTTTTTCGGCTTTATTCTTTTCTTTCGACTTTTCTTTTTTTCCTCTTCACCCTTCTTCTTCTGTTCCTCCTCCTCCTCCTCCTCCTCCTCCTTCTTCTTCTTCTTCTTTTTTGATTATATTCTTATTATACTTCCTCTTTTTCAACTTAGGCCTATTTCTTCCTTTTTTACTTTTCTTTTTTTTCATTTCTTTTCTTCCTACCCCTCCTCCCACATCTTGCTCTACTTCTTCTTCCACCTAGATTATCTTCTCTTCAACCTTCTTCTTCTTCTTCTTCTTCTTCTTCTTCTTCTTCTTCTTCTTCTTCTTCTTCTTACTACTACTACTACTCGATTTGTTTTCATTTATTCATCTTTCTCTTCTGACAAAATAGTGCTTGTAACATGCACACTGTTTCATGTGTACACTTATGGAGAATAGATTACTTTTCGTACATGCATTATATATATATATATATATATATATATAAGTGAGTCGTACAAGTGATTGCCTTATCGATGAGAAATTCCAGTAATGAATCTTCATTTTTCTCTTGGGTGACTAAGAATAGACACACACAGACAATTCACGACACACGTGCAACTAATTCATTTCCTTATAAGAAGCATTTATGAAGAAGAAAGAAATGAATAAGAAAAGGAAGAAAAGAAGGAAGAAATGAAAGAAAGAAAGAATGATGAAAGAAAGAAAAAAGAAAGAAAAAGTAGGAAAAATTAGTAAAAGAAAGAAAGAAAGAAAGAAAGAAAATTGAATATAAGACAAGAAAAAAGTAATGAAGATTAGTGTAAAGAAAGAAAGAAAGAAAGAAAGAAAGAAAGAAAGAAATATTTTTATTAAGGAGAAAGAAAGACTTAATGATGGAAAAAGAAAAAAGAAAGATTCTTATAAAGAAAAAAAGAAAGAAAGAAAGACTTAATGAAAGAGAAAGAAAAAAGTAAGAAAGATACTTATTAAGGAGAAAGGAAGAAAGAAAGAAAGAAAGATTTTCATTAAGGAGAAAGAAAGACTTAATTATGGAGAAAGAAAAAAGAAAGATTCTTATTAAGAAAGAAAGAAAGAAAGACTTAATGAAAGAGAAAGAAAAAGAAAGATTCTTATTAAGGAGAAAGAAAGAAAGAAAGAAAGAAAGAAAGAAAATTAATGAGGGAGAAAGGAAAAGAATGAAAGACGCTTTCTGATGTGAAAGAAAGAAAAAAAAAGTTTTATAAAGAAAGAAAGACAGAGTTAATGAAGGAGAAAGAAAAAAAGAAAGAAAGACAAAATACAAAGGAAGAGAAAGGGAAGAACGGACAAAAACGTCCGGCAATCTGGCGCAGTTTTTATGGGAGCTCGGTAGGTGTGGCCGTGTGTCGGTCGAAACTCATCAAACTCCAGACACGTGTCTTATAAACAATGGTGCAGACAGAAAGGGCACTGTAGCGGCGGCGGCGGCGGCGGCGGCTAGGGGCTGTGCGTGTGTGTGTGTGTGTGACAAATGGAAAGAACGGAAAGCCGCGTGTGATCTGTCTCAATAACTCGGACCTATAAGGCTGAAATGACGGAGAATTGGAGAAATGAAACGCGACAAAAGAATATTCTAGACAAGACTTCTGTTTATGGTCGGTCGAGAACGAAGGGGAAAAAAAAATATACACGATATTTGAGAGAGAGAGTGAGAGAGAGAGAGAGAGAGTGAGAGAGAGAGATGGAGAGGAAACCTACAAAGGCGCATTTTCTATGGATCATTTCTCCACGGGGTTTGATGGGAATTGACCAGTTTTCGTTTTGGCTTCGTTGCTATGATTCTTTTTTCTTTTCTAAACCAGAGACTTTGACATTTTGATTGTCTCAAGCTCTACGTAAGAGGTAGAGAGATATATAAGAATATATTAAGATAGATAGATAGATAGATAGATGGGAGGAGATAAATATTGGACTGTGGCAAATATGGATAGATTGAGAAAGAGAGAGAGAGAGAGCGCAAAAGAGAGAGAGAGAGAGAAGCATAGTAAACGGAAGACGTAGTAGATAGTGAAAATAGGTAGAGAGATGTATAAGAATAAATTAAGATAGATAGATAGATGCGGGGAGATAAGTATTGAACGGTGGATAAATATTGATATATTGAGAAAGAGAGAGAGAGAGAGAGAGAGAGAGAGACAGACAGACAGACAGACAGACAGACAGATAGACAGAGGAGGAAGATGAAGCGGGAGGAAGAGAGTTTTGAAGGAAGAGATAGATTAATAGATAGATTATGATCAAACAGATAGATAGATAGATAGATGCGGGGAGATAAATATTGAACTGTGGCAAATATGGATAGACTGAGAAAGAGAGAGAGAGAGAGAGAGAGAGAGAGGAGGAGGAGGAGGAAGATGAAGAGAGAGGAATAGAGCTTTGAAGGATGAGATAGATTAATAGATAGATAATTATCAAACTGATAGATAGATAGATTTGAACAGACTCATATACATGAATAGGTATGAAGAAATTTTCATTTCTTCTAGCCCTTCATTGCACTTCTCTCGACAGCTAAAGCGAGCACCACTAAAACGTTGCCTTTTAATTTACGCCCGATAAACGTGGGGCGTGTCCCGAGGGAGAGACGTCCGTTCTTCTTCTTGGCCAACGTCGGGCGTTGACAGTCGTTGACAAGCCCGTTCCGTATTCGCAATTCTTTTAATATTCTTTTCCCGCTTTTTTCTTTTTTTGTTTTTTATTTCTCTGACCATCTTTAATCATTCTTTCTTTTCTTTTTCTTTTTTTTTTTTTTTTTTTTTTTCTTCTCTCTCCTGCCCGCTAAACGCGCGTTGACAGAGTGTATCACATATAAAAATGGCCCGGCGTACGTCTCCGGGATCAGATCGGAACTGAACTGAGAAAAAAACGTTAAACGGTTTGTTTGTTGGTTGGTTTTGCCTCGTAAGGTTGCCCAGTTGTCTTCAGAATTAGTTTGAGTCTTTCTTTGGAGCACAGACTTTTAACAAAGAAAAAAGAAAAAAGAAAAAAAAACGACGCTAAGAAATATCTAACAGGAGAGATTGCCACGAGAGGTGGTTTTGTTCCATAAAAGTCAGAAGACACTGCGCTTATACTTGGTAATATCGTCTTCCTAATTTCTTCTTCTTCTTCTTCTTCTTCTTCTTCTTCTTCTTCTTCTTCTTCTTCTTCTTTAGTCTTTTATATAGTTATATCATTCTTAACCCTTTTCATTTCTTCTTCTTCTTTTTAGTCTTTTATATAGTTATATCATTCTTAACCCTTTTCATTTCTTCTTCTTCTTCTTCTTCTTCTTCTTCTTTTCTTCTTCTTCTTTAGTCTTTTATATAGTTATTTCATTCTTAACCCTTTTCATTTCTTCTTCTTCTTCTTCTTCTTCTTCGTTTATTTAGTTATTTCATTCTTAACCCTTTTAATTTTTTCTTCTCCTTCTTCTTCTTCTTCTTCTTTAGTCTTTCATTCAATTTAATTCTTAACCCTTTTCATTCCTTCTTCTTTTTCTTCTTCTTGAGCGTTTCAACACTTCCCTCTTATTTTTTTCATCTTCATATGAAAATATACATAGACAGAGAGAGAGAGAGAGAAGAGAGAGAGAGATATGTACATCGAAAACAAAAAATGTATAAGAAGCAGGAGACATATATATATGTATAAAGTCATCCACAGACTGATCTGTTTCGTTCTATCAAAACTAATCAATGTGGCTAGACATACTAGCTTCCGTAGCTGGGATCGAAACCTGGTTGACTCAAATGCTAATCCAAGCTTCTACCCATCAGCCACGTAGAAACAGTAACAACGGAGTAAATTTTAAACGGTTATGAATCACAATTACTATTGTTTACGTACATCCGCTTAACGGCTACCGAGAGCTCAACTCATATTTGAAGAGCCTTGCAACAAACGCTAATGTCAACGCGATTACTTCATTCGCTTAGAGAATTCCACCCTACGGGAGTAGGGGAGTATATACATATATATACATATATATATATATATATATATATATATATATATATATATATATATAACACTGATTCCATTCTTCAAAAGTATAGGATTATGAAATCAATAAAGTGGTAAATGACTCAGGAGAAATCAGTTAACCTGTTAACATTTCAATATCAATTCGCTTCTTTTGTTAAGTAATTTTTTTACCATGTTCTAAGAGACAGTTTGTTTCTTTTTCATTTATAGATTAGATGAAAAAATATTAAAAACATTGATCCAAAGAAACATACACCCCACTGATCCTAACTAAAAAAATAAAACTTATTATATAGTATAATAAATTTAAAACCTTCAACTTAGTCATT
>OY757944.1:16194495-16254495 GCA_963585895.1 Sepioteuthis lessoniana
ACATCTAACATGGATTACTTCAAAACGATCTGCACATATGAAAACTTATCTATGTCTGCGTATTTCTTTAAAAGACGGGAGGATTTTTCATGTCTCTCGAAAAGTCCAACATTTTCAAATATCAATCCATGTACTTAATATTTTTAAATTAAGAACGCTATATGCACGTTAGTATCTTTTCGTTCAATACATTTTATCGGCTCCTGTTCTCTCGACAAGCATTCATCGCTGTGTGAACAATTCTCATGATATCAAAGCCCTGATGAAGGTTATCAAAACCGAAACGTTTAACGTTGGCTTTACATCACAATAGATTCATCTAATTTGGATTATTGTGTTTTTCTATTTTTTTCATACTGTCGGATACAGATCCGTATTTACTTTCATAGGAGTCTTACCCCTCTGCAGAGGTGCATTCAGTCTATACTACAGCCCCAGGCGAGTGGGCACTGAACACTCGTTGAGAGATGGGTGGGGGGTCTTACCCGTCTGCAGAGGTGCAGTCAGGGTATTCTACAGTATATCCCCAGCCGACTGGCCAAGTTGATTTTCTGTTAAACAAATAAACTAAATCAAACTTGTTTAAATTTTGTCGTCTAAATTCTCGATATAACAAAGATATCTATGAAATACTAATCAAAACCCTTCCTTCCTAAATAGAAGCACCAGTCTCATTATGGAAGGCAGTTATTCCAGTGTTGTATAGTATACTGTGTCGTTATTAACAATGAGGAACACGTATGTATATAAAAATATTTATTTATTATTTTCGGCGATGATACTTGTGTGGAGCAGAAAGCGATTGCAGAGAGTGCGCGCACACGGAGGAGCTGTCGGGAGACGGAAGAGCCAGAAATTCGGCCGAAATTCGGGAACTTACATAGTCTTCAACTCTCACGTGACCTGCAGCAATTCCTCTTTTTCGTTAACCATGGTTATGCCCACATCTCACTTCTTTGCTTTCCATTGGTTATGTTGTCTGCTTCCCATTGGCTACTCGCCCAATCCCGGTTCTGTGGGCGTACGCATCTGCCACTATCACCGAATTCAACCACGCCCACCGTTCAGGTGATTTTCCGATATCTTTATCTGGATGCACTTGTTTTCAACATAGCAACTGTGGGCATGATGACATTTCGGCAATCACCTTGTTGATATTATGCTTGAGCGGATGTAATCCTGTCAACATCCTCTGATACACAGCACCTGTGGACATGATAACATTTCGGTGATCACACCAGTCTTATCAATCTGTCAACAACATCTGCGGTATTCACACCCGCAGGTCACGTTAATATATTACACCAGTAAGTCAAGGGTTCTCCAATGAATCATTACAGACAAATAAAAAATGCAATCGAACATTAGAAAAATAGTTAAGATCAACCATTTACAAATAATTTGGATTATTCTGATCTTCTCCTTTCTTCATACTATCGGATTCAGATCTGTATTTACTTTCATATATATGTATGCGCTTATGAAAAAAGCATTCATATAAATCTAACCTAATTTTATTTATGCTTTTTTTTATAAATGCATCCATACCTATCTATCTTTCGTTTAAGTTATAAATATACATATGCAAGCGGCTGTTTTAGTGAAACTATACGCTATAATGATGTCTGCACCCTTCCTCGGTTTGGCCCCAGAGAGCTTTTACTCCCAGGCAATACTTGACGGACAGGACTGCCTGAGGCACTCCAAAAATGGGAATCGAGCATTTTTTTTGTGTCGGCTGCACATGAGTCTCGTTTTGTGTGTGGCTTTTCCCGCTATAAAATAACCACGGGTCAAATACAGCTGGGTGAGAGGTCAGATGAATTTCAAACGTTGTAACGAAGTCTAAGAGCGTTGCCTCTAAAATACGCCACGAAAGAAGAAGAAGAAGAAGGGAGTTGGGGTTAGACAATTGAAAGAAGAAGAAGAAGAAGAAGAAGAAGAAGAAGAAGAAGAAGAAGAAGAAGAAGGTAGTTCGGGTTAGGCAATTGATAGAAAGAAGAAGAAGAAGAAGAAGAAGAAGAAGAAGAAGAAGAAGAAGAAGAAGAAGAAGAAGAAGAAGGGAGTTAGGGTTAGGCAATTGATAGAAAGAAGAAGAAGAAGAAGAAGAAGAAGAAGAAGAAGAAGAAGAAGAAGAAGAAGAAGAAGAAGAAGGGAGTTAGGGTTAGGCAATTGATAGAAAGAAGAAGAAGAAGAAGAAGAAGAAGAAGAAGAAGAAGAAGAAGAAGAAGAAGAAGAAGAAGATTCGAAGGGAGTTGGGGGGGAGGCAATCGATAGAGAGACATTGAGAGAAGAAGAAGAAGAAGAAGAAGAAGAAGAAGAAGAAGAAGAAGAAGAAGAAGAAGAAGAAGAA
This sequence comes from Sepioteuthis lessoniana, assembly GCA_963585895.1. Classification (NCBI taxonomy): domain Eukaryota; kingdom Metazoa; phylum Mollusca; class Cephalopoda; order Myopsida; family Loliginidae; genus Sepioteuthis; species Sepioteuthis lessoniana. The sequence goes on from OY757944.1 coordinate 16,196,849, forward strand.
GAAGAAGGTAGTGGTAGTGGGTGTCGTGGTAATGGAAGCAGAAATTGAAGGTTTAAATTAACATTGAGTACAAAAATAGAATTAAATGTTTTTAAATTAGTCCCCCTTTATCCCCTGTGACTATCACGAACGCAAAGAACAATGTGACCCGTATAATAAAAACATTTATGTGTGGTTATGGGGAAGGGGTTGTTAGGTTTTACTTAGCTTTCTCTTTCGCTCCCCACTTAACAGCAAGACTTGCCAGCGAGCGTAGACTACACCGAGAAAGGAAGCCCCAGTGGGTAATTGCTGAAGTTCAGGACTGTGGCCATGTAACAAACGAGTTAAAAGTCCCGTCGTCCTCTGGCGTTCAATTTTGGACGAATGCCCACTGGAAAAGCAGCGCATTCGGCTGGGGCCGTAAAACACAATGACTGCATCTCTGCTGATTGGTAAGATCCCTCCCACCAACGAATATCCTGATTATTGACACTAAACAATCCAATGGTGAGGTTTCAGTAGTGCTGGAGCTTTGGACAATGCGGAGGATCCTTTTTTTTGCCATCGCTCCCATAATGACTCTGGTCCAGAGTGGTCGCACCTTATAGGGTTCTATCCATGGTCAAATAGAATTAAACTGTGTGCTCATGCTAAACTGAATTATTCGAAATAGAACTGTTTTGACATTTAAACTGGGTACTTATACTTAACTGAATTGGTTGAAATAGAACTGTTTTAGATTTAACTGTGTGTAAATAAATGTCTAATGTTTAATTGAATTGAACGTCATACATAGCAATACTTGCAACCATTTAAATGTTTTTGACATTTAAACTCTGTACGTACGCTGAAGTGAATTGTTCAGAATAGAACTGCTTATATGTATAAAAATGGATTTGGCATTAAATAACCTACAATAACCTACAATATGCTAAGAAACCAAACCAAACCAAATTCTATATATTTTCTATATATATGTAAAGAGGATTTAGCATCAAATGACCAACAATAGTTGTTATGCCATAAACCAAACCAAACCAAATCCTCTGTAGTATTTAACATAGATTTATAAAGAAAATTAGGCATTATATAACCTACAGTGGTTGATATGCCATTAAACCAAACAAAACAAAACAAAATCCTATATATCTAATATATATGTATAAAGAGGATCTGGCATTAAATAACCTACAATGGTTGATATGCCATAAAACCCAACCAAACGAAACCAAACCAAATATATTTAATACATATGTATATACATATTTACCAACCCCTCCGCTCGGGCAGGATATGACACAAGGTCAATTTTTAAGCGGAGTTTAATAGGTTTGAATTCAGAGTTTTCCTTCTCCTAGACTAGTTGCCCCACCAAGGCTGAAGAACCTAGTCTGCCCTAGTATTTATCCATAGCTGGAGGGAGAATAATTGGATTCATACCTTTCCCAAGAGTATTAGTACCATGCGAAATGCAATCAGTCTCGTCCAGGATTTGAACTCGCAGCGCCGTGTCCATTTCCTACGACGATAACCACGTATATGTATATAGAGTATCCGGCATTAAATAACCTACAATGGTTGATATGCCATGAAACCAAACCAAACCAAATCACATCCTATATATTTAATATGTATGTATAAAGAGAATTTGGCATTAAATAACCTACAATGGTTGATATGCCATAAAACTCAACCAAACGAAACCAAATATGTTTGATATATATGTATAAAGAGGATTTAGCATTAAATAATCTACAATGGTTGATATGCCATAAAACTCAACCAAACGAAACCAAATATGTTTAATACATATGTATAAAGAGGATTTAGCATTAAATAACCTACAATAGTTGATATGCCATAAAACTCAACCAAACGAAACCAAATATGTTTAATATATATGTATAAAGAGAATTTAGCATTAAATAACTTACAATGGTTGATATGCCATAAAACCCAAACACTTGGAAAAAGTATAAAACTATTTATTCACTCCCCGTCTCTGGGTTAAATCGTATCATTGCTGTTTTTCTAAAAGGGTGGTATTCGCATTATATTACCCACGAACCAAAAAACTGAAATTCACAATTTACAATCGACTACACCAACCTCTCTCTCTTATAGTAAGGTAAAAAGTTCTACCCCAGGAAATTTTTTTAAAGATTTTAACTAATCAAATATTTTTAAAGATTTTAACTAATCAAATATGCGGAAAAAAAATTACATTTATAATTTAAAAGCGAATTCCATATCTGATTATGATAAAGTTGTTCTATTCACCCCCGCCACATGACCCCTCAAAAGACTTAATTCTAAGTACCCTGGCAACAAGTTTGCATTTGGATACTCTAATGATACCATTTGAGTATATTATAGAGAGAATCACATAAGTGGGTAGAGTCTTCGCTAATGGTCCGGGAGACCTGGGTTCAATCCCAGGTCGCGTCATACCAAAGACTTTAAAAATGGTACTTGATAACTTTTTGCTGAACACTCAGCAATATAAGGTACGTATCAAGGATAAAGTGGAGTAATCCAGGGAAAGGAGAAGCGACCTCCCCTACACCTCGGTGTAGTAGCTATTGAAAAGGGAGCCTTCGGGTCGCCCTCGACTGCAGTCGCCAACTTTACTTTTATACGTATGTTCGATATGCGCAGTTGCCTCGTTGTCAAAGATTTACTGTCTGAGTGATTAAACAGAACTAAAATTTAAAAAACATCCCAGTCGGCGTAACAGAGAACACACTGGCTGTCTCCCTTGCAGAGGGGGTAAGACCTCCCCCCCAAAAGAGGTATCCTCGTGTTATATATTAAGCTTTGACAGAATGTTAGTGGTGGATTCCTAAACAGGATATCGCAACTGTTTATTAGGATAAAGAAGGAGACAGCGGAAATGAATCCCGTGAATTTGGAACCGGAAAAAAAATACGTGGGCGTTTGAAATATTATTTAATGACAAGAGGTTTGCTGTCGGGGGACAGATATGCTGACAGATTCGGTCATATTCGAAAAGCAGCCAGTGGGTAGATAAGACACACCGTCTTAGGTGCCACTCGCGGAAATGGGGCTGACTAAGAAGAAGAAGAAGAAGAAGAAGAAGACGCAGTGTCAATGATAGCAGTCCTGTGTCCGTCTCTTTGTCTCTCTGTCTCACTTGCAGGCATTTCGACCGTTTCGGGTCACTAAAGAAGAGAGAGATATCCTTGTAATCAATTAAACAACTTTTGGGGAAATACATTATCATTATCAAATAAAAGTATTGTTGATTATATCAACTTTGTTAATGTTTCTTTAGCCTCTGACCCAATTGATTGCGTCCCAGATACAAAATAAACTTCTATCACCTTAGATAATTTACATGACCGTTATGATTTCGTTGGGTGTCACGTGACCATCCCAGAAAACTCATCTCGACCTCTTTTTGCTTATTCTTTAACCAATAGGGACATTGCTTCTGACCCTACTGATTTTAACCTGATTCGGCATCAAATGACCGCGGAGGTTGATAGGCCGTAAAACAAACAAACAAACAAACAAATCATTATTATTATTATTATTCATGGTTTTTGTTTCGGATTATCCATGTTTTTCTTGTCATTGTTTTTGTTTATTCTTCTTCTTCTTCTTCTTCTTCTTCTTCTTCTTCTTATTATTATTATTATTATTATTATTATTATTATTATTATTATATTTACCAACCACTCCGCTCGGACAGGATATGACACAGGGTCAATTTTTTAAGCAGAGCTTAACAGGTTTGAATTCAGAGTTTTCCTTCTCTTAGACTAGTTGCCTAACCAAGGCTGAAGAACCTAGTCTGCCCTATTATTTACCCATAGCTGGAGGGAGAATAATTGAATTCATACCTTTCCCAAGGGTATTAGTGATATGTGAAATGCAGTTAGCCAGGTCCAAGATTTGAACTCGTGTCGCCGTGTCCATTTCCTACGACTATAACCATTACACCACGTGCACCTCATTATTATTATTATTATTATTAAACTCCTTGCGAGTTTTGAACCCCAACGTTAGTTAGTAACCTTTCACTAGAGTCCAAGTGACATTATTATTATTATTATTGCTGTTGTAGTTGTTATTGTACTCTTTCAAGTGTTTTTCACAGCAGCATTAACTGATGGGTTTCCACTAGAGGCTGAGAAACAACAAGTCTCATCAAGTCACCAGTACTCTTCTTATAATATTCTAGCCGATCTCAACAATGCAGTTATTTTTTCAGTTCCCTAGCAAGGTCCAGGTATTTATCTCTCTTTTCCTCTTCCTTCAGGAACGGCAAATTCCACTATTCGACAGGTTTTTTTTTTTGGTTGATTTAACCGGCTCATTGGCCTAATGAGTAGAGTGTTCGCCAATGGTCCGGGAGACCAGGCTTCAATCCCAAGTCGCGTCATACCAAATTCTTTAAAAAATGGTACTTGATACCTCCTTGCTTAACACTCAGCAATATAGGGTACGTATCAAGGGTAAAGTAGAGCAATCCAGGGAAAGAAGTAGCGCCCTCTCTTACACCTCGGTGTAGTAGCTTTTGAAAAGGAGGCCATCTGGTCACCTTCGACTACGGTCGCCAACTTTACTTACTACTTTTGTTGATTATCACTAGTCCTAGTTGTCTGGCGGATATTAGATGATCAGTTTCTATCCAAAAATCCCAGAGACCTTTTTGCATCTCATTTTTCAAAACAGATTCCGGGTTGTGCATATAACATTTGTTCGTATGGCCAAATTTAATTTTTTTTGCACAATTCCCAGCGGATCACCTTTCCCACCATGTCCTTCAAGTCTTTCCCTAATTTACTTCATTCGCTCATTAGGAGATTAATCGTTTCGTCTCTATCACCACATAGCCTACATCTGCTATTTTGTTGCATCGTGTCTATTCTTGCTTTGACATAGTTAGTCCTTACGGCGTTGTTTTGTATTGCTATTGGGAGAGATTCAGCTTATCTCTAAAGGTTTTCCTTTCTTGGCCATGTCCACGTTTTCTCTTATGGGACATGCGTCGTGTTAGTCGTTTAAAACGTTGTTTTTCTTCCTATTTTTGTTTTCTGGTTATTTCCATTCTGCTAATCCTCCTGTCGTCAATATTGTTTCTGGTGGCTATGATCAGTCTTCTTCCGTGCTTTTTTATGTAGTCTTCGAGTCGTTTTGTCGATGCATCAACGCTATCGTACGACGTTACTTCCGGTGCCGAGGAAGTATAAAAGACGCCGTGTCTCTTAAGCTGAGAGACAGAAGCAGAAGCAGAAAGAAAAGCAGAGAGATAGCTCTGAAGGACATCGGTCAGTAGTAAAACCAACTTCGGACATAACACCTACAACGAGAGACTCATAATACTAGTCGTACAGTGCCACTTAAGTTAATTAATAATTAACTCTGTTTCACTGTGTATCTTTTCCTTACCACGATACAAAACCTTGTTTTTTGACACATAATGTGTCTGGAATATAACGCTTTATACATCATCTTGGTTTTTTTTTTGTTCTCTGGACAATTTCTTGAAGTTCTTCTCTGGTCCACTTTAAGGACTGTCCCAAGTATCCCACGAGGGTGACAGCCTAGGTATCTACCCATTTAATGAAATTTCTGCTATTTAGTTCTCTTGGGATTTTCCTTTTCTATTTTTTCTTTCATTTCAGCATGTTTACAGGTGTCCGCTTCCAATGTTCCCAGGTATTTGTGGGTTTCCTTTTCTCAGAGCGTTCAGATTTAGTTTTGATTTGGTTGCTCTATTCCTTCCGTCCCATGTTATCTTCCTTTTTTCATTACTAGCATAGCACATTTTTCTATAGCAAATTCCATCCCTATATCTTGACTGATGGTTTTTTTCACTGGATTCTGAGTGACAGTAAGTCTCCTCAAGTCTCCAGGACTCTTCTCAGTATTGTGGCCCTTCTCAATAATGTAGTTGTTTGGATGGTCTCCACTCGTCCGCCAACTTCCAAATCCCCCAGTCCCTTTAGTAATCCTTTAGTTACTGTTCCAAATATACCAATTACAATTGGTATAGTTATCACCTGCATGTTCCATAGTTTTTTCAATTTTCTAGCAAGGTCGAGGTACTTCTCCTTCTTTTCACATTCTTTTAGTTTTATTCTGTGGTCAGCCGGGACAGCAAAGTCGACAATTTTGCAAATTCTCTTTTTTTTGCTGATTATTATTATTATTATTATTTTCCATATAGTTTTTTTTACTTTCACTTGCTATTTTGTTGTTCTTGTTCTTATAATTATTATTATTATTGTTAAAATTTTTAGTCTTTTCTAATAAGGCCAATTTTTATTAAATTTCTATCCGCTTCCTCTGCTTTATTAAAGTCTTTTGTTTATTTGTTAATTTTTTTTTTTTTTTTTTGGTTAACAAAATCTGTCATCATTTTCCTTTTTACTAAAAGAAAAAAGTCACCTTTGTTTTTTTTTCCCTTTCATATTTTTGTTTACTTTTTTTCTTCCTCTTGCATATCCAGCCGACAAAAAAAAAGGAAATAGAATTAAACACACACACACACACACACACACACACACACACACACAAAACACAGCAAAAAAGCAAAACACAAAAAAACTAAAAACAAAAACAACAAAAAAAAAAAAAACACGACAGACGATGAATTGTCACACAATTGCCACGGAAAGAAATAAGAAATATGGCTCCGTCGAGGAAGACGCAGTCAAGCAAATAAAATGCAAAACATTTGGCTACGGTTTTCAATTGTTCATTTGCCGCCATTCATCCTTTCATTTCCCGCCATTTCTCCACCGACTCCCCACCATTTACGCTTTTGGAGACCGCCATTTTTCTGTTTACCTCTCTCAACGTTATCTTCTTTCCCCAGCTATTTGCGCGATATGTTTTTTGAGGGGACCTTTTTTTTTGCCATTTGGTTGCATGTTCCTTCTTTAACAAACCAATATACTTCTTCCCTTTTTTTAAAACCTTTTTTATTCTTAGAATTTTTTTATTTATATCAATTTTGTCGCCTTTTTGTTTAATATTATCATCCATTTTTTAAAAAGGAATTTACACCGATTTTCAACGCCAGTTATATTAACACAATGTTATATGTTTAGGTTTAAGAAACAATACATGTCTACGCCTGAAAATTCACCATTACTGCAACTATGAATAAGCACCTTATGCCAGACGAACTTACTCTATATGAAGTTGTATAAGTCACTAGAGAACAATGATTATCGTACTCGTCTTACAGATCTTTACCATTTTAAGGGTATATCATTTATATACGAGGGTCGTTCAAAAAGTTCTGTGACTTACCAAGAAAGAACCATAGCTGAACATTTTTATTATTATCACACACTACGACTTCTTATGAAACAAAAAAAAATTAATTCAGATTTCTGCCTAAATTTCTGTGCAGGTGAGACCCACACAAAAGCGAGGGCTATGCGACAAATCTAAAGTGACAATGAGACTTGAAACGTTTTGAACGACCCTTATATATATATATATATATATATATATATATATATATATAACATTGAATAGGCTACCGGTCTAGAAGAAGGAAAAACTGAATTCAAACTTGTTCAACTCCGCCTAAAATTTACTTTGTGTTGCATCCTATTCGTGCAGAACAATTGATTTATATATATATATATATATATATCATCATAATATGGCGCTGCCAGCGCGAATCTCCCTGACCCTTTCTCCCTGCTCGTCTTTATCGTCCATTGCTCCGGGGAGGTCTTCCAGGCTATATCCTGTATCGGCACAGAGCTATTGTACAGGGTGGAACGATAAAATTGTCGCCCTAGAAAAGACATAATTCCATTTCCGTTTAATGAAAACCGGTTTTCTTTTTTTGTTGCAGACCATCTACTAGTTGGCCAGTTGTGTAGAGCGATAGGAGCCTTCTATCATGTCTGAAAGGGACACAATGTTCAACGAGCGAGATCGGAGATGCGCCGCTGTACAACTCATGCTCTCTACCGATCCAAGTTATGACAACAGGACCATTGCTAGCAGGACCATTGCCAGCACCTTCAAAATGCAAATCCGGACGGTTCAGCGTGCCCAGGGTGATGGAAACAAAGTTTCCGGCTACGGTTATGGTCTTCGGTATAGTTTCAAGTGAGGGCCACATCATGCCACCTTACATCTTCGAAGTCGGCTTGAAAGTCAACACCAAAGTGTACCTGGATGTGTTGAAGAGTGTGGTGATCCCCTGGTGCAATCTGGTGGGCGGTGGCAGACCCTGTGTGTGGCAGCAGGATTCGGCGCCGGCCCACAAGTCCAAAGAGACCCAGGCTTGGCTTCAGAAGGAGTGCTACGACTTTGTAACTATCCCCCTCCTCCCACGACCTCAACCCGCTGAAGTACTCCGTGAGAAGGGGTCCACTGGTGTATGTCGCTTGTGAGTTCGTCCTTACTTTTCCAGCTGTGTCCTGCATGTCTGGTTCGTCTATTTTGGATAGGTTTCGTGATGGGTGGTAGGTGGCCGTTCTTTGTCGGGTGCTGCCTCCAGGACTTGTTCAATATTGCTCGCAACATTCTTGTGTAATTACCGTCAAGCTTTTTCTCCATACGTTTAGTTTGCGTCCATGTAGTTTATCCATATAACATTATCGACACGATCGCCGCTTAGAAAAACTGCGTTTTATTTTATCGGTCAGGTCTAAAATCAATATGACCGATAGCTTATTCATAGCTGTTCATGCCTTTGCTTAGTCCCGTGTTAATGTCATTCTCGGTAGATGAGACGCCGCTTCCGAGATAGGTGAAATTGTCCACTAGTTTCAGAGAACTACTGTTTAGTGTGGAGATGTTGCCTCTTTGATTAAAGCACATATATTCCGTCTTGTCTGCGTTGTCAATGAGGCCCATGCCTGCAGCTGCTCGTTCCAAACGATGTAGCAGGGTTTCGGCTTTGGCAGGTGTATTTGCCAGGAGCGCTATGTCATCGGCATAGTCCTCGTTCGTAATTGTTTGTGTCGGGTATCTTCTGCTTCTTTCCTTTGTCAGCTGGAAACTATTGTCTTTCCTTTTATCAATCGACATTCTTAGCAAGTAGTCTAGACAGATGATAAAGAGGTATGGGGCTAATGTGTCTCATTGCAGCACACCTGCTACAATGTCGAAGTAGACTTTTACTTTAGTGTTTTTGTATAGCATCATTATGGCTGTGACGGTTTCTTTGGGTAGGCCGTTGGCGAGTAGTATTTGCTCCATCTTCTTTCTGTGTATGGAGTCAAAGGCCTTGGAGAAGTCGACAAATAATATGGTTGTTTCAAGGTTTTTAATTTGTCCTTGCCCCGGATAAACCTTATTATATCAAGATCTTACATATCGGCATTGAACAGTTGTCCTCAAGTTTGTCCTAGTGGGTTCTTCATCCCTCTGTCCTTGTACCAGACAAGTTGGGCATATATCAAGATTTTATACGTTGTGATAGAACAGTTGGTACACTGTATGTTTCACAGACCCGTTTCGATCTACTGAGTGTCTCATTCATATGGCCTTATGCCAGACTAGCTCAGAATATATCAAGATGTTATGCATGGCCATGGAGCAGTGGTTATAAAGTTTGTCTCACGGACCTTTATAATTCTATGAAGACGGTGCATTATATAATAGGCCTCATGTCACACTAGCTCTGTATATAGCTAAAAGTTAGGCGTTGACATGAAGCAAGCTGAGGTTATCAAGTTCGTCGTACAGAACTTTACTTAATTTACTCAGCTTTTTACTTAGATGTGGCACAAGGCAGCATGAATGGAGCACCCAAAGAGACTCGAACCCATTCGTGAAGGTTTGCTAGTCTCGTTTGCTAACATTTACACCACCCGAGGTGTCCTACAGACAATTACAACTGTATTAAGTGTATGCCTCATTGATGTTGCTTTATGCCAGACTTTCTCAGTATATATTAAAACGTTACGCATCGCCATGGAACAGAGGTTATCAATGAAGTTTATTTTACAGACTGTATTAACTCGGTTCCTTATTCATCTGTCCTTGTACCAGACTATCTCATTATATATCCAGATGTTATACATCGTCCAAATCAGAGACCATTACAACTGTATCAACTGGATCCCTAATTCATCAGTCCTTGTACCAGACTATCTCATTATATATACAATACAGATGAGTGAAGGTCACATACATCTGCCCTTATCTGCTGGTCGATTCCATTCTCCTTGCCGTCAATCTTCGGCCAACCTTACATCAAACCGGTTCATTGGCGTTCTTGGTATGTTACTAAACTGCATCCTGTAGAGAGGTTCCAGTTTTGTTGGGTGGAACTCCTCTCTCGTTGCTATGAGTCATTTTCCCACTCTGGCCCGGAGTGGTAGTACCTGATAGTGTCCAATCTATATTTCAAATATAATCTTTTGAGAACATGTTTAAACTAACTTTAAACTAAAAATACTGATATAATAACTAAGTTTAAAATCATTGTGAACTTTATTAATAGATTGGCTCTTAGAACATTGATATTACAACTAAGTATGAAGTGTTTAACTGTTCAAAATGATTGGGAACTTTATTAATACATTGGCTCTTAAAATATTGATATTGCAACTAAGTATGAAGTGTTTATCTGTTTAAAATGGTTGTGAACTTTATTAATAGATTGGCTCTTAAAATATTGATATTGCAACTAAGTATGAAGTGTTTATCTGTTTAAAATGGTTGTGAACTTTATTAATAGATTGGCTCTTAAATATATCGTACTTAAATATGACACAACAGATTCCCTTGACACACGCATACTCTCTCTTTCTCTCTCTTTCTCTTTCTCTCTCTCTCTCTCTCTCTCTCTCTCACACACACACACAGCTCTAATCAGTCATTGCTTTTAGAAGGTCCTCTAGACTGCATCGAGCGTCTGCACAGAATAGGTAAATGTAAGTTTTTGATGTTTGACAAACACTGATGTGTTGGAGCCCCTGGTAGAACGTTGCTTATAAATCCATTCTAAAATCTCCAGCAGCGTCGACATATCTTGCTCGTCTTACTGAAATGGCTTGCGAGATATTATGTTAGAGTTCATATAACAACTGTGTTGTGGAGTGCTACCCCCAGAATTTCTTCATAACAGCACGCAGCATCCTACAGTAGATCTCTTCAAGATTTTTCTTCAGGTTAGAATCCATGCAGTGCAGCTATACAGTAATACTCTCACAATATTTAATTTAGTATAAGTCAACAAAGTTACATGGTTTCAAGTATATCTGTGTATCACTAACAATTCAATTAAACATTAGTCATTTGTCAACACACAGTTTGATGTAAAAACAGTTCTTTTTTAACAATTCAATTTAGCATAAGTCGTTTGTTTACACACAGTTTACATATCAAACAGTTCTATTTGACCCATAGATTGGACCTTATCAGGTGCTACCACTCCGGACCAGAGTGGACCTAGGAGTAATGGCAATGAAGGAGTACTCTGCATTCCCCAAAGCTCCAACATTACTATAGCTTCACCATTAGTCATATCCAGGACACTTGTTGGTGTTGTATACTCATATGCATGCATGCATAAAGCATCATAACGACGACACAATAAAGACGAGCGAGACAGTTCTTAGAAAAATATACCTCTCAATTTATTTGAAAGGGTTGTATGTGAGAGGGAGTTGGAGACCAAACAGAACTGCAACTTTTTGACCCCCACCCTTATGGCCATCAGCGTTTCTTTCGATTTCTCTGGGCTGCTAAACCGGGGGCCTGGGGCCCAGCCTCTCTGGGTGCTGGTTTTCTCTACCGCATCTTATCTCCAACTCGTCTGATCCCCAAACTGGTTGAATTTCCTGTGCACTGAGTTATATTATAGTTCCATGTCCACTCAATTTCTTCCCATAAATGGCCAAAGGAATATTCACTTCTACCGTCTTTGGAATGACATGTTTTGATCATCATCGAGCGGAAATAACTGTCATGCAGTTCACAGGTCACTCTCTTCCGGTGCATCAGTTTGTGACTGTACCCTTGGGATTTTAACCCTGTCCCATATTGTCAGCCAAGCTCCCCCACGCCAATGGAATATGCACTTCCGCCGTCTTTGGAATGGCATGTTTGGCCGGGTCGGAGGTCAATATACACCATTGGGAGAGTCTTATACCTCTACGGAGGTGCATTCGATATATTCCACAGTTCCAGCCAACTGGGCTCATATAATTATGGATAATAATTGTAAAATTGACTTCGGAATAAAATAACCCAATAAAGTTTGACATGACAAAAAAGCAACCAACTGTACAGTTCTGTTTGAAGTTACGAAGCATTTACCTATTCTAAACGATCTTTTATTTTATTGATTCATTGGTTCTGAAAATATTGATTTTGCAATTAAGTATGAGGTGTTTCGCTGTTTAAAATGTCAATTAACTTTAATAATACATTGGTTCTTAAATCGTTAATATTGCAATTAAGTATGAAGTATTTGCCAAAATTTCTAATGTGAATATTGATAAATTTTATCTCTTACTGTATTCGGTCTATTTTCTTGATCTTCATTTTTATATTCACAACGATTCAGCCGATGTGTCCTTCGGTCTTCTTTAGGTGTTTCATGTCGAAAGGTTTCGGTTCGAAACTTTGTACAGGCTCCCGAGTTCGACATAAAACATCTGGAGAACGCCGGAGGACCCATCAGTCGAAACGTTGTAAATATAACAATGAAGATCATTTGAATAGTCTGAATACTCTAACTAATAAAAATTAGGTATGACGTGTTTACCTGTTTTAAAATGATTTTAGATTTTATCAATACTTCAGGCTGAACCCTGGCATTCATGCCGGGTAGTTGTGTTTGCAACCTAGTCCTGGGCCTCAGGAGACCATGCCCCGGGTGTTTGCCTGCTCGCAGGACAATTTTTGCCCGAGGCGCCCCATTAAAGGAATACCGACGAGGTCAAGAATTTTTGCTCAGTCACGCACGAGTCTCGATTCGTGCGCAGCACTCACCATAAAACTGCCTTGTGCCATATTCTGACACAATGGGACGTCAGATTAATCGCAATACATTCTAGGTTATTATAATACCAAATTCTCTTTATACATATATATTAAATCTGTAGGATTTGGTTTGGTTGGGTTTTATGGCATATCAAACATTGTAAATTATTTGATGCCGAATCCTATTTATACATATATATTAGATATATAGGATTTGGTTTGGTTGGGTTTTATGACATATCAACCATTGTAGGTTATTTAATGCCGAATCCTATTTATACATATATATTAAATATATAGGATTTGGTTTGGTTGAGTTTTATGGCATATCAACCATTGTAGGTTATTTAATGCCAAATCCTTTTTATGCATATATATTAGATATATTATTTGTGAACATAATTCGTAGATAATATTCTTAAATGAACCTGAGCTCTTTTTTTGCCAACTGTTACAGTCGCAATTTAATATAAGTCATTTGTTAGCACACATATTGTTTTATTTGACCCCAAGATCGGACCCTATCAGGTGCTACTAATCTGGGTCAGAGTGAACCAGGGAGAAATGGCAATTATAGGGTACTTTGCATTCCCGAAATCTTCAAGGCTGGAGCTTCGCCATCAGATGGTTTAATGTCATATCTGAGACACCCATTGGGGGCAGGGTCTTACCCTTCTACAGAGATGCAGTTGGTGTATCTTATCGCCCCAGCAAACTGGGTTTAACATATGGTAATTAGGGAACCCATTAAGAATCGAACTCAACATTCTGTTAGTATACCTCTTTAACCCTTACACCAAGTGAGACTCAAGAGGTTTCCAGCTGATTAGAAACAATTTTTTTCCGTACAGTATATATTGCCCAGTCGGCTGGGGCTTTAGAATACACCGATTGCACCTCTGTAGAAGGCTAAGACCCCCCACCATGAGTGTCTTGGATATGACACTAAACAATCTGATGGTGAGGTTCCAGTAATGCTGGAGCTTTGGGGAATGCAGACCATCCCTTCATTGCCATTGCTTCCAAGTCGACTCTGGCCGGGAATGGTAGCATCTGATAGGGCCCTATATATTGGTTAAATAGAACTAACCGCATACTTATGCTAAACTGAATTGTTTGAATTAGAACTGTTTAACTAAACTGAATAGCTGGAAATAGAAATGTTTTGACAATTAAACTGTGTACTTACATTTAAACTGCGTACTTATGCTAAACTGAATTGTTTGAAATGGAACTGTTTTGACACTGAAACTGTGCTTACACTAAACTGAATTGTTTAATATAGAACTGCTCTTATATTTAACTATGTCTAAACAAAATCTGTACTTATACGAAACTGAATTCGCTGAATTAGAACTGTTTAAATAAACTGAATAGCTTGAAATAGAAATGTTTTGACAATTAAACTGTGTACTCATGGTAAACTGAATTGTTCGAAATAGAATTATTTTCATAAAAATGGATTTGTCATTAAATAACCGACAAAGGTTGATATGCCATAAAACCCAAACAACCAACTAACAACCAACTATAACGTACATAAGTGGAAACCATAATAAATTATCAGCATCAAGGCATGCTGACAGCACGTATTTCCTTCTCTCCCTCTCTCTCTCTCTCTCTATATATATATATATATAGGATTTCGCTCTTGATAAGTCCTCAAGACGGCATCCAGTATTCGTACAATGGTAATAAACGTAAGTTTTCGCTCGTCAGCCAACACTGGCGCACTCATGTTTAAGTGTACTCACAAAAACGCCACCTACTTCTTCAGCTGTGCCCAACATGTCTTGCTTTTCTTACTTGGATGGTTTGTGAGATGGGAGATAAGTGGCCGTATAAATGCTTTTTGTGGGGTGCTGATTCCAAGATGTGTTCAAAACTGCAGGCAGTATCCTTTTATAATATCCATATAGATTTTTCCCAATCGTTTCGTTAAAATCCAATTGTAGACTCGGATTTCGGCATAAAATAACCCGACAAAGTTTGACAAACCAACTAACAACCCATTTATAAAGTTATAGATTAATTTGACACAAGAGCATAAGTTATGGGTATCCTTAAGAATCGAACTTGTGAAACTTGTACATCACATGACCAAGGCAATGGGAGAATATTCACTGTAGTTGGTTACTAGTGCGTTGACACGTTGTACGTTGCTCCAGTCCGTGTGTGATATGAAAGCTACGCAGATAACCGTGCAGCAACGTTGTGTGATTTAGAAACTTAAGGTTTATGAGTTCGAACTGAGCCATAACGCCGCGGATGTAACCAAAAATAATCGTTGTACGAAAGATAAAGGTGCAGAACTGTCACCAGATGACTGAAGAAATAGCACTAATACCCTTGGGAAAGGTATGAATCCAATTATTTTCCCTCCAGCTATAGGTAAATAGTAGGGCAGACTTGGTGAGGCAACTAGTCTAGGAGAAGGAAAACTCCGAATTCAAACCTGTTAAACTCTGCTTAAAAAAATTGACCTTGTGTTATATCCTACCCGAGCGGAGGGATTGATAAAAAAAAAGGAGGTGCCCGTGGTGTAATGGTTATCGTCGTAGGGGAATGGACACGGCGACACGAGTTCAAATCCTGGACGAGACTGATTGCATTTCACATAGCACTAATACCCTTGGGAAAGGTATGAATCCAATTATTTTCCCTCCAGCTAGGGTTAAATAGTAGGGAAGACTAGGTTTTCAGCCTTGGTTTGGCAACTAGTCTAGGAGAAGGAAAACTCTGAATTCAAGCTTGTTAATGGAGGTGCCCGTGTTGTAATGGTTATCGTCATAGGAAGTGGACACAGCGACACGAGTTCAAATCCTGGACGAGACTGATTGCATTTCACATAGCACGAATACCCTTGGGAAAGGTATGAATCCAATTATTCTCTCTCCAGCTAGGGTTAAATAGTAGGGAAGACTAGGTTTTCAGCCTTGGTGAGGCAACTATTCTAGGAGAAGGAAAACTCTGAATTCAAGCCTGTTAATGGAGGTGCCCGTGTTGTAATGGTTATCGTCATAGGAAGTGGACACGGTGACACGAGTTCAAATCCTGGAAGAGACTGATTGCATTTCACATAGCACTAATACCCTTGGGAAAGGTATGAATCCAATTTTTCTTCCTCCAGCTATGGGTAAATAGTAGGGCAGACTATGTTTTTCAGCCTTGGAGAGGCAATTAGTCAAGGAGAAGGAAAACTCCGAATTCAAACCTGTTAAACTCCGCTTAAAAAATAACTTGTGAGTCATATCCTGCCCGAGCGGAGGGGTTGGGTAAATATGGTAAAGTTATGTCGGCCTAAAATCTTGGATTCCGAGGCTGTACTCCGAGCCATGAAAGCAAAATCTGTTAAGTAGCACTTGGAGAATATCAGATGGGCCAAGTTGAGTACTGATGGTTCGAGAAATTTCCCTCGGTTTGCAGGGACGTCGACAATCAAGCTAAGTCATGTACGCCTAAACCCGTTAATTCCGGGGCCCTGCTCCGATTCATGGAGATAAAATCGGGTGTGTAGAACTCGGAGAGTATCAGGTGAGCCCAGTTGATCTCAGATGGTTCGAGAAATTTCGCTCGGTTTGCAAGAGCCTCGACGATCATGCAAGGTCAGGTAAACCTAAAACCATGGCTTCTGAAGCCATACTCCAAGCTATAGAGGCAAATTTCAGAGGGTAATACTCGGAGAGTATTAGGTCAGCTCGAAATCTCGCTGTCCAGAGTGATTCGTTTCCATTACGACCTCGGCAAGAGCATTCGGAACTGCCAAATTGTGCATTACGTTACTAAAATATTGCAAAACTTTTGACTCAGCCGAGTACAATCTGTAACATTGTGGCTTGAGATAGGACTTAAATTTGGTAATAAAATGTTGACAGCAATTCTAGTTGCGTCGTTGACGCACTAGAATCCCGTTCAGAATTAAAATCAAAAGAAAACGCAAAGAAATAAATTAATTATGATTAATTAAATTGTGTTATTAAGTCGAGATAATGGGGACAATTAATTAGAAAAAATGAGAGCAGTGGGTAATGAAGAGGAAAAATTAGCGGTAAATCTGCAGTTTATGGTTTCAGAAACAACAAAAGAGTTTCTTTTTTTTTTTTTCTCTTTTTTCATAATGTTTTTGTAGATGAACATAAGGGAGAAGGAGAAAGAGGAGTTTGAGAAGAAGGGGGAGGAAATTAACTTTTGGTGAGTGCGTGTTCTTGGGATATATACAAGTGTATCTTGTGTGTTTTTATGATATAAATATGTGTCTGTGTTTATGCATGCCGGCCTATTGGCCTAGTGGGTAAAGTATTCACCAATCACCCGGGAAACCGGGGTTCAATCTAAGGTCGAGTCATACGAAAGACAAAAAAATGGTACTTGATACCCCCTTGTTTATTACTCAGCATTATAAGGTACGGATCAAGGGTATGTGGAGCAATCCAAGGAAAGGAGTAGGGCCCACCTCTACACCTCAGTGTAGTAGCTATTGAAAGGGGAGCCTTTAGGTTTCTCTCGATTACGGTTAACAACCTTACTTTATTTATGTATGTGTGTGTGCGCGCATACGTATTTATATATATAGATATGGATATATATTGGTACACACTTATATGTGCGTATATATGCATATATATACATACTTACATACAGTATATACATACATAGAGAGATATGTAGGTAGATAACTGCGCATTCATTAACGAATACGTACACAATATATGTATTGACAGAGAGACAGAGAGACAAGCCGACAGACAGACAGATCTATACGTAAATATATAAACACTTTATAACGACTTTATATATATATATATATATATATATATTTAACGTAGTGGCCGAGGGATTTCGGTTCATGCCTTTGAGTTTAGTTAGGCTGAGAACCTTTCGGCTCAGCACATGGGTTAGTTAGGTGCAAACCTTGATGTAGGTGGTAACGCGCATGCGGGGCAGACGTGCCACTCAGAAATGTCACAATAGCCCGAGATGGCGGAACACGGTGACAGGGTGTAGGTGACGTCACGCACCGGAATTGCGCGGAGGTTTGTAGGAGATTTGAAGAAAGTGGGGAGAGTTGAAAACTAGACGCCGAACGAAGAGGTTCGACTTTTGGGGCTCGGTGAGGCGAGACAAATTTGCACGGCATGGGTGCCGCCTGAAATAGGGGCCAAAGGAATAAGATGGCATAGCGAGATTGTGTCTCTCCTCCTTAAGTCGAAACCTTTAACTCAAAGTTAATAAAAAGGTTTCGTACCTGAACAAGAAGTCGTTACGTGTTTTCGAATTTCGAGATTCCTATGTTCTATCGTTATGAACATTATATGTCTATTTCGCACATGGTGTTAATTGTGGCTGTAGTACATATATATATATGTATATATATACAAATACTTTGAGGAAATTGTCCAAGGAATAGACTATTAAGTAATAATTCAAGGGGTAGGAAAATCCAGTTGAGTGTTTAATGTCAACGGCTATTGACTGTATAATCAATTACAGATTAAAAAAAAAAAAAATACATCGAAATTCACGTTCAGAGCGAAAATATTTTTTTTATAAAATTGAAAGAAAAAAATCAATTGTGAAGTTTCGTTATAAATTTATTTCGGGTCTGTAAAATGAACCTCTTCAGATGGAGAAAAAATACAGTTGGGTATTTGAATATTATTTAAGCAGATTTACCTTGCTTCCAGAGAGAAGGGAATTTTTAAGTTCTCTTCTTGCTGGAAGCAATGTATAACTGCCTAAATTATTTTCAAATACACAACTATTTTTTTTCTCCATCTGAAGAGACTCGAAAAAAATTCATCACGAAACTACAAAATTGAATTTTTTTCTATCAATTATATATATATATATATATATAAATGCATAGCACACTGCTTGAAAAGTAGAGATGAACCCCTGTGGCGTACTCCAGTGGACCCCCCTCAAATGAACGGGCAAAGGCAGAACGTCCAGCGAGGACCTACATGCAATAGCTCTGTGCCGACTCAGGATGTAACTCTGTGCTGATACAGGATGACCTTGAAGACCTACTGGAAGCAATAGATAATAGAGAAGGGTGGCGGGAGAGGGTCAGGGAGATCTGTACCGATGGTTCGACATGATGTTGATGATATATGCATACATTCATACATATATGTATATTTAAAAAGTGACTATTATATATATACGAACATGGAGGAATGAATAACTCGTTTTAAGAACTCATATATACATACACAGACTGATATATATATACATATATATATATATATATATATATATCATGTCACACTGCTAGCACGGATTTTTCTGACTCTCTCAGTCTCTACCTGCCCCCAATCCGTACCTATCATCCATCGCTCCCACCAAGTCTTCCAAACTACCTCCTGTGTCCGCACAGAACTGACGTAAATAAGGTCTTGTTGGTCGGGTAACACTGAGTAGTAGTCCATAGAAGAAGGTCACTTATGAGTTCGCCCTTGCTTCTCCAGCAGTGTACCGTATGTCTTGTTCGTCTTACAAAGATAGTTTTACATATGAGAGATAAGTGGCTGTATAGTTGTTTTGTGGGTTGTTGCTTCTAGGATTTGTTCAATATAGGTCATAGCAGTTCTTGTGCAGTTCATAGCAGTTCATAGTAGTTCTTGTGCCGTTCCCATCCTAGATTTTCTCCGTGCGTTTTGTCAACGACCATGTGGTGCATCCATTGAGTAGTATTGACACCACCACTGCTTGGAAGAAATCCCATTTCATTTTATCGGATAGATCGGACCTATATATAATTGATAGCCTGTCGATAGCAGTCCACACCTTTGTTGGGTACATATTAACACCGCTTTCAGCAGATGAGATACGGCTACCGACATGCATGAATTTGTATTGTAATTTCAGAGGACCACCATTTAGAGTGGACGTGGCTCCTTCTCGTTTAAAACACATGTACTCCATTTTGTTTGTGTTCACTTGGAGGCCAGTGCTTCCTGCTGCCTGCTCCAGGCAATGTAGTGGGGATTCAGCTTGTGTTGGCGAATTTGTAAGAAGCGCTAGATAATCTGCATAGTCTGCCTCCGTTGTGGCATAATGTCTGCCTCTTGCCTTTATTTAGCGTAAAGTCATTTTCTTTAATCAGATCAAACGGCGTTTGTCGTAAGTCGTCTGGGCAGATTATAAACAAATATTGAACAATAGTATCTCTTTGCAGAACTCTAGCAACAAAGTCGAAGTGTGTTACCATTCGGTAAGCAACACATTGACTTTCGTGCTTCTATCGAGAATTATTAGGACGTAACTGTTTCTTTGAGGAGACCATATGTTTGCTCCATATATATATAGAGAGAGATGGATCTATATATATATATATATATACCTTTAATACCTGTTAATATTTCTGAGATGAGGTATTATTTACATTATTTACATTTTTCGGACTATTGTCCTCATCTTTGTCACCATGTTTATCACAACGTTTCGGCCGTTGTACCCTCTGGCCTTCGTCAGGTGGTTGGAATGTCGATCTCAACCCTTTATTTCGCTTACCGGCGTAGACTGTTCCTCGAGCAATGTTTATCATATTTACCAACCCCTCTGTTCGGGCAGGATATGACATAAGGTCAATTTTTAAGCGGAGTTTTATAGGTTTGACTTCAGAGTTTTATATATATATATATATATATATATATATATATATATATATATAAGTAAAGTATATATATATGTATATTATATATATATATAAGTAAAGTATATATATATATATATTATATATATATATATAAAGAAAATGGGGGCCGTAGTCGAGGACGACAAGAAGGCTCCCTTTTCAATAGCTACAACACCGAGGTGTAGGAGAGGGTTCTACTCCTTACCCTATACTGCTCTACTTTACCCTTGATACGTACCTTATATCGCTGAGTGTTGAGCAGGGAGGTATCAAGTACAATTTTTTAAAGTCTTTGGTATGTCGCGGCATGGGATTGAACCCAGGTCTCCCGGACCATTGGCGAACACTCTACCTGCTAGGCCATGTAGACACGCATATATTGTTACATACATAAAATACGTATATACAAATATATAAAGCGTTTAAACGTTATATATATATATATATATATATATATTTAAAAACCACAAAACATCCCATGATACACAAAAAAAGACGTGAGTGAAACCCAAAACCACTCCAACACACACGACACACACAACTATAAACATATCAAATATCAAAGAAGGGTAAAGGCCTTGTGCCACACATGTTCTCTGACGAAAACAACAAGCTGGAAACATACATATATATAACACGTATGTAAGAACAAAATAAATAAATTAAAAAAATACAAATCTCTTCTTGGACCTTCTTATTTTAAATATATCCTTATTCTCTCTTTGGGCCTACAACAACCATCTTTAAATATATATATATATATATATATATATATATATATATATATATATATATAAGAAAAAGTAAACAAAGCGAAAAATTCATTTATGTTTCTCTATAATGAGTGTCTCATTTGATATAAATAGAGAGAGATGAAGAGAGAAAGAGAGAGAGAGAAAGAGAGAGAGAGAGATTGAAAAACGAAGAAATCAAAAGTGATGAAATGTGAAGGAAAGTCGACAATAACCGCATCAGTTTTAATGAACCTTTATCAAGAATTGTTCTATCAACACTTGGCATCACCATTCTAAAGTTCTGATGAAGCTTCTTTAAAACCAAAAACGTTTAATATCGATTTTTCTTTTAAATAGATTCAGCATTTTTGATTACTTTGCTTTTCAATTTTTCTCCATACTATCGGATCCCTTTCCATTATTTACTTCCAAATATATATATATATATATATATATATATATTGTCATCCACAGACAGACTTTTTCTTTCTATCAGAACTCTTCAGTGTGGCTAGGCACGCAGGACGCTCGAAGCCGGGATCGAAACCCGTCCAACTTTACGTTAGACTAAGCTTCAAACCTGTCGGTCACCAAGCGGACTTCGTTGGCTAAGGGAATTTTAAGGTATTTATTTTAGCAACAGCAGCAACAGCCTTTGTTTATGTATATATACATGTAGGTGTGTGTGTGTGTGTGTGTGAGAAGAAAAATTGACAACAAGTAATCCAAATAGAAAGTAGGGATTTATGGAGAAACACATTCTATTTGGATTACACAGACAGACTGTTTCTTTCTATCAGAACTCTTCAGTGTGGCTAGACCCGCAGGACGCTCGAAGCCGGGATCGAAACCCGTCCAACTTTACGATAGACTAAGGCTTCAGACCGCACGGCTACAAGCGGACTACGTTGGCTACGGGAATTTTAAGGTATTTTATTTTTAGCAACAGCAGCAGCAGCAGCCTTTGTTTACATTTTTTTAATACCCTATCGGCTACCAGAGTGCTCAATTCTTACGAAGAGCTTTTGCATTACGCTAGGGGCGGCCGACAATTCCTTCGCCAGAGTGCTCAACCCCCATGGGAGAGCGTATATATTGTCATCTCCATGTTTAGAAATTTTTGAGCACAATGTAGCACTATGTGGGTAGGCCGTCAAAGCAGACGAGCCTGTTTTGGCGCGAAACCAGACAAAGGATTCTTGGACATGAAATCTCGCCGTATCCGGAAATGGGAAGGGGACGCGAGAGAGGAGTTGACGACGCGACCCAGCAGAGGGCAGTTGGCGGCTGGACAGAGAGAGGCGAACAGAGAGGTTGGCATGGATCCACGGAGGGGCAGTCAACACCAGACACAAGAGCAGAAAAACGAGGCAGCATGGGATAGGGTCCAGCGACAGGAGTCAAGATGAGTCTGATTCCAGTAGCATTGTGGAATTTTCGCTCGTAACCCACGCTAGCGATAGTCCGCACATGCATATAGTGTTGCAATACCTTCCTCTGCTCTTGGTGAACCCCAAGCTTTGTTCGTGTTTGTTCGTTTGTCCTTCTATTTTCTCCGTTCCCTCGATCGTATTCTTGTGTAGGTAAAGAAATGTGCGTTACCCCCTCGAACCACTAGTTGATCACCGGCCGGCGTAAGAAAGGAATGGTTAGAAGACTGAGATAATGTTGGTGGGGGTGAGGGGGTAACGTTTTACAACAAATCGAAGACGTATTCTCTCAAATGAATTTAAATTGAAACAAAATTTTTCCCAGAGTCGGTCATTAGTTCTAGCTTTAGTTGAACCCAGTAATCTGTCTCAAACTATCTTGAATAATTATTTTCAGTTTAATAGCTTCGTTTTTTTTTTCCTGACTTAAAATGTTGATTTCGGTTCATTATACGTACAATGTTCCTGAAAATGTTATATGAAGAAAAAAAATTTTTAGTTATTTCAGACCAATGAAAATCAACTCTAAAAATACAAAAAAAAAAAAAAAAAGCAAAAACAAATGATATTTCTTTTAAAAACACGACGCAGACAAACAGATTTTTTATGGTTTGGTTTGGTTTCTTTATTTAATGGCATATCAACCTTTGCAGGTTATTTAATGCCAAAGCTATTTTCCTAGAAGAACAGTCATCTCAACATCATCTTGTCGTGCCATCAGCGCGGATATCCCTGACCCTCCCTCGCCATCTCTCCTTATCGTTCATCGCTTCCGGCAGCTCCTCAGATCTACACCTCGTATCCTCCCAGAGCTACTGTATGTAGGTTCGAGCTGTTCGCCCTGCCTTTGCTCGGCCATGTGAAGGAGTCCATAGGAGTACATCACTTATGAGCTCGTCTCTACTTCTCCAGCAGTGTCCTACATGTCTGGTTTGTCTAACTTGGATAGTTTTCGTGATTGGTGGTAGGTGGCCGTACAGCTGCTGCTTTTTGGGGTGTTGCTTCCGGGTCCTGTTCAATATTGCTCGCTGCATTCTCGAGTAGTTGCTGTGCTATCGGTCAAGTATCACCGATAAAATGAAACGCGTTTTCTTCCAAGCAGCGATCGTGTCGATACTGCTATATGCATGCACTACATGGACGCTAACTAAACGTCTGGAGAAAAACAGTAATGGTACTATTTAACCCATTGCTGGGAGGATAAGGGGGTTCATGCATTTCCCAAGGGTATTTGCCCGAAAGTGAATGTAATACCGCGACTGGAGTTCGAACTCACTTACCCTGATTCATATATTTATTGCTTTGAGGATTTGTAAACGGTTTTTATTGTCATTTTTATATATGATTTTTGTGTTGTTAATTAGGATCTTTCTTATATTTGATTGGTTTCTTTGTTTAATGGCATATCAACCATTGTAGGTTATCTAATGCCAAAGCTATTCTCCTAGAAGAACAATAGTGGTACTATTTAACCCATAGCTGGGAGGATAAGGGGGTTCATGCCTTTCCCAGGGTATTTGCCCGAAAGTTAATGTAATAGTTGATTTTTGACTGAAATTATAAAAATGATCATTCGGAATTTCAAATGTGTCTTACTCCCTGTTTTTTTTTAAGAATATATTTTCGTTCCAACAGTTAAATATTGACAATATAGTTTTTTTTTTCTTCTTTGTTAAATCATGAAACATCAATCTCAAAAGATTTAAACTTTATCGAAGTTCTGTTCGTGTGAGGAAGTATGTGTGTGTGAATTTGGATGGGTGGGTGTGTGGATGGATGGTTGTATTTGTGTGTGTGTGTGTGGATGTGTGGGTGGGTGTATTTGTGTGCATGAATTTATATTCATATATGCATGTGTGTATGTGTGTGTACGTATATGTAGATATATGCACGTGTGCAACTGTGTGTATGCGTGTATGTGTAAATGCATATATGTGTGCATGTGTATGCATACGTGTTTGCGGGCATATGTGTATGTGTGTGTGTGTGGTTGTGTGCATGCATACATGTATGTGTGCATATATGTATGTATGCATTTGTGTGTATGTGTGTATACATGTGCACATGTGCAACTGTATATATATATATATATACACGTGTGCAACTGTGTATGTGTGCGCTTTTATATGTGTGCATATGCGTGCATGTGTGAATAAGTGCACATGAGTGTGTATATGCATGTGTGTGTATGCATTTGCGTACACATGTGTGTACATGTGTATATGTGTGCATGTGTGTATATGTGAGCGTGTCTGCATGTGTGTATGTGTCTGCATGTGTGTATGTGTGCTTTTGTGTATGTGTATGTTTGTAAGCGTGTATGTATGTGCATGTGTGTGGATGTGTGGGTGGGTGCATTCGTATGCATGTGTGTGTACGTATATGTAGATATATGCACGTGTGCAACTGTGTGCATACGTGTTTGCAGGCATATGTGTATTTGTGTGTGTGTGTGTGTGCATATGTGTGCATATATGTATATGTGTATATATGTGCAACTGTGTATATATATGCAACTGTGTGCATATGTGTATGTGTGCGCCTGTATATGTGTGCATTAGCATGCATGGGTGGATTTGTGCACATGTGGGTGTATATGCATGTGTGTGTATGTGTGTATGTATGCATTTGTGTATACATGTATGTAGATGTGTGTAGATGTGTATGTGTGAGCGTGCCTATGTGTGTGTGTGTATGCATGTGTGTATGTGTGCTTTTGTGTATGTTTGTAAGCGTGCATGTGTATAGATATGTGCATGTGAGCAAGTGTGTGCATGTTTAAGCGTACATATGTCCAAGTATATATATATATGTGTGTATGTGTGCGTTCGTGTATGTGTATGTATGAATGTGCGTATATGCGTCTGTGAATTTATGAAAGCGTGTATATGTGTTATTGTGTCTGTATGTCAGTATGCGTATATGTGTGTGTACGCGTATTCATTTGACCATATGTATGTATATATATGTGTGTGAGCCTATGTGAGTGCGTGTGGGTATGTGTGCTTGTATGTATGTGAGGCATTGAGAAATCAATATCAAACATTTTGTTAACGTATATATATATATATATATATATATATATATATATATATATATATATATATATATATAGAGAGAGAGAGAGAGAGAGAGAGAGAGAGAGAGAGGGGGTCCTCGTGGTGTAATGGTTAAAGTGATGGACTGCGGAATCGTAGTAAGCGAGTTCGTACTCCAGTCGCGCTATTACGTTCACTTTCAGGCAAATACCCTTTGGGAAAGGTATGAATCCCCTTATCCTCCCAGCTATGGGTTAAATAGTACCACTACAATTGTATGGGGATGTCCTCGTGGTGTAATGGTTAAAGTGATGGATTGCAGAATCGTAGTAAGCGAGTTCGTACTCCAGTCGCGCTATTACGTTCACTTTCGGGCAAATATCCTTGGGAAAGGTATGAACCCCCTTATCTCCCAGCTATGGGTTGAATAGTAACACTACTGTTCTTCTTGAAGGAGGGCTTTGGCATTAAATAACCTACAAAGGTTGATATGCAATTAAACAAACAAACCTAACAATCAAATATATATAATTTGGTTTAGTTAAGTTTTATGGCATATCAACAATTGTTGGTTATTTAATGCTAAATACTCTTTATATATTTACATTAAATATATAAGATTTAGTTTGGCCGGGCTTTATGGCATATCAACCATTGTTGGTTATTTAATGCCAAATATTCTTTATGCGTATATATTAAATATATAAGATTTGATTTGGTTTGCTTTTATGGCATATCAACCATTGTAAGTTATATAATGCCAAACATTCTTTCTACATTTGCGTTAAATATATAGGGTTTGTTTTGGTTGAGATTTATAGCATAACCATTGTAGGTTATTTAATGCTAAATCCTCTTTATACATATATAGTAAGTATATATAATTTGGTTTGCTGTCCTTCTAGAAGGATGACTATGGCATTAAAAACTCCACGACAGTTGATCTGCTATTCAGCAAAGAAATAGAATCGAAACAAAATCTGTCCTAGTCGGCTGGGGCTGTAGAATACACCGACAACTCCTCTGCAGAGGGGTAAGACTTACCCAGCAAGTGTCTGGGATATGATACTAAACAATCTGATAGTAAGGCTTGAGTAATGCTGGAGCTTTAGGGAATGCAGAGTACCCCTTCATTGCAATCGTCCTTTGGTCCACTCTGTCCCAGTATATTAGCACCTAATAGGGTTTTATCTATGAGTCAAATAGAACTTTTTAGCATTTAAACTGTGTACTTATACTAAACTGAATTGTTTGAAATAGCACTGTTTGATGATTTAACTATGCGTAATCAAATTACTGATATATCATTGAATAGTTAGTGATACAAAACAATACTTGAAAACTTTAAACTGTGTGCAAACAAATGATTAATAGTAAATATAATTATACGTATTAGATATAAATAAGGGAAGCCATTTAACTGTGTGAAAAAAATGACCTCGAGCCCGTTTAAATTTGTTATCAACAAAATATGTTCAGAAATAATATATTTGATATATATGTATTGAAAGGATTTGGCATTAAATAACCTATATTGGTTGATATGCCATAAAACCCAAGCAAAGCGACTCCTACATATTTAATATATGTGTATAAAGAGAATTTAGCATTAAATAACCCACAATGATTTATATGCCATAAAACCAAACCAATTGAAACAAAATCAATCGATCATCTATTCATATATTCATTGTAGGAGTTACTGGGCTGTTCTGGACTAACATCGTAGTAAGCAAGTTCGAACTCCAGTCACGCAATTACGTTCACTTTTGGGAAAGGCATGAACCCTCTTATCCCTCCAGATTTGGGTTAAATTGTACTATTATTGTTTTTCTACAAGGATTGCTTTGGTATTAAATCCCCACGAAGATTGATATAGCATTAAGCAAAGAAACGAAATGAAACTGAATAATTTGGAAAGATCTTTATGCTGACTTGGAAATCCGATTGTTCCTGGGCCATAAAAATGAACTCACCCTCTCCAACTCAACCTTTCCAGATACCGCACCACCCACCAACCGCCACACGCCGACGGCCCCACTCAGACGAAAGCTCATATCACTAACGCTTGAATCCGTAAGTTTTCTTCGAAGCTGGTGTTGACAGAGAAAGCAATCGAGTTCGGGTCGGGGTTTTAGAGAAGCGATTTTTATTGTTCGAAAAGCCGGGGTTGAGCGAAGTGGAATGGAGTCATAGTAGGTAGGGTATTAGAAGGGTGAGTGGTGTGCAAACATGAGACGTGCTAGGAGAGAACAAGGGTGATCTTTTGTACGAAATATTTCACACTTGCTTACTTTTAGACTTCGGTGTCATCAAACCCACGAAAGGTCATAGGCTTCATCAAAGAAAAATGAATATATATATATACGTTATATAATATGATTAGAGATGTAAATATATATGTGTGGGTTTTTGTATATATATGTTTGATTGTGCACATATGTATATACATATACATATGTAAATATATGTGTGAATATGAGCGCATGTGTGTGCGTGTGTGTGTGTGTGTGTGTGTGTGTGTGCATGTGTATGTGTGCATGTGTGTGTGTTACGAGCAATCGTTTGAGAATGCATTCACAGACGCATCTATTTACATAAACACATACACACTCATACAAACATTATATATATAACCCCTCCGCTCGGGCAGGATATGACACAAGATCAATGTTTAAGCGGAGTTTAACAGGTTTGAATTCAGAGTTTTCCTTCTCCTAGACTAGTTGCCAAACCAAGGCTGAAGAACCTAGTCTGCCCTACTATTTTAGCCATAGCTGGATTCATACCTTTCCCAAGGGTATTAGTGCTATGTGAAATGCAATCAGTCAGGTCCAGGATTTGAACTCGTGTCGCCGTGTCCAATCCCTACGACGCTAACCATTACACCACGGGCACCTCCTTGAAACGAAAGCTGGTAGTATTTGTTCACTGAGAAATACAAGTGTCATTCAAAAAGTTCTAAGCCTAACCCAGAAAAAAGAGTCAAAGCTGAACATTTTTTTTCTGTAGAAACACACTGCCATTACTTATTACACAAGGGAAACTAATTCAGATTTCCGTCTTAATTTCTGTGCAGTTGTAGGTATGTGCGCAACAAACCTAAAATCTGAGTGGAGCTTAGAACTTTTTGACACTCGTTGATAGACAGATTCATCGATAGGGACCAGGGTGAAAAGACAAAGAGATAGATAGGTATATTGTGAATTGACTGAGATAGATAGATAGACAGACACAAACTAATATCTTCCTCTTTCCCTTTTTCCCTCTATTTCTCTCTCTTTCTCACTCTCTCTCTATATTTATATATATTTATATATATATTGATGAATAAATATATAGATATGAACAGAATGATAGACAGATAGATAGATAGATACAAGCTAATATCTCCGTCTTTCTGTTTTTCCCTCTCTTTCTCTCTCTCTTTCTCGCTCCCTCTCTCTCTCTCTCTCACTCTCTCTCTCTCTACATATATATATATATATATATTGACGAATGACTATATAGATATGAACAGAATAAAAGATGTATGGACAGATTCTGTAGAGATAGATAGATAGATAGATATGTGTGTATTTTCTCGTCACTTTCTCTCTCCCTCTCTCTCTCTTTCTCTCTCCCTCTCTCAATCCCTCTCCCTCTCTCTCTCTCTCTGTCATACTTTCTCAAATATATCTGTATGTGCCTGTGGTGTAATGGTTAACGTCGAAGGAAATGGATATGGCGACACGAGTTCACGTGCATATATATACGTTGGAACCGCAACTAAATATGACACTTATTACATACATACGTATATGTCTGTTATATATATATATATATATATATATATATATATATAGGTATGCATATGCGTATATGCGAGTGTCTCTTTGATTTAATTTAAATAAGTTCTATCTAAATATACATGCAATCTATCGATCCATCTATCTATCAATATATATATATATATATATAATAAGCACATACGCCCTTGTACACACATATACGTATATGAATACATAGCGATATCATATGTTTAAGACCATATATAAATATGACTGTTTTATACACAATATATATTTAGACACATGCTACATATTTAGAAATATGCTACATATATATATATATATATATGCTAATAAGTATATATATATATATGTGTGTGTGTGTGTGTGTGTGTGTGTGTGCGTGCGTGTGTGTGTGTTCATGTAATTTAAATAAATATGCTATATATATATATATATACAAATATATATATATATATACAAATATATATATATATATATATATATATATATATATATATAGATATATATATATATATATATATATATATATATATATACAAAAGTATATGCATATACAAATATTTACATCTATCTATATATATATTCAAACGTACATACGTATATATATATATATATATATATATATATATACTTTTGTATACATATATATATATATATCGATACGGATATAAATATAATACATACATACAAATACAAACACATATATTTATGTAAGTGTCATATTTGTTTAAATTTACACAGGCACAAAGTCACACATATCATATGTTTATGTATATAATAAGCACATACGCCCTTGTACACACATATATATATGAATACATAGCAATATCATATGTTTAAGACCATATATAAATATGACTGTTTTATAAACAATATATATTTAGACACATATATGCTAATAAGTATATATATATATATGTGTGTGTGTGTGTGTGTGTGCGTGTGCATATATGTGTGCGTTCATGTAATTTGAATTAATATGCGACATATATATATATATATATATATGTATGTATTTGTATATACATATATATATATGCGTATGTACATTTGTATACATATATATATATATATATATATATATGTATATATATATATGTAAATATTTGTCAGTTTGTTGGTTGAGTTGTATGGTATATCAACGCAAAATCCATTTTTATGAAAATAGTTCTATTTCAAACAATTCAGTTTAGCAATATTACGCAGTTTAAATGTAAGTACAGTTTAATTGTGAAAAACATTTCTATTTCAAGTTATTAAGTTTAGTCAAGCAGTTCTAATTCAGCTAATTCAGTTTAGTATGGATACAGGTTTTGTTTGCACACAGTTAAATGTCAAAACAAATCAGTTTAGTGTAAGTATATTTTCAATGTCAAAAACAGTTCCATTTCAAACAATTCAGTTCAGCATAAACACGAAATTTAAATGTAAGTACAGTTTAATCACCAAAAAACATTTTTATTTCAAGGTATTCAGTTTAGTCAAACAGTTCTAATTCAAACAAATCAGTTTAGCATAAGTGTCCAGTTCTATTTAACCCATAGCTATGGCCCTATCAGGTGCTACCACTCCGGGCCAGAGTGGACCAGGGAAAAATGGCAATGAAGGTGAACTCCGCAATCCCTAAAGCTCCAG
The DNA here is from genome assembly GCA_963585895.1 of Sepioteuthis lessoniana. Lineage (NCBI taxonomy): Eukaryota > Metazoa > Mollusca > Cephalopoda > Myopsida > Loliginidae > Sepioteuthis > Sepioteuthis lessoniana. Next base: position 16,228,046 of record OY757944.1, read on the forward strand.
CATCACTGGAACCTCACCATCAGATTGTTTAGTGTTATACCCAGGACACTCATTGTAGTGGGGGTCTTACCCCTCTGCAGAGGTGCAGTCGACATATTCCACAGACCCATCTGACAGGATAAATATTTGTAAATGAATATACGTTTGTATATATATATATATATATATATACAAACGTATATTCATTTAATATATATATATATATATATATATATATATATATATATATATATACAAACGTATATTCATATACAAATATTTATTTGTCCAGTCGGCTGGGGCTGTAGAATATATATATATATATATATATATATATATATATATATAGATAGATAGATAGATAGATTATATTGATATAGATATAAATATAATATATACTCACATACAAACACAGACGCACATATATTTATGTATGTATCATATTCATTTAAATACATGTTGGCACAAAGACACACAGAAACACAGACACACACATGTACATATATATATATATATATATATATATATGTGTGTGTGTGTGTGTGTGTGTGTGACTGAACATGTTCTTGCATAAATTATTATTTACAAAAGAATCTATAACCTTTTGAATGTTGTTGACAGGAGTACTACAACAATTCCTTGTGACTTGCTTCCGTTGGCACGCCAATTTAACTCGGGTGCCATTCGACTGTGTTCAGATCAATAGAAGATCAACTTATGTATGTGAATTTCCATACTTTGTTGTCATAAATATTCCGAAATCGTCCGCATGTAAAATTCTTCACCGTGATTCACCAGCTCAAAGAGGAACAAGTTGTGTCTTCTGGGCCGTTCCCTTGAATGGCCCAGTCGGCTGGGAGCTGAAGATTATACCGACAGCATCTCTGCAGAGGGGTAAGATTTCCCAAAACGAGTGTCCTGGGTATGACACTAAACAATCTGATGGGGAGTTTCCAGAAATACTGGAGATTTGGAGAATGTGGAGAATACCTTTATTGCCCACGCTCCCTGATCCACTCAGGCAAGGAGTGGTAGCACCTGACAGGGTCTTATCTATTTGTCAAATAGAACTAAACTGCGTACTTATGCTAAACTGAATTGCAAGAAATAAATGTAATTTTACATTTAACTGTCTGTAAACAAAAAACTGAATTGGTTGGTTGGTTGGCTGGTTTTTATGGCATATCAACCTTTGTAAGTTATTTAAGGCCAAATTCACTTTTATACAAATAATCAATTCTATTTCAAGCAATTCAGTTAAGCATGGGTACACAGTTTAATTGTCAAAAACATTTCTATTTCAAGCTCTTCAGTTTAATCAAACAGTTTTAAGTCAAACAATTCAGTTTTGCCTAAGTACAGTTTCAATGTTAAAAACAGTTCCATTTCAAACAATTCAGTTTTGCATAAGTACGCAATTTAGTTCTATTTGATTTAGTTCTATAATATCCTATCAGGTGCAACCACGACAGGCCAGAGTGGACATGGGAGCGATAGCAATGAAGGGGTACTCAACATTTCCCAAAGCTCCAGCATTACTGGAACCTCAGCATCAGATTGTTTAATGTCATATCAGGACACTCATTGCGTTTTAACCCTCTGCAGAGATGCAGTCGTTGTATTTTACAGCCCCAACCGGTCGGGGAATTAATTGTTTGAAATAGAACTGTATATATGTATAAAATGGATTTGGCATTAAATAATCGACAGTGGTTGATCTGCTATAAAATTAAGCCTAACCAAACCATTCCCTGGAAATGGCGAAAATCCCTCATGCAATAGGAAATCCTTGTCTTTCAAGTTTTCTTCTCCAAGATATACATTTGTATTTGCAATTTGAATGTTTTGTCAACAAGATATCCTCTCCGCAATTAAGACGCATTTATTTTTCTAGAGTCAGTGTAAGAATGAGGATAACACGGTTCTATGGCTTCACCCCAATACGACTGATGTAAAGTCGGCCGGGTTTCGATCTCGGCTTGAAGCATCTCGCAGTTCTAACCAACAATAAGAGCTATGATTCAACGAAACTGTCTGTAGATGACTCTCATCGAACGAATTGAGCACTCTGGTATCCCGTAAAGTATAAAATGTAAACAAACTAACTCTACTACTTAATACCTTGTAAAGTTGGGCGAGTTTCGATCCCAGCTTCGAGCGTCCTACGTGTCTAGCCACATTGAAGAGTTGTGATACAACGAAACAGTCTATCTGTGGATGACAATATATATAGTAAGTAAAGTTGGCGACCATAGTCGAGGGTGACCCGAGGGCTCCCTTTTCGATAGCTTACTACACCAAGGTGTAGTGGAGGGCGCTACTCCTTTCCCTGGGTTGCTCCACTTTACCCTTGATCCGTACCTTATAATGCTGAGTGTTAAGCAAGGAGGTATCAAGTACCATTTTTTGAGTCTTTGGTATGACTCGACCTGGGATCGAACCCAGGTCTCCCGGACCATTGGCGAACACTCTAACCGCCAATGTCCGGTTAAACCGGACAATATATATTGTCATCCACAGACAGACTAATACCCCAAAGTCTTTCGATAGTAGGTGCAATCTGTGTCTTGAGGAAAAAATCCGCATTTTGCTTTTTCCAGACCCCAAAAAAGTTATTAAATAAGAGAAGTGAATTAATAGTTAGGTGGAGACATAGGGCTAAATTTAAACTATAGATAATCAACAAAAAATTAAAAAAAAAAAAAGCATAGAGTTAAATTGAGAATTAATGTAAATGAATAAATAAAATCAAAATGTTAGATAGAAAATTGTGAAAAAGAATATAATACATACGTACTACTCATAAAAAGTGTAACTGATTAAAGGTTTCTAAATAGTTTGGAAATTTTAAAATATTCTAAATAAATTAAATATTTGTTTTAGTTTAATATATCTATTACTGTATCATTACGTAAGGTTATTAATTAAAGTTTAAATCTAATTCAATATAAAATCTGTAATTTAGGTCAAAATGTAATTAAAAAATTAAAAAAATTTTTTAAAATAAATTTACAACATTTTTAACCGAAATTAAAATTTAAAACGGAAGTGGGCTTAATGAGAAGATAACTCTTTGCCCCTCTTCTATCCCCTCCCACTTTTCTGTGTCTACTCTAGTTTTTTATCTAAAAGATCTGAAGAAGTCCTGTTAATTTTTTTCGTGTTTTGGAAATTTAAAAAATGCGTAACAGGATGGAAATAAATTTATAATCCTAAGTGACCGGTTTTGTTGTTTTTCTTAAAGTATATATATATATATATATATATATATATATTCTTTGTATAAATAAAGTCCAAGAATAATTTATACGGAATAATTCATGTAGATAATATATGAGAAGTTTCATATAATTCTAATATAATGGTCGATGTATGGCTATTAATATATAAGAATATTTAGAAAAACCCACATACTGCGGAATTATATCATTAATATCAAAGAAATCATCATCATCATGTCCAGCCATCAGCACGGCTATCCCTGACCCTCTCTCACCATCCCTCCCTATCGTCTATTGCTTCCGGCAGGTCTTTTGGACTACTTATGAGCTCGTCCCTACTTCTCCAGCAGTGTCGTGCATGTCTGGTTTGTCTAATTTTAATAGTTTTCGTGATGGATGGTAGATGGCCGTACAGCTGCTGTTTTGTGGGTTGCTACCTCCAGGACTTGTTCAATATTGCTCGCAGCATTCTTGCGTAGTTGCCGTCTAGCTTTTTCTCCATACGTTTAGTTAGTGTCCATGTAGTACATCCATATAGCAGTATCGACACTACTGTCGCTTGGAAGAAACTTCGTTTTATTTTATCAGTCAAGTCTGACTTCCATATGACCGATAGTCTATCAATAGCTATCCATGCCTTTGTTAGTCGTGTGTTGATCTGTCTCGGTTGATGAGGCACTGCTTCCTAGGTAGGTGAATTTCTCTGCCCTTATAAATTTATTTCGACAAATCGTACAGTACGAAATACCTCCTCAGATAGCAAACAATTTCAATAGATTATCAATTCGGAGAAAGATACTTTATCATTAATTTGGCACTTAAAGATTTACACTTAAAAATTCATTCTTAAAAACATTATAATAAACGTAATTTAACCCGATAAATTATAGCTGAACAGAAATTAAGACAAAAATCTGGGATAGTCTTTCTAGTTCTTTAAAAAGGGTTCGACAATTGCCACAATGAAAATATTCAGGTGTGATATTTCTTTCTAGGTGAGGTTTAGAACCTACTGAACGACTATTGTATACGAGGTCTGTCTCAAAAGTAACAAGACTTGGTTTGCTGGGTGAGCTATGGACGAAAGAGGGATAAGCGGATTGTGTTATCATCTAACATGATATCTTAGGAGTATATAACTGTAATCTTAGTTTTCTGCAACCATTGCAATTTTCTTTCATGTGCTTTGGGTGATAATTCTTCATTATCTGGTCGTTCTGCAATGAACATTGAGGAACACCTGAAAGTTTTCGTCCGGTAGGGGGAAAATTCTGTCACAATCACATGAAATTATTCAGCAATTGAATGGAAATAACTATAAATGACACACACGTGTTTTTGAGTGGCACATTAGGTTTAAAGAGAGGCTGTACCGAGGTCAACATCGAGCGAATTAGGCAGGTTCTGTGTGGCGACTGGATATGAAATACGGTGGTGTTTGAAAGATTATCACTGAAAATTTTGACGTGTCTGAAAAGGAGTAGGATTATATATGGTAAGAGGATCATCACCATACTGGATCAACCTCCCTATTCACCTGATCTTGTCCTGTACGTTCTTTTTTCTTTTTCCCAAGCTCAAGAGGATCATGAAAGGGACCAGTTTTGAAAGCGAGGAGGTCATCAAGAAAACCGTATTTCTGCTGAGTGGTAAGACTCCCTCAACGAGTGTCCTGGATATGACATTAAACAATCTGATGGTGAAGCTCAAGCAATGCCGGAGCTTTGAGGAATGCGGAGAATCCTTTCATTGCCATTACTCCCAGACCCACTCTGATCCGGATTGATAGGAACTATAGCAGTAAGAGTAATATATATAGATCGTAGTGATTCCGAGGTCGTCTTTCTTCGAGGATACATCTTTCATCTATTTCTTTATTGTGTTTCGTTTATATACAGCGTTGCATCAAAGGGGAATTTCGTCAAAATGTTTGGAGAAAAGCTAGATGAGAACTATACATACGCTATAAGCTGTCGAAAACAAATCCTTGAAACAGCACTCCACAAAAGAGCAGCTGTATGACCTATTGTACGCTATCTCCTAAACCAACAAGAAATGTTGAACATCGCTGTGAAAGTAAGGACGGATTCCTAAGTGATGTTCTCCAGTGGACTACTACACATGGACACACCAGAGAAGGCTGACCTGCTCTTAATCAGCTCCCCATGGATACTGAATGCAGTCGAGAGCAATGGCTGATAGGGATTTTTTTCTTTCGATCTTTTTTTAATGTCATATCCATATTTACCGACCCCTCCGCTCGGGCAGGATATGACACAAGGTCAATTTTTAAGCGGAGTTTAGCAGGTTTCAATTCGGAGTTTTCCTTCTCCTAGACTAGTTGCCTCACCAAGGCTGAAGAACCTAGTCTGCCCTACTATTTTACCCATAGCTGGAGGGAGAATAATTGGATTCATACCTTTCCCAAGGGTATCAGTGCTATGTGAAATACAGTCAGTCTCGTCCATGATTTGAACTCGTGTCGCCGTGTCCATTTCCTACGACGATAACCATTACACCATTTTTAATGTCATATCAACGTTCGTGGGTTATTTAATGCCAAAGTGGTTCTTGTAGAATAACAGTAGTTGCAGGGAGAAGGGGGTTCCTGCCTTTCACCAAGGATAATAGTCCAAAAGAGAACACAATAGTACAACTGGAGTTTGAACTTGCTAACTTCAATGTCACAGTTTAGCACATTAGCCACAACACCACGGAGACACTCAAGGTGATAGGGACGGTTAGCGCGAGTGAGTCAAAGGAATCTGTGCAATCAACCCGACTTGATGATGATTATTAAAGCAAACTCGCTTCTGTAAGCTTGGCACGACAACCACTCTGGGAGAATGAAAACTCTGAACAGAAACCAGTAGTATTCCGATAAAAAAAAAGACGGTGCTTGCATTATGCACGTTGTGAAGGGGTTACTCAAATAGATACAATGTGGTTACCCATCTAATTAGTAAATAGTTTCATCGCTGCTTAACTTATATCCTTATAATTCATAAAGTTTTACTCACTCTAGAACAGCGATCTTTGGTTGCTTACTATACTTACTGTTGCTACGTGGTCACTCATCTAAGAATGAACAGGTTTTTCGTTGCTTAACTTAGCTGATCTTACAGTTACCCATGCTTTCAGAGTGACTTGACCTCAAATGTGTTAGTGACTAAGCTTTGCCTTATCTGGTACACAGCTTCGCCCAGGATTTGAACTTAGGTCATCAAGTCCATTTCCTTCGTCGAGAACCGTTACGCTAGTCATATTTTCTGTATTCTGGCCGATCCTTGTGACGATAACAATTACACCACGGGCACCTCCTGGATCTGGAAGCGATGGCAATGAAGGGGTACAGCTTTCCCTAAAGCTCATGCATTACTGGAGCCAAACTATCAGATTTTTTCGTACAATATCCAGGACACACGTTAGGTGGGTGTCTTACCTCTTTACACAGATGAAGCCAGTGTATTCTATAGCCCCCTAGCTGACTGGGTCACTCTGTAGAAGATGCAGTCTGCATATTCCAAGACTGCTAAAAGTTTAATCTTCGGGATTGTGCCTAGGGCTCTATCTATCTACAAGGGTTACTTAGTCATTAAATAACCCTCAAATGTTGATATGCCTTTGATCAAAGAAAACAAACCAAATTAGAAATCAAACCAATTCAATCAAAGGGTCGCATAGAAATGCCTAAAGATATTACAGGGTGTGGAAGCAAAGTATCGAATAGGGAGGATTAGATTCATGCCTTTACTACAGGGAGCGAAGTCAAAACATGAAAAAAATTTCAAACTTTTTTTAGTCTGATTAGTCCAATTTTCTTTTTTAAAGCGTGATACATGTAAATTACCGTTGAAGGAAATAGACACGGCGACACGAGTTCAAATCCTGGACTAGACTGATTGCATTTCACATAACACTAATACCCTTCGGAAAGGTATGAATCCAATTTATTCTCCCTCCAGCTATGGGTAAATAGTAGGGCAAACTATGTTTTTCAACATTGGTGAGGCGACCAGTCTAGGAGAAGGAAAACTCTGAATTGAAACCTTGTAAACTCCGCTTAAAAGTTGACCTTGTGTCATATCCTGCCCGAGCGTAAGGGTTGGTAAATATGTAAATTTTTATGATTAGCTTAATTATTCAAGAACCTCTTTTTTTTTTAATTAAAATTCAGCCCAATATGAGTGAGCAAGAAAAGAAACCACAAAGAATCTATCATTTGCTAAACGCCGAAAGCAAGCCAAAAAATTTCCGAAATAACTGGAGTTTCTTTATGGCTTCCATCAAGCCCAGACCTTAACCCTCTTGCTTACGCTAAATGGGTCGTCTTAGAAAACTTAAACAAATACATTTTCCCCTCGAAATATTTATTTGCTTAAGACTGCTCTTCAGGAGGAATGGAATAAAATGTCAGAAGAATTTATTTTGAAGCCATGCAAATCGTTTCCAAAGCGTGTTGATACAATAATTGAAAAAAAAAATGGCGGCTATATTGAGTAAATTTATTGTTTTGTGTTTATTTTCTTATCTTGTTTATTTTTCTAAATTAGAATTAATTTTGTTTTATCAGAGAGTCGTTTATTATTATTCTAGAATATACCTAATTTTGCTTCTACACGCTGTATATATATATATATATATATATATATATATTTGGATGGTTTAGAAGTAGGAGGTAGGTGGCTGTACAGCTATTGTTTCGTGGGATGGTGCGTCCAGGATTTGTTCGATATATCTCGTTGCATTCTTTTGCAGTTCCCGTCTAGCTTTTCCTCTATAAGCTTTGTCAGCGTCCATGTGATGTATCCGTATTGTTGTATTTACTATTCTTATCTTGTTATTTATTTCTAAAATCAAAATTAATCTTGTTTTATAATAAAGTCATTTATCATTATACTAGAATATTCTTAAATTTTGCTTCCACACCCTGTACTTTCGGATTGGAATAAGTGAGACTGTGCGCCAACAAATAATCATTATTGAATAGATTTATCAATGTTAGATTGGAATACCAGTAGAATTTGCCCAGTTCGCTCGAGCTGTAGAATTCACCGACTGCACCTCTGCAGAGGAGTAAGACTCAACCCCCACCCAATGAGTGTCCTGATATGACAATAAACAATCTGATAGTGAGTTTCCAGTATTGGTGGAGCTTTGGGAAATGCGGAGTACCTCTTCATTGCCATCGCTCCCAAGTTCACTCTGACCCGGAGTGGTAGCACCTAATTGGGTCCCATCTACAGGTCAATTAGAACTAAACTATATACTGAATTGTTTGAAATAGAACTGTTTTGACATTTAAACTACGTACTCATACTAAACTGACTTGCTTGAAATTGAACTACTTTTGCCTGCTAAACTAAATTGTTTGAAATAGAACTGTTTTTGCCATTGAAACTACTTACGCAAAACAAAATTGTTTGAAAAAGAACTGTTGACATCTGTGTGTAAACAAAAACTATAATTATACTGAATTGAATTGTTTGAATTAGAACTGTTTGACTAAACTGAATAGTTTGAAATAGAAATGTTTTTAATAATTTAACTGTACTTATGCTAAACTGAATTGTTTGAAATAGAACTGTTTCTTGGTATGAAAATGGATTTGGCATTCAAAGGTTGATATGCCATGAAATCCAAACAAACAAACAAACTGAAAAATATTGAGAAGAGTCTCTTGAGGTAATGAGATTTGAGACTCCATTGAAAAACCACCGGTTAGATCAGGAGTGAAAAACTCGAAAGAGTAAAATAATGAAAATATAGAGAGAGCGGACGTCCAGTTTTCTTTCCATGTGAGAAAAACGATATATACTTCGGTGTTTGAACGCATGGAAGGGATAAATGAATGGTAATAGATTCAGATAGAAAGCAGGGGTTAAAAAGAGACTATCCAGAGAGAGTTGGGGTATGATGATGACAGAGATAGGAAATGAGGGAGAGAGAGAGAGAGGGATATGATGATGACAGATATAGGAAACGAGAGAGAGAGAGAGAGAGAGAGAGATGATGATGATGATGATGATGATAGGAAATAATGATAGAAAATAAGAAAGAGATGATGATGATGATGATGATATCAACAGAAATGAGTGGGAAAGAGAGGTGATTATGATGACAGATATTGGTAGTGTGAGAGAGAGATGATAATGACAGAGATAGAAAGTGAGAAAGAAAGAGATGACACAGATAGGAATGAGAGAGAGATGATGATGAAAGAGATAGGGAAAAAGTGAGAAAGAGAGAGAGAGAGAGAGATTATAGATGACGAATGAGAGAGAAGAGAGAGAGAGAGAGAGAGAAGAATAAAGCCAGTGATAGGGAATGAGAGAGAGAGGGAGAGATGATGATGATGATGATGATGATTACAGAGGTAGTGAATGTGAGACTGAGAAATGATGATGACAGAGATGATAAATGACGAATAAGAGAGAGAGACAGAGAGAGACAGAGAGAGAGAGAGACAGAGAGAGAGAGAGAGAGAGAGATAATGATAAAGCTAGAGATCGGGAATGAGAGAGAAAGAGAGAGATGATGATGATGACAGAGATAGCGAAAAAGAGAGAGTGAGAGAGAGATAATGATGGTGATAGAGATAGCAAATGAGAGAGAAGGGGATGATTATGACACAGGGAATGGAAGACAGAGAGAATGATGATGATGATGATGATGATGATGATGACAGAGATAGGGAATGAGAAAAAGAGAAATAGGAAATGAGAAAAAGAGAGAGAGGAAGAGAGAGGGAAGACGATGATGAAGATGATGATGATGATCGGAAAAAGAGAGAGAGAAAGATAGAGAGAAAGAGAGAGAGAGAAACGATGATTATGACAGAGATAGGGAATAAGAAAGAGAGAGAGAGAGATATGATGATGATGACAGAGACAGGGAATTAGAAAGAGAGAGAGAGGGAGGAATGTGATGATGATGACAAAGATAGGAAATGAGAGAGGGAGAGATGATGATGGTGATAGAGATAGGAAATGAGAAAAAGTGAGAGAGGAAGAGAGAGGGAGAAACGATGATGAAGAGGATGATGATGATAGGAAAAAGAGAGAGAGAAAGAGAGAGAAAGAGAGAGATGGAAACGATGATTATGACAGTGATAGGGAATAAGAAAGAGAGAGAGAGAGAGAGAGAGATGATAATGATGACAGAGACAGGGAATTAGAAAGAGAGAGGGAGAAATGTGATGATGATGACAAAGATAGGAAATGAGAGTGAATGATGATGATGATGACAGAGATAGGGAATGAGAAAAAGAGAGAGAAGAAGAGAGAGGGAGAAACGATGATGATGATGATGATGGGAAAAGAGAGCGAGAGAGAAAGAGAGAGAGAGAAACGATGATTATGACAGAGATAGGGAATAAGAAAGAGAGAGAGAGGGAGAGAGAGATATGATAATGATGACAGAGACAGGGAATTAGAAAGAGAGAGAGAGAGGGAGAAATGTGATGATGATGACAAAGATAGGAACAGAGAGAGAGACGAGATGATGATGGTGATAGAGATAGTGAATGAAAGAGAAAAAGAAAGATAAAGTGAGAGATATTAACGAACGAAGTTGAAGCAAGAGTTGGGTGGCGCGTAATGGCTAAAACATTGACATTGTTTTTGACTGTATTTTCCGGAGTATAAAAAAAAAAGGAAATAAAAAGAAAAAAAATTAGCGTAAAAAATTAAAAAAAAAAAAAAAAAAAGGCCCCACGGAGTCAAGACATAGCTATTGTATATCCGCAGATCTTTATTCACCCAAATCAAACCATGGCGGGGACCGGGGTCGAAGACGAAGCTCTTACGAAAGGGTTCGTGTGAAAGAGAGGGGAAAGGGGGAGTAGAGAATCTACACGAACCTACCCCCTAACTCTCAACGACCACTGTCCTAGCACTGATATCTCGGGACTTGATACGCAGCTGGTGACGAAGACATTTAGCATGATTGATATACTAGGGTCTAAGTTTGTCAAGGGCTATTCTTCTTTCTATTTTTTTTTCTTTAACTTCTTTCTTTCCTAATTTTTCAAAATCGTTGACTTTTCACACGAGTAGAATCCGTCGGAAACAAAGTGACAGCAAGTTACACGAAAAGTATTAGTCCTACTATCATTCCTCTTCTTTAGTTACGGGGAAAATAGTTGGATAGACTATGCTCCGTAACCTTGGTATGGGAACCTATCTAGGAGAAAGAAAACTCTAGATTCAAACTGCTATGGGCAAGATGGGACTCGGGGTCGTTTTTGAACGGAGTACAAATGGGTTGAATACAGTGTTTTCAATAAGTTACCTGACCAAAATAAATTACCTGACCAAAATAAGTTACCTGACCAAAACTAGTTACCTGACCAAAACAAGAAAACTTTGTGTCGCATTCAGTTCGAAGCGAATGACTGTTATTGTCACTAAAATTGGATCCGGCATGCCGATTTTAATTCCTTGACGAGGATGTCTGCAATTTACATTGCGCTAATATCTTCAGGAAAGGCATGAAACCATCTTTTCTTCCTCCTTCGGTAATTAGTACATAGTATTTTAAACTTGTGTCTTTAACTTTGATGTAGCAACCGATCTAGGAGAAGGAAAACTCCAAATATCTGACAAAATCAACTCATCTTCATATTTTGAGATTTTTTAGAAGGCGCACATTGTACTAAAACCCTTTGGAAAGGCATGAATTCAATTATTTTCGCCCCAGCAATGGGAACATTGCAGGGCGCGTTAGGCTCTTTAACCTTGATGTGGCAACCAACCTAGAAGAAGGAAAACTCTAGATTCAAGCTGCTACGGGCAATATGGAACTCAAAATTGTTTTTGAACGGAGTACAAATGGGTTGAATACAATGTTTTCCTTCTCCTACACAAGTTGCCTAACCAAAACTAAAAACACCAGACTGCCTAACTTTGATAGCTGGAAGAGGGAAATATGGACTCAAGTCTTTTTCAATGGCATTACACTTTATGAAACTCAAAAAGCCTCGTCCAGGGTTTGAACTCGGGTCGTCGATTCCATTCCCTATGAAGATAACTGTTACGCTTGCCGCTAAGAAATTTACGAATCCAACAATCCCCCCTCCATCAGCAACGAGAAAAATTGTCGGACAGACTAGGCTCTTTAACCTTGTTAGAGTAACCAGTTAAGAAAGAAGACCATTTGTATTCCGCTAAAAAACTGACCTTGTGTTACATCCTGCTCATGGTGGAGGGGCTGGATAAATACTTATTCCTTTTAAAAATTGATCTTGTGTCACAGGATGTTCAGAGTGGAAGGGTTGGGTAAAAACACGCACGTAATTTAATCAGATTTTGAGAGGCCAACATGTGACACAAGGTCGGTTTCACATTGGGTGTCCCACAAAAAAAGCATCTCGGGAAGGGGGTGCAAAATTCCTTAGTTCTGTCGTATTTCCCTTGAGGTGTGCTCCAGGTGCCGGGTATAAACCTTGCTCCTTCTTCCTTTAGGTGAGGGCACAACTTTTACAATATAGCTGAACTGTTGGTGTCATATTTCTTCTGAAATATTCGTCCCTTTAACAAATTGGTCCCACCTTTCTCAAGCCTTGTGCCAGATCTAGCTCTTCTTGGATACGTTTAAAAAGTACCCATTATGACGTTGTGGTTAGCAAGCTTATCTTGCAGACAATTTGGTGATGTGAGTTCGATCCTGATTGGGGGATCTCACTACCTGGCCTTGAGCCAGACTTCACTAAGATTCTTGAAATTTAAAACGTTCATGATGTCATAATTAGCAAGCTTATCTCGCCGACCAATTCGCTCGTATAGTGGGCTCCATCCTGAATGAGGGCACAAATCCTTGAGCCAGACTTAGTGAAATGTTGGAAGCTCTCGTTTTAACAGTATAGTTAGTAGATGTTTCGTGGAATGCATTTGATTCTCATTGGGTGCTCTAAATCACTAGCCTTGAACCAAGCAGTTAAACTCTTAAAAGATGATGGTTAAGAGCAAATTTGGAGACAAATTAGCTCGTGTCGTGAGTTTAATCATCAGTAGATGCTCAAAATCCCTGGCCTTGAGCCAAACTTTGCTAAGCTCTTAAAAGACGCCAGTTATGATGCTATAATCAAAAAGCTCATCTCGCAGACCAATTCACTCTTGCAGTAGATTCTACCCAATTGAATACTCCAAATCCATGACCTTGAGCCAGACGCTTGTAAACTATCAAAGGATGTGCTATTTTGACTCTTATTATTCGAGAGTTTATTTTGCTGACTAATCTACTTGAATAGTGAATGCAATCCACACTGGTGCTCCAAATTACTAGCTTTGAGCTAAACTTAGATAAGCTTAGTAAGATATAGGAGGCACCCATTATGATGTTATAATTGTAAGGTCAGCTCGAAAAACGTGTTCACTAATGTATAGAGTTCGCTAATTCTCTCGATGCTCAAAATCACTGTCCTCCCGCCAGGATAAGCTAAGATGAGGAATATATACCAAGTGAAAAGAAAGGTCCTTTTTTTCTCCTGCTTAGCTCGCTTGCCACTGCACGCTTGTTAAGGATATCTCTGATGCAAATACGCACGGAGAAGAACACACACACTCACGCACACATAAATACACACACATAGAAACACTTACACATGAACATACACCAACAAACACATACTCACACATACGTGAGATATTGGGAGGTTCACCTTCGAGTTCAGCTAGGTCACCTTCTAGTTCAGCTGGTTGTAAAGCCTGACAGGTGGGACATGGCCCATTGTCGGAACTCACTGGAACGATGAAACATAATGGGATAAGCATAATTTTCGAGATACGTTAAAACCAGCTGGAAGAAGGGAAAAAGAAAGAAAAAGAAATATATATATATATATATATATATATATATATATATATATATAATCCTATCTTTATTATTCCTAAAATCTCCTTGGCATTAACACTCATTTCCTTTACATTCTTTAATGTACTTCCATAGTTAAATTCATGAAATATATATATATATATATATATATATATATATATATATTACAACAATATATATATAAATAAAGTTGGCGACCCTAGTCGAGGGCGACCAGAAGGCTCCCTTTTCAATAGCTACTACACCGAGGTGTAGGGGGGGGCGCTACTCCTTTCCCTAGATTGCTCTACTTTACCCTTGATACGTACCTTATATTGCTGAGGGTTAAGCAAGGAGGTACCAAGTACCATTTTTAAACTCTTTGGTATGACACGACCTGGGATTGAACCCAGGTCTCCCGGACCATTGGCGAATACTCTTCCCAATAGACCAATGAGCCGGTTTATATATATATATATATATATATATATATATATATATATATATATATTACAAAAATATATATTACAAGTGTATATGATTGTCGCTATCTCACTTGGTGGGTTTGTGTCAGAACAAAAGCGGTATAATTTTGAGAGTGCTCAATATCTATGATAGAGCTATCATATTATATAATCATGAATGAATATATTAGTTTTTATATATATTCAATAGCATGGATGCTTATCTGCGATAGTTGGTTTTATGCTGTTTTTATACGATAATCGTCTGGTAGAAAATCAACAGCCTGATGATTGTCATATATATATATATATATATATATATATATATATTCTATTCATTTTGATACCTCTTCTATCCCGTCCCACCCTTATTTCCTGTGTCTATTCTGAATTATTTTATCCATAAGATCTGAAGAAGTCCTGTTGTTTTTGTTTTTGTGTTTATGATTTATATCAAAACCCAGAACAGGATGGAAATAAATTTATAATCCTAATGTAACCGTTTTTTGTTTTTTCTTAAAGAAATATATATATAATATATATATATTGAATTGAGTCATAGACTAATATCCGTTTTTTATAAGCAAGTTGTAACAACGCATTTCAAACTTTCAATATTTTAAACGCAACTGGAAATTTACCTGATTAAAGTGTGTCCTACATTGGTCTTTCTTATTTCAGTCGTGAAAAAAGCACGTACCATAAATTAATCTATGATTTCACCACCAAAATGGAGGAAGTAAAAGAGCATATTCGACATGTAATAGTCTGGGAGTTTAAGAATGACAAAAAAGCAACAGAAAATATCTAATGTTTATTGTTAATGTGTCATTACAAACAGCCAAATTTGAAAACGGTTTTCAAAGTTTCGTTCTGGCGATAAATCATTGGGATATGAAGCCAGAGCAAGACGCTCATTAGACCTCGATTAAGGGAATTGGTAAAATGCAATCCACGCAAAAGTACCGGATCATTAGAACTTCACCTGAACGCAACCCAGTCTGCAATGCATTACCATTTGGAAATGATAGGAAAAGTAAGTAAACTGGGTGATTGGATTCCTCATACTCTTAGTGAAAAGAATTAGGAAGATCGTATATCATGAATGACAAATCTTCTTTTAAAGCAGTAGGTTTATTAGACATCGATCAAGATGTTTTAAGGGAATTAGTAAAATGCAATCCACGCAAAAGTACTGGATTATTAGCACTTCACCTGAACACAACCTAATCTGCAATGCATTGCCATTTAAAAATGATAGGAAAAGTGAGTAAACTGGGTGATTGGGTTCCACATACTCTTAGTGAAAAGAATGTTTTAAGGGAATTGGTAGAATGTAATCTGAGCAAAATAACCCAAAATAAACTCAACGCTGATCAACTTATTTTCAGTGAGAGTTGCCAATCCGAAAAATAAAAGAAATTAATTTCATCACTTTTTCGTTAGATTTTATATAAATGCAAAAATATAAAACATATATATATATATATAGCCGTGGTACAACTATACGTATACATATATATATACGGAAACATAATCAACAATAATGACTGTGGTGCAATGGTTATCGTCGTTGGGAATGGACACGGCAACATGAGTTCAAATCCTGGACAAGACTGACTGTATTTCCCATAGCACTAATACCCTTGGGAAAGGTATGAATCCAATCATTCTCCCTCCAGCTATGGGTAAATAGTAGGGCAGACTAGGTTCTTCAGCCTTGGTGAGGCAATTAGTCTAGGAGAAGGAAAACTCCGAATTGAAACCTTTTAAACTCCGCTTAAAAACTAACCTTGTGTCATATCCTGCCCTAGCGGAGGGGTTGGTAAATATGATAATCAACGATAATGACGAACGAACACACTTCTTTAGAAAAAATATACCTCTCACACTTTATTCGAAAGGGTTGTGAAAGGGTTGTGTGTGAGAGTTGAGTTGGAGACGGAACAGACTGCAACATTTTGACCCTTAGTTCCTGTGACCATAGCAGCACTTCTCTCTCATTCTGCCGAGCTGCTCAACCGGGGGTCACTGAGGGCCGCCAGCCCTCTTTCTCGAGCTAGTTCTCACTGCCTCGAACTACAACTCAAAATACAACTAACTGACTCCAACTAACTCAAGCCGTCTGTGGCACCTGGTTATATAATTGTTTTACGTCCACCTACTTCTTGTAGGCGTCGCAATTGCACCGAATTCAACCCGTCCACAGGTCAAGGTGATACCCTGATATCTTCGACCGGATGCACCTGTTTCTTGATTGACGGCTGGGTGGAGGGTCAGTATGTTATATATATATATATATATATATATATATATATATATATATATACCGGACGTTGGCGTAATGCCCCGGGAGACCTGGGTTCAATGATACTTGATTCCTCCTTGCTTAACACACAGCATAAGATACGAATGTGGAGTACCACTTCATTGCCAAGGCCCCTCGGTCCACTCCGACCCGGAGAGGTAGCACCTGATAGGGTCCTATCGATGGGTCAAATAGAACTGTTCGACTTTTAAACTAAGTGCAGACAAAAAGACTTACACGAAACTGAATTGTTTGAAATAGAACTGTTTGATCTTTAACTGCGTGTAAAAAAGATTAATCGAGTTTAATTGAATTTTTAGTGATACATAGCTATGCTTGAAAGTTTTTTTTTGTTTTTTTTTGCTTTGTTTTTTTTTTGTAAAGATTTACTTTTGCGCGAGTGTATATATTACCGACCTTATACGCGTGCGTAGGAATTTGCTCACCAGTTATCTTGAACCGAACCTTGCTCAGTGCGTGTGAGTATACACATACAAGGTCCAAAAGAAGACGAGCAAGTGATTGTTTACCTTTTTAACACGTCGTGACTGGGAGGGAAATGACAAATGTTGTTTCTCATTGGCCACTTCCAATTTAAAATCTGTGAGAACTTTTTACTGCAGGACCGCCTGCCGGAATAATAGATTCGATTGGGTCTCCTGGGAGAGCAAATATGACGTAGAAAGACTCGAAACTTGTAAGGGCCACAAGAACATCACTGACGAGCCGATCCTGCGCACTCTTTGAGCGTGTGACTACAACACATAGCAATGCTTGAAAACATTTAACTCTATGCAAACAAATGATTAATAGTAAATTGAATAGAAATTAGTGAAAGTATTTTACTGTGCGTAAAAAATTGAGCTCGACTCGTTTAAGAATGTTATATACCAAATTTGTTTTGAAATCATTAAATTAAGTATATGTGTATAAAATGATTTGTCGTTAAATAAACTACAATGGCTGATATGACATAAAACCCAACCAAACCAAATCCTATATATTTAATATATATGTATAAAGAGGATTTGGCATTAAATAACCTACAATGGTTGATATGCCATCAAACCCAACCAAAACAAATCCTATATATTTAATATATATATATAAAGAGGATTTGGCATTAAATAACCTACAATGGTTGATATGATATAAAACCCAACCAAACCAAATCCTATATATTCAATATATATGTATGAAGAAGATTTGGTATTAAATAACCTACAATGGCTGATATGCCATAAAACCCAACCAAACCAAATCCTATATGTTTGATATATATGTATAAAGAGGATTTGGCATTAAATAACCTACAATGGTTGATATACCATAAAACCAAACCAAACCGAATCCTATATATTTAGTATATATGTATGAAGAGTATTTGGCATAAAATAATCGAAAATGTTTTATATGCCATAAAACCAAATCAAACGAAACCAAACAAAACAAAACCAATGAGACTGTGTCCCCTCCCCAAAAAAGGGTGTCCTGAGGATAAAATAAAATTGCCTCCAATGTTAAAGCTTCAGTTCTGGAGATTTGGGTTGGTGGAATACCTCTTCATTGCGATTACTCCCAGCTTCACTCTAAACCGGAATGTTATTACCTGTTTTGGTTCCATCAATGGATCAGATTGATATTTCTATAGAAACAATTCGTTTTTAACAGCACCGTACAATGAACCCAATTTCCAAACCTCTTGGCATGAAATAACCCTTTACGGGCTGACATGGCATTAAAAATCAATCTATCAATGAACCGAAGTTTAATTTTATTAATTATATATTTCTAAATATCTAAATATTCAATCATTTTACTCAAGTTTAAGAAATTTCAAAAATTTAAGAATTTTTGATGAAATACCGAAGATCTTATTAAAATCACATAATGAGTTGATATTTGGGCAGATTTTTAAAAACCAGGTCATTTCGTTTTGTTTGTTTTTTTTTTTTTGTTTTTTTTTTTTTTTTTTTAATATTTCGTTTTCACATTCAAGGGTTAGAATTTTAAGGGTTTCTTATATCCATTTCAAATACGGCTATTTCGTTTATTTTTTTATTAATATGTTTGGATCTTGTATTTTAATTTTTTAAGTAATTAAATTTTCTCTGTGATATAATAAATCTTCATTTTTATGCTATTTATTTATCAACTGGTTTAAACATTGGACAGGAAAGTGAATGCACTGAATCTATCAGCGGTTGATTTATGATGATAAAGATTAACATCACTTGAACTCTGCCTCTTCATTATTATTATTATTATTATTATTTATCATTATTTGTTCTCTTTTGAAAGTTTTTCACACCAACGTTAGCTGATGGTTTCTCACTGGAGGTTGAGTGACAACAAGTCTTCTCAAGACCCCAGGACTCTTCCTCTCCGTTTTCTTTTCTTCTTTATTTATTTCTTCTTCATTTCTACTTCATTTCTTCTACTTCTTCGCGTTTTATTCTTTTATATCTTCTTCTTCTTCTTCTTCTTCTTCTTCTTCTTCTTCTTCTTCTTCTTCTTTCTGCCTCCTCCTCCTCCTCTTCTTCTTTTTCTTCTTCTTTCTGCCTCTTCCTCTATTTCTTCTTCTTCTTCTTCTTCTTCTTCTTCTTATCATTATTATTATTATTATTATTATTCTCGGTCTTCTTCTTTGTTTCTTCTTTTTCTTTTTCTTCTTCTACTTCTTCTTCTTTGGAGTCTCCGAGCCAAAATTGTTAAATTGCTAGACTATGACATAGTAGTAAACGAGATCGACTTCCAGTCGTACTATTTTCGGATTGATACTCCTAGGAAAGGCATGAACTCTAATATCCCACCATCTATGGATTAAATAGTATCACAACTGATCTTTAACAAAAATAGGTTTGTTATTACACAACCAAAGAACGTTGATATACCATTAAACAAAGAAACTGAAACCAATCATTGTCTTTTTATTTTATTCTTTTGACATTACTTTTTCTTGGTTCTTTTTCTCCTTTCTTTCTTTCTTCTTCTTCTTCTTCTTCTTCTTCTTCTTCTTCTTCTTCTTCTTCTAACGACACATCATAGAGCGTGCTTTGTTAGCACCACAGCATGCAAATATATAGGAATGTAATTGAAGGATTGGAATTTCCTTTGCCAGATGATGACTTCATCTTGTGTTATATAGTAGAAGACGCACTTAATTCCAGATTCGTTGAAGTGTGTCGCCACGGACCCTCATCTCTCACACTGGAAGTGCTCTAATTACGAGGAAACTAAGCACACAGAAATACGAAAGGCAATTATCTTGTCAATCTAATTTCTAAGGATCAATAGCAAAGTTCATTTTACTAACGTTATAATTGCCTATTGCCTTGTTCTATTGATTTACTTTTGACTGTGTAACTTGGAGCAAGAAACGAGGATTGACAGGGATAAAGAAAGCAAGTGTGAAAACATTAATGATTTATTTAGTCTCTGTGTTATATTCTGACGTCATTTCCAATTGGCAAACAACTCTTTTTTCCCATAGAGAGGGGGATTTCCCTTTTGTCCATTACAAGGATGTACGTGCAAGTTTGCAGCGTGTATATCCAGTAACCTAAGCAATTTAAAAGGATACTGACAGTAGTCGGTAGTTTCGGGGTAGTTGGTGCGCTGACACTTTGTGTATTGCTTTCAAGTCGCACACACAATTGTGTGTGTGATTTGTCAGCCAAACAAATGAATGCGCAGAAAAAAGGAGTCTGATTTGGAAACTTATGATTTACGAGTCCAAAGCGGGTACGGACGCATCCAAACATATTTGTTGTATAGAATGTAAAGGGTCTGTTAATTATCATAAATAACCAGGTGCCAGTGGGGAAATGGTTATCGTCGGAGGAATTGGACACGGCGAGACGAGTTCAAATCATGGACTGATTGCATTTCACATAGCACTAATACCCTTGGGAAAGGTATGAATCCAATTATTCTCCTTCCAGCTATGGGTAAATAGTAGGGCAGACTAGGTCTTCAGCCTTGATGAGACAACTAGTCTAGGAGAAGGAAAACTCCGAATTGAAACCTGTTAAACTCCGTTTAAAAATTGACCTTGTGTCATATCCTGCCCGAGCGGAGGGGTTTGGTAAATATGATAAATAACCAGATGGTTCAAGAAAATTCGTGGGTTGAAAGAACCACGTCGATTAGGCAAGATCAGGTATACCAAAAACTGTGGATTCTGAGGCCGTACTCCAAGCCATATAAGAGTAACGTTGCTTCACCGACACGGCAACATTATGAATACGAATAGCATTTTACGATCCAATATGAAAGGTCGACACATTACGTTAGTATAAGACTGACCCAGTTATTTTGATACGAAAATAAGTAGAAACAATCAAACATAATATACGAACTTCAATGAACAAACGAACACACTTCTTTATAAAAATATATCTCTCACACTTTATTCTCGAAAGGGTTGATGTTTATTGTGTGTGAGAGGTGAGTGGAGACAAGGACGGACTGTTATTTTGACCCAAATTCTTCCTCGCCCATAGCAGCACTTCTTTCTCATTT
Source organism: Sepioteuthis lessoniana (assembly GCA_963585895.1). Taxonomy (NCBI): domain Eukaryota; kingdom Metazoa; phylum Mollusca; class Cephalopoda; order Myopsida; family Loliginidae; genus Sepioteuthis; species Sepioteuthis lessoniana. Next base: position 16,249,354 of record OY757944.1, read on the forward strand.
TAGCTGGGTTGCTCAACCGTGGGTCACTGAGCGCCCAAAGCCCTCTGTATGCCGTTGGCTCTCACTTCGGCATCTTGTCTCCAACTGACTTGAACCGTCTGTGCATCTGGTTATATTATTGTTTAACGTTCACCTGCTTCCGTTGTTCTCCCGCTTATTTACACAGGTGCATCTCTTGATTGACGGCTCGGTCGAGGGTCAATATATAACATTTGTTGTCTTCAACATTCACCAGCAGTAGCGAAACAAGAGATAGGAATGCAGATATTCCTTGTTACTCAAAACGGAAAAGCGATTAATTCATGGCAGACGAGATGATCAAAACAGTGACTTTAGTTCTTCTCCACTGAGACGCTTGTATTAACTCCCGACTAGAACTAGAACTTCCCGACGCAAACTCACCGACTGCTAACCCCTGACTAACTCGGCGTCTTTGTCTCGTCTTATATATATACATATATATCCTTATATTATTAGCAAATTATTCCGTTAACTAATCTGATAATAACACGTATCATTAAAGCTTTCCGATGTTACGTCATCCTAAACTCAGCTGACTTCGCATACCAATTGCTTATCTTTAATATCCTGTTCAAAGCCGTTTTCAAAACAAAACTTTATCATGACAGGAGCTGATATCGAACGCAAACAAGAGCCACCTGTCTGACCTTTCTATTACGAACCGTATGCATTTGCGAGGTCCAGCTGCAAAACCGTGAGATCACCCCAACCTTCCTTGGCTTCTTTCAATATCTGGGTAACGACTCTAGTATGTTCGAGATATTCCGAAAAACCTGAAATCCCGCCCTTCTATACTGAAGTGTCAATGTAATTATTCTTCAACAGAAATTTGTCCAGTTTCCGCGATAAAATGCTGAAAAAGATTGTACTCTCTGTACACCACAAAATACTCCTAAATTGATCTATCTCTCAGTAGTTTTCTTCTTTGGGGATCCACACACTCTCTGCAAATATTCACTGGGTTGCAACTCTTTCCCTTCACCATATCTCTTTTAGAATCTTCTAAAGAAGCTAGACGAGACTCGGACAGCGTTTATGAACACCGTATGGAACTCCACTCGGGCCAGGAGCTGAGGCTGATCAAGCTACCTTCACTATTTCTCTCACTTCCTTCCAGCTTGGTTCATCTTGGTCAAATTCAGTCGTTAGCTGGTTTGGCCTAATGACAACTTCCAGATGGCCTAGTTTCTTGTCCCTGCTTAGGTCACTCAAGGTATCTCTGAGATTGGTGTTCATATCTTCCGCTGGGCGTTTTAGCTGGCCGATTCGCTTATCACTGAGTAGTCTCTTAGCGAATCCGAAGGGATCTGCGAGAAACGATGTTCTCATTCTCGCCTTTTATTTCCGACGCCTCCTAAGCCACTCAACCTTCTAAGTGAATCTTAGCTTCGTCCTCAAGCCCTGTCAATGGCTGGCGTTCTCCCTCACTAGCCTTTTTGTACTTCTCAAGAGTACCTTTAATTCACGTCTTAGAACCTGTATGTTCTTTGCCCTACGGTTCTTACGGTAATTTTTTTTCTCTTTCTCACCTTCACGTAAGCCAAATCTTTCCTTGGCATAGCTAACGATAATTGTTGATTGTATGTTTAACCATCTGTCAGAGTTGCCTTTTGATGTAGTCCGGATAATTTCGCTTACGTCTTCGTCCAACTGATGCCACCCACTGTTGTATTTTGCTGATGGCCACTTGATCTGCTAATGGTCTACTCTATTAATTTTCAAATTAGCTTGGATGTCCAACTTAAATCTAAACTTATTGAACAACCGATGTATTTTTTTCTAATCGCATCACCTTTTCTAGTGGAGCAATCCAGGGAATAGAGTAGCGCCCCCTACATCTCGGTGTAGTAGCAACTGAAAAGGGAGCCTTCAGGTCACCCTCGACTAAGTTCGCTAAATTTACTTTCTTACTATGGCCAATGTGGCAAGTTTATTAAAAAAGTAACAAAAATCAACCCATCATCCCAAGTATATACCTCAGGGTATTATGATTAGATTATCCACTAATTCTTCTAATATCGCTATCTTCACACAGAACAAACACGAATAGGAGGTGACGATAAAAAAAAAACAGTGGCTACAAGCCCAAACTTGTTTATAAATCTCGAGATAAAGTAGCAGACATACAAAATAGAAACAATTGAGCAAGGAAAATTTAGGGTTTACGCCACCATACAATATGGCTGTAGCTTATAAAATAGGGAAGGAATTCTTTAGATATTAAAGAAAAACTTCCCTCCGTCGAATAGTTTATACAAAATATTCAATACAAACACGGTTAAATTAAGTTACAATACAGCCATTGACCTGAGTAGAGTGATCACCAATGGTCCGGGAGAACGAGGTTCAATCCCAGGTTGAGTCATACCAAAGACTCAAAAAATGGTACTTGATGCCGCCTTGCTTAACACTCAGCATTATAAGGTAAAGATAAAAGGTAAAGTGGAGCAATCCAGGAAATAGAGTTGCGCCCCCGACATCTCGGTGTTGTAGCTATTGAAAAGGGAGCCTTCGGGTCACCCTCGACTAAGGTCGCCAAATTTACTTTCTTACTATGGCCAATGTGGCAAGTTTATGAATAAAAGTAACATTAAAAAAAAAACTTGGGAATAATCAACGTACTGAACCCCATAAATGCAATTGTACAAATAAAACTAATTGCTCCCTCAAGGGGAAGTGTCAGTTTGAGTGTATAGTGAAAATGGTGAAGGTACATAGTCGTAGATCTAACGATTGTTGCGTTCGTAGAAATGTTAAAAAATATACGTAGGTTCAACGTAGGGACCTTCAAAAAAGATATTACAATCACAAACTTTTGGTTTGGTTTGGTTTGGTTTGTTGGGTTTTATGGCATATCAACCTTTGTAGGTTATCTAACGCCGAATCCATTTTTATGTAAATAATCAGTTCTGTTTAAAACAATTCAGTTTAGCATAAGCACGCAGTTTAAATGTAAGCACAGTTTAATTGTAAAAAAAAAAAATTCTATTTCGAGCTATTCAGTTTAGTCAAGCAATTCTAATTCAGCTAATTCAGTTTAGTATAAGTACAGATTTTGTTTACTCACAGTTATATGTCAGAACAGTTCTGTTAAACAATTTAGTTTAGTATAAATAAAGTTTCAATGTCAAAAAACAGTTCTATTTGAAACAATTCAGTTTAGCATAAGCACGCCGTTCAAATATAAACACGGTTTAATTGTCAAAAAACATTTCTATTTCAAGCTATTCAGTTTAATCAAATAAGTATGCCGTTCTATTTAACCCATAGATAGGGCCCTATCAGGTGCTACCACGCCGGGTCAGAGTGGACCTGGAAGCAATGGCAGTGAAGGGGTACTCCGCATTCCCCAAAGCTCCAGCATCACTGGAACCTCACAATCAGATTGCAGGACACTCGTTGTGGGGGGGTATTCTACAGCCCCAGCCGACTGGGCAAAATCATAAGCGTAACTTTACACACAAAATATATAGACACAGAACTAGTTCATCTATGAGAGGGAAATTAAGAATAAGCAAGGTACATATCCTATATTAAGATGGGAGATAGGAAAAAATGCCGTAAATACAAAATGGAGGATACATATTTTAAGTTATGTATGGAAGCGAAACTTGCCATAACTTTCTACAATAATCGCAACTCATCAAAAGTCGGAAATACTTAATGTTTGTAGGCATTAGAAAAAAAAACATGCAATGATAACAGCAAAATTGCAATATGAGCACTGGTAAAATTGGTTGCTGAAGACATTCGGTTTATAATACCCAGAAATTGGGGATGGTTATCGTCGTAGGAAATGGACACGGCGACACGAGTTCAAATCCTAGACGAGACTGATTGCATTTCACGTAGCACTAATACCCTTGGGAAAGGTATGAATCCAATTATTCTCCCTCCAGCTATGGGTAAATAGTAGGACAGACTGGGTTCTTCAGCTTGGGAGAGGCAACTAGTCTAGAAGGAAAACTCTGAATTGAAACCTGTTAAACTCCACTTTAAAATTGACCTTGTGTCATATCCTGCCCGAGCGGAGGGGTTGGGTAAATAGGATAATACCCAGAAATTCATACACTGATGTCCTAAAGATCCAGTCACATACCCAGTGAAGGCAGTGGAGAATAACTGACATCCATTAAACATGGCTCGTGGAGCTAGAACAGTCTACCCTGGTAAGCGAAATAAAGTATTCAGTTCGACGTTCCAACCACCTGAAGACGGCCGAAACGTTGGGATAAATATGGCAACAAAGATGAGGACAATAGTCCGAAAAATGGAAATAATGGACACAAACTGTCTACTTTGTAGATAAGTTACTATTTAATTTATAATATTTTTCTTTACTTTTTAAATCTAATCTATTTTATTTATTTAGTATTTTTTTAATGCTAATTTTATTCTTTCTAGCAGACTTTTAATCAATAAAACGTAGTTTTGGTCCAACCCTTCTTTAATCAGAATCGTCCTGAATATTCGTTCTGGTGAAACCTTGGTAGATTTTTTTTTGACTCTGCAGGCATTCAAACATCGTTCTACTTAGTGTATTAAGCACCCTTTCGTTTCGCTTTGGGAATTTTGTTTGTGTTTTTTTTTCTTTTGACTACGCAGGCGTTATTGGTGAATAATTTTCAAGCAGTACGGACCAGTGGCCTAATGAGTTGAGTGTTCGCCAATGGTCCGGGCGACCTATCTAAGTTAAATAGGTCGAGTCATACCAAAAACTTAAAAAATGGTACTTGATGTCGCCTTACTTTACACTCAGTATTATAAGGTAAGGATCAAGGGTAAAGTGGAGCAATCCAAGGAATGAAGTAACGCTCTCTCCTACACCTCGATGTAGTAGCCATTGAAAAGGAGCCTTCGGGTCACCCTCGACTAAGGTTGCTAACTTTACTTTTTTTTCATATGTTTTTAGTCTTTTCTTAATTTTTTATGGAATTTTTTTCCCTGGAGTCAGTTGGTGCAATATTTTTTATTTGCAAATAGCGTCATTTTGGTGTTTTTTCAAGCCATCAGAATTATAGAATAGTTATAAAAATAATAGTTATATATGTGTATATATATATATATATATATATACTAGGGCGACCAGAGTTCAAATCTTGTATGAGATGTTTGCATTTC